>JAXFYN010000026.1:1231583-1640472 GCA_036172215.1 Camellia granthamiana
GTTAGAGCCGGATTTCACTTTAGGCAAACTAGTTCCTTAAGAAACTTGAATTCGAGGCGTTAACGCCCCTAAATCACCAAACCGCATCGGTTGAGCACGAAACTTGGCACACACGGCCTCCTAGGCACAAGGGACTTGTGAGAGAAGACGGGGCTCGAATCGGGTTCCCGGTTTTGGAGCTAGAGCCGGATTTCACTTTAGGCAAACTAGTTCCTTAAGAAACTTGAATTCGAGGCTTTAATGCCCCAAAATCACCAAACGACGTCGGTTTAGCACGAAACTTGGCACACACGACCTCCTAGGCACGAGAGACTTGTGGGAGAAGACGGTGCTCGAATTGGGTTCCCGGTTTGGGAGTTAGAGCCGGATTTCACTTAAGGCAAACTAGTTCCTTAAGGAACTTGAATTCGAAGAGTTAATGTCCCAAAATCACCAAACCGCGTCGGTTGAGCACGAAACTTGGCACACACGACCTCCTAGGCACGAGGGACATGTGGGAGAAGACGGGGCTCGAATCGGTTTCCCGGTTTGGGAGTTAGAGCCGGATTTCATTTTCGGCAAACTAGTTCCTTAAGAAAATTGAATTCGAGGCGTTAATGCCCCAAAATCACTAAACCACATCGGTTGAGCACGAAACTTGGCACACACGACCTCCTAGGCACGAGAGACTTTTGAGAGAAGACGGGGCTCGAATCGGGTTCCCGGTTTGGGAGTTAGAGCCGAATTTCACTTTAGGCAAACTAGTTTCTTAAGAAACTTGAATTCGAGGCGTTAATGCCCCAAAATCACCAAACGACTACGGTTTAGCACGAAACTTGGCACACACGACGTCCTAGGCACGAGAGACTTGTGGTAGAAGACGGGTTTCGAAATGGGTTCCCGGTTTGGGAGTTAGAGCCGGATTTCACTTTAGGCAAACTAGTTCCTTAAGGAACTTGAATTCGAGGAGTTAATGTCCCAAAATCACCAAACCGCGTCGGTTGAGCACGAAACTTGGCACACACGACCTCCTAGGCACGAGAGACTTGTGGGAGAAGACGGGGCTCGAATCGGGTTCCCGGTTTGGGAGTTAGAGCCGGATTTCACTTTAGGCAAACTAGTTCCTTAAGGAACTTGAATTTGTGGTGTTAAGGCCCCAAAATCACCAAACCGCATCGGTTGACCACGAAACTTGGCACACACGACCTCCTAGGCACGAGAGACTTGTGGGAGAAGACGGGGCTCGAATCGGGTTCCCGGTTTGGGAGTTAGAGCCGGATTTCACTTTAGGCAAACTAGTTCCTTAAGAAACTTGAATTTGAGGCGTTAATGCCCCAAAATCACGAAACCGCATCGGTTGAGCCCGAAACTTGGCACACACGACCTCCTAGGCACGAGAGACTTGTGGGAGAAGACGGGGCTCGAATCGGGTTCCCGGTTTGGGAGTTAGAGCCGGATTTCACTTTAGGCAAACTAGTTCCTTAAGGCACTTGAATTCGGAGAGTTAAGGTCCCAAAATTACCAAACCACGTCGGTTGAGCACGAAACTTGGCACACACGACCTCCTAGGCACGAGAGACTTGTGGGAGAAGACGGGGCTCGAATCAGGTTCCCGGTTCGGACGGTTTGGAAGTTAGAGCCGGATTTCACTTTAGGCAAACTAGTTCCTTAAGGAACTTGAATTCGGAGAGTTAAGGTCCCAAAATTACCAAACCGCGTCGGTTGAGCACGAAACTTGGCACACACGACCTCCTAGGCACGAGAGACTTGTGGGAGAAGACGGGGCTCGAATCGGGTTCCCGGTTTGGGAGTTAGAGCCGGATTTCACTTTAGGCAAACTAGTTCCTTAAGGAACTTGAATTCGGAGAGTTAAGGTCCCAAAATTACCAGACCGCGTCGGTTGAGCACGAAACTTGGCACACACGACCTCCTTGGCACGAGAGACTTGTGGGAGAAGACGGGGCTGGAATCGGGTTCCCGGTTTGGGAGTTAGAGCCGGATTTCACTTTAGGCAAACTAGTTCCTTAAGAAACTTGAATTCGGAGAGTTAAGGCCCCAAAATTACCAAACCGCGTCGGTTGAGCACGAAACTTGGCACACACGACCTCCTAGGCACGAGAGACTTGTGGGAGAAGACGGGGCTCGAATCGGGTTCCCGGTTTGGGAGTTAGAGCCGAATTTCACTTTAGGCAAACTAGTTGCTTAAGGAACTTGAATTCGGAGAGTTAAGGCCCCAAAATTACCAAACCGCGTCGGTTGAGCACGAAACTTGGCACACACGACCTCGTAGGCACGAGAGACTTGTGGGAGAAGACGGGGCTCGAATCGGGTTCCCGGTTTGGGAGTTAGAGCCGGATTTCACTTTAGGCAAACTAGTTCCTTAAGAAACTTGAATTCGAGGCGTTAACGCCCCTAAATCACCAAACCGCATCGGTTGAGCACGAAACTTGGCACACACGACCTCCTAGGCACGAGGGACTTGTGAGAGAAGACGGGGCTCGAATCGGGTTCCCGGTTTTGGAGCTAGAGCCGGATTTCACTTTAGGCACACTAGTTCCTTAAGAAACATGAATTCGACCGTTAATGCCCCAAAATCACCAAACGACGTCGGTTTAGCACGAAACTTGGCACACACGACCTCCTACGCACGAGAGATTTGTGGGAGAAGACGGGGCTCGAATTGGGTTCCCGGTTTGGGAGTTAGAGCCGGATTTCACTTAAGGCAAACTAGTTCCTTAAGGAACTTGAATTCGAGGAGTTAATGTCCCAAAATCACCAAACCGCGTCGGTTGAGCACGAAACTTGGCACACACGACCTCCTAGGCACGAGAGACTTGTGGGAGAAGACGGGGCTCGAATCGGTTTCCCGGTTTGGGAGTTAGAGCCGGATTTCATTTTAGGCAAACTAGTTCCTTAAGAAAATTGAATTCGAGGCGTTAATGCCCCAAAATCACCAAACCACATCGGTTGAGCACGAAACTTGGCACACACGACCTCCTAGCCACGAGAGACTTTTGAGAGAAGACGGGGCTGGAATCGGGTTCCCGGTTTGGGAGTTAGAGCCGAATTTCACTTTAGGCAAACTAGTTCCTTAAGAAACTTGAATTCGAGGCGTTAATCCCCCAAAATCACCAAACGACGTCGGTTTAGCACGAAACTTGGCACACACGACGTCCTAGGCACGAGAGACTTGTGGTAGAAGACGGGTTTCGAAATGGGTTCCCGGTTTGGGAGTTAGAGCCGGATTTCACTTTAGGCAAACTAGTTCCTTAAGGAACTTGAATTCAAGGAGTTAATGTCCCAAAATCACCAAACCGCGTCGGTTGAGCATGAAACTTGGCACACACGACCTCCTAGGCACGAGAGACTTGTGGGAGAAGACGGGGCTCGAATCGGGTTCCCGGTTTGGGAGTTAGAGCCGGATTTCACTTTAGGCAAACTAGTTCCTTAAGGAACTTGAATTCGAGGAGTTAATGTCCCAAAATCACCAAACCGCATCGGTTGAGCACGAAACTTGGCACACACGACCTCCTAGGCACGAGAGACTTATGGGAGAAACGGGGCTCGAATCGGGTTCCCGGTTTGGGAGTTAGAGCCGGATTTCACTTTAGGCAAACTAGTTCCTTAAGAAACTTGAATTCGGAGAGTTAAGGCCCCAAAATTACCAAACCGCGTCGATTGAGCACGAAACTTGGCACACACGACCTCCTAGGCACGAGAGACTTGTGAGAGAAGACGGGGCGCGTATCGGGTTCCCGGTTTGGGAGTTAGAGCCGGATTTCACTTTAGGCAAACTAGTTCCTTAAGGAACTTGAAATCGTGGAGTTAAGGCCCCAAAATCACCAAACCGCGTCGGTTGAGCACGAAACTTGGCACACACGACCTCCTAGGCACGAGGGACTTGTGGGAGAAGACGGGGCTCGAATCGGGTTCCCGGTTTGGGAGTTAGAGCCGGATTTCACTTTAGGCAAACTAGTTCCTTAAGAAACTTGAATTTGAGGCGTTAATGCCCCAAAATCACCAAACCGCATCGGTTGAGCACGAAACTTGGCACACACGACCTCCTAGGCACGAGAGACTTGTGGGAGAAGACGGGGCTCGAATCGGGTTCCCGGTTTGGGAGTTAGAGCCGGATTTCACTTTAGGCAAACTAGTTCCTTAAGGAACTTGAATTCGAGGAGTTAATGTCCCAAAATCACCAAACCGCGTCGGTTGAGCACGAAACTTGGCACACACGACCTCCTAGGCACGAGAGACTTATGGGAGAAGACGGGGCTCGAATCGGGTTCCCGGTTTGGGAGTTAGAGCCGGATTTCACTTTAGGCAAACTAGTTCCTTAAGAAACTTGAATTCGGAGAGTTAAGGCCCCAAAATTACCAAACCGCGTCGGTTGAGCACGAAACTTTGCACACACGACCTCCTAGGCACGAGAGACTTGTGAGAGCAGACGGGGCGCGAATCGGGTTCCCGGTTTGGAAGTTAGAGCCGGATTTCACTTTAGGCAAACTAGTTCCTTAAGGAACTTGAATTCGTGGACTTAAGGCCCCAAAATCACCAAACCGCGTCGGTTGAGCACGAAACTTGGCACACACGACCTCCTAGGCACGAGAGACTTGTGGGAGAAGACGGGGCTCGAATCGGGTTCCCGGTTTGGGAGTTAGAGCCGGATTTCACTTTAGGCAAACTAGTTCCTTAAGGAACTTGAATTCGAGGAGTTAATGTCCCAAAATCACCAAACCGCGTCGGTTGAGCACGAAACTTGGCACACTCGACCTCCTAGGCACGAGTGACTTATGGGAGCAGACAGGGCTCGAATCGGGTTCCCGGTTTGGGAGTTAGAGCCGGATTTCACTTTAGGCAAACTAGTTCCTTAAGAAACTTGTATTCGGAGAGTTAAGGCCCCAAAATTAGCAAACCGCATCGGTTGAGCACGAAACTTGGCACACACGACCTCCTAGGCACGAGAGACTTGTGGGAGAAGACGGGGCTCGAATCGGGTTCCCGGTTTGGGAGTTAGAGCCGGATTTCACTTTAGGCAAACTAGTTCCTTAAGGAACTTGAATTCGAGGAGTTAATGACCCAAAATCACCAAACCACATCGGTTGAGCACGAAATTTGGCACACACGACCTCCTAGGCACGAGAGACTTTTGAGAGAAGACGGGGCTCGAATCGGGTTCCCGGTTTGGGAGTTAGAGCCGGATTTCACTTTAGGCAAACTAGTTCCTTAAGGAACTTGAATTCGAGGAGTTAATGTCCCAAAATCACCAAACCGCGTCGGTTGAGCACGAAACTTGGCACACACGACCTCCTAGGCACGAGAGACTTGTGGGAGAAGACGGGGCTCGAATCGGGTTCCCGGTTTGGGAGTTAGAGCCGGATTTCACTTTAGGCAAACTAGTTCCTTAAGGAACTTGAATTCGTGGTGTTAAGGCCCCAAAATCACCAAACCGCATCGGTTGAGCACGAAACTTGGCACACACGACCTCCTAGGCACGAGAGACTTGTGGGAGAAGACGGGGCTCGAATCGGGTTCCCGGTTTGGGAGTTAGAGCCGGATTTCCCTTTAGGCAAACTAGTTCCTTAAGAAACTTGAATTCGGAGAGTTAAGGCCCCAAAATTACCAAACCACGTCGGTTGAGCACGAAACTTGGCACACACGACCTCCTAGGCACGAGAGACTTGTGGGAGAAGACGGGGTTCGAATCGGGTTCTCGGTTTGGGAGTTAGAGCCGAATTTGACTTTAGGCAAACTAGTTGCTTAAGGAACTTGAATTCGGAGAGTTAAGGCCCCAAAATTACCAAACCGCGTCGGTTGAGCACGAAACTTGGCACACACGACCTCCTAGGCACGAGAGACTTGTGGGAGAAGACGGGGTTCGAATCGGGTTCCCGGTTTGGGAGTTAGAGCCGAATTTCACTTTAGGCAAACTAGTTGCTTACGGAACTTGAATTCGGAGAGTTAAGGCCCCAAAATTACCAAACCGCGTCGGTTGAGCACGAAACTTGGCACACACGACCTCCTAGGCACGAGAGACTTGTGGGAGAAGACGGGGCTCGAATCGGGTTCCCGGTTTGGGAGTTAGAGCCGGATTTCACTTTAGGCAAACTAGTTCCTTAAGAAACTTGAATTCGAGGCGTTGACGCCCCTAAATCACCAAACCGCATCGGTTGAGCACGAAACTTGGCACATACAACCTCCTAGGCACGAGGGACTTGTGAGAGAAGACGGGGCTCGAACCGGGTTCCCGGTTTTGGAGCTAGAGCCGGATTTCACTTTAGGCAAACTAGTTCCTTAAGAAACTTGAATTCGAGGCGTTAATGCCCCAAAATCACCAAACGACGTCGGTTTAGCACGAAACTTGGCAGACACGACCTCCTAGGCACGAGAGTTTTGTGGGAGAAGACGGGGCTCGAATTGGGTTCCCGGTTTGGGAGTTAGAACCGGATTTCACTTAAGGCAAACTAGTTCCTGAAGGAACTTGAATTCGAGGAGTTAATGTCCCAAAATCACCAAACCGTGTCGGTTGAGCACGAAACTTGGCACACACGACCTCCTAGGCACGAGAGACTTGTGAGAGAAGACGAGGCTCGAATCGGGTTCCCGGTTTTGGAGCTAGAGCCGGATTTCACTTTAGGCAAACTAGTTCCTTAAGAAACTTGAATTCGAGGCGTTAATGCCCCAAAATCACCAAACGACGTCGGTTTAGCACGAAACTTGGCACACAAGACCTCCTAGGCACGAGAGACTTGTGGGAGAAGACGGGGCTCGAATTGGGTTCCCGGTTTGGGAGTTAGAGCCGGATTTCACTTAAGGCAAACTAGTTCCTTAAGGAACTTGAATTCGAGGAGTTAATGTCCCAAAATCGCCAAACCGCGTCGGTTGAGCACGAAACTTGGCACACACGACCTCCTAGGCACGAGAGACATGTGGGAGAAGACGGGGCTCGAATCGGTTTCCCGGTTTGGGAGTTAGAGCCGGATTTCATTTTAGGCAAACTAGTTCCTTAAGAAAATTGAATTCGAGGCGTTAATGCCCCAAAATCACCAAACCACATCGGTTGAGCACGAAACTTGGCACACACGACCTCCTAGGCACGAGAGACTTTTGAGAGAAGACGGGGCTCGAATCGGGTTCCCGGTTTGGGAGTTAGAGCCGAATTTCACTTTAGGCAAACTAGTTCCTTAAGAAACTTGAATTCGAGGCGTTAATGCCCCAAAATCACAAAACGACGTCGGTTTAGCACGAAACTTGGCACACACGACGTCCAAGGCACGAGAGACTTGTGGTAGAAGACGGGTTTTGAAATGGGTTCCCGGTTTGGGAGTTAGAGCCGGATTTCACTTTAGGCAAACTAGTTCCTTAAGGAAGTTGAATTCGAGGAGTTAATGTCCCAAAATCACCAAACCGCGTCGGTTGAGCACGAAACTTGGCACACACGACCTCGTAGGCACGAGAGACTTGTGGGAGAAGACGGGGCTCGAATCGGGTTCCCGGTTTCGGAGTTAGAGCCGGATTTCACTTTAGGCAAACTAGTTCCTTAAGGAACTTGAATTCGAGGAGTTAATGTCCCAAAATCACCAAACCGCGTCGGTTGAGCACGAAACTTGGCACACACGACCTCCTAGGCACGAGAGACTTATGGGAGAAGACGGGGCTCGAATCGGGTTCCCGGTTTGGGAGTTAGAGCCGGATTTCACTTTAGGCAAACTAGTTCCTTAAGAAACTTGAATTCAGAGAGTTAAGGCCCCAAAATTACCAAACCGCGTCGGTTGAGCACGAAACTTGGCACACACGACCTCCTAGGCACGAGAGATTTGTGACAGAAGACGGGGCGCGAATCGGGTTCCCGGTCTGGGAGTTAGAGCCGGATTTCACTTTAGGCAAACTAGTTCCTTAAGAAAATTGAATTCGAGGCGTTAATGCCCCAAAATCACCAAACCACATCGGTTGAGCACGAAACTTGGCACACACGACCTCCTAGGCACGAGAGACTTTTGAGAGAAGACGGGGCTCGAATCGGGTTCCCGGTTTGGGAGTTAGAGCCGGATTTCACTTTAGGCAAACTAGTTCCTTAAGGAACTTGAATTCGAGGAGTTAAGGTCCCAAAATCACCAAACCGCGTCGGTTGAGCACGAAACTTGGCACACACGACCTCCTAGGCACGAGAGACTTGTGGGAGAAGACGGGGCTCGAATCGGGTTCCCGGTTTGGGAGTTAGAGCCGGATTTCACTTTAGGCAAACTAGTTCCTTAAGGAACTTGAATTCGTGGTGTTAAGGCCCCAAAATCACCAAATCGCATCGGTTGAGTACGAAACTTGGCACACACGACCTCCTAGGCACGAGAGACTTGTGGGAGAAGACGGGGCTCGAATCGGATTCCCGGTTTGGGAGTTAGAGCCGGATTTCCCTTTAGGCAAACTAGTTCCTTAAGAAACTTGAATTCGGAGAGTTAAGGCCCCAAAATTACCAAACCACGTCGGTTGAGCACGAAACTTGGCACACACGACCTCCTAGGCACGAGAGACTTGTGGGAGAAGACGGGGCTCGAATCGGGTTCCCGGTTTGGGAGTTAGAGCCGAATTTCACTTTAGGCAAACTAGTTGCTTAAGGAACTTGAATTCGGAGAGTTAAGGCCCCAAAATTACCAAACCGCGTCGGTTGAGCACGAAACTTGGCACACACGACCTCCTAGGCACGAGAGACTTGTGGGAGAAGACGGGGCTCGAATCGGGCTCCCGGTTTGGGAGTTAGAGCCGGATTTCACTTTAGGCAAACTAGTTCCTTAAGAAACTTGAATTCGAGGCGTTGACGCCCCTAAATCACCAAACCGCATCGGTTGAGCACGAAACTTGGCACACACGACCTCCTAGGCACGAGGGACTTGTGAGAGAAGACGGGGCTCGAACCGGGTTCCCGGTTTTGGAGTTAGAGCCGGATTTCACTTTAGGCAAACTAGTTCCTTAAGAAACTTGAATTCGAGGCGTTAATGCCCCAAAATCACCAAACGACGTCGGTTTAGCACGAAACTTGGCAGACACGACCTCCTAGGCACGAGAGTTTTGTGGGAGAAGACGGGGCTCGAATTGCGTTCCCGGTTTGGGAGTTAGAGCCGGATTTCACTTAAGGCAAACTAGTTCCTTAAGAAACTTGAATTCGAGGCGTTAATGCCCCAAAATCACCAAACGACGTCGGTTTAGCACGAAACTTGGCACACACGACGTCCTAGGCACGAGAGTTTTGTGGGAGAAGACGGGGCTCGAATTGGGTTCCCGGTTTGGGAGTTAGAGCCGGATTTCACTTAAGGCAAACTAGTTCCTTAAGGAACTTGAATTCGAGGAGTTAATGTCCCAAAATCACCAAACCGTGTCGGTTGAGCACGAAACTTGGCACACACGACCTCCTAGGCACGAGAGACTTGTGGGAGAAGACGGGGCTCGAATCGGTTTCCCGGTTTGGGAGTTAGAGCCGGATTTCATTTTAGGCAAACTAGTTCCTTAAGAAAATTGAATTCGAGGCGTTAATGCCCCAAAATCACAAAACCACATCGGTTGAGCATGAAACTTGGCACACACGACCTCCTAGGCACGAGAGACTTTTGAGACAAGACGGGGCTCGAATCGGGTTCCCGGTTTGGGAGTTAGAGCCGAATTTCACTTTAGGCAAACTAGTTCCTTAAGAAACTTGAATTCGAGGCGTTAATGAACCAAAATCACCAAACGACGTCGGTTTAGCACGAAACTTGGCACACACGACGTCCTAGGCACGAGGGACTTGTGGTAGAAGACGGGTTTCGGAATGGGTTCCCGGTTTGGGAGTTAGAGCCGGATTTCACTTTAGGCAAACTAGTTCCTTAAGGAACTTGAATTCGAGGAGTTAATGTCCCAAAATCACCAAACCGCGTCGGTTGAGCACGAAACTTGGCACACACGACCTCCTAGGCACGAGAGACTTGTGGGAGAAGACGGGGCTCGAATCGGGTTCCCGGTTTGGGAGTTAGAGCCGGATTTCACTTTAGGCAAACTAGTTCCTTAAGGAACTTGAATTCGAGGAGTTAATGTCCCAAAATCACCAAACCGCGTCGGTTGAGCACAAAACTTGGCAGACACGACCTCCTAGGCACGAGAGACTTATGGGAGAAGACGGGGCTCGAATCGGGTTCCCGGTTTGGGAGTTAGAGCCGGATTTCACTTTAGGCAAACTAGTTCCTTAAGGAACTTGAATTCGTGGAGGTAAGGCCCCAAAATCACCAAACCGCGTCGGTTGAGCACGAAACTTGGCACACACGACCTCCTAGGCACGAGAGACTTGTGGGAGAAGACGGGGCTCGAATTGGGTTCCCGGTTTGGGAGTTAGAGCCGGATTTCACTTTAGGCAAACTAGTTCCTTAAGAAACTTGAATTTGAGGCGTTAATGCCCCAAAATCACCAAACCGCATCGGTTGAGCACGAAACTTGGCACACACGACCTCCTAGGCACGAGAGACTTGTGGGAGAAGACGGTGCTCGAATCGGGTTCCCGGTTTGGGAGTTAGAGCCGGATTTCACTTTAGGCAAACTAGTTCCTTAAGGAACTTGAATTCGGAGAGTTAAGGTCCCAAAATTACCAAATCGCGTCGGTTGAGCACGAAACTTGGCACACACGACCTCCTAGGCACGAGAGACTTGTGGGAGAAGACGGGGCTCGAATCGGGTTCCCGGTTTGGGAGTTAGAGCCGGATTTCACTTTAGGCAAACTAGTTCCTTAAGGAACTTGAATTCGGAGAGTTAAGGTCCCAAAATTACCAAACCGCGTCGGTTGAGCACGAAACTTGGCACACACGACCTCCTTGGGACGAGAGACTTGTGGGAGAAGACGGGGCTCGAATCGGGTTCCCGGTTTGGGAGTTAGAGCCGGATTTCACTTTAGGCAAACTAGTTCCTTAAGAAACTTGAATTCGGAGAGTTAAGGCCCCAAAATTACCAAACCGCGTCGGTTGAGCACGAAACTTGGCACACACGACCTCCTAGGCACGAGAGACTTGTGGGAGAAGACGGGGCTCGAATCGGGTTCCCGGTTTGGGAGTTAGAGCCGAATTTCACTTTAGGCAAACTAGTTGCTTAAGGAACTTGAATTCGGAGAGTTAAGGCCCCAAAATTACCAAACCGCGTCGCTTGGGCACGAAACTTGGCACACACGACCTCCTAGGCACGAGAGACTTGTGGGAGAAGACGGGGCTCGAATCGGGTTCCCGGTTTGGGAGTTAGAGCCGGATTTCACTTTAGGCAAACTAGTTCCTTAAGAAACTTGAATTCGAGGCGTTAACGCCCCTAAATCACCAAACCGCATCGGTTGAGCACGAAACTTGGCTCACACGACCTCCTAGGCACGAGGGACTTGTGAGAGAAGACGAGGCTCGAATCGGGTTCCCGGTTTTGGAGCTAGAGCCGGATTTCACTTTAGGCAAACTAGTTCCTTAAGAAACTTGAATTCGAGGCGTTAATGCCCCAAAATCACCAAACGACTTCGGTTTAGCACGAAACTTGGCACACAAGACCTCCTAGGCACGAGAGACTTGTGGGAGAAGACGGGGCTCGAATTGGGTTCCCGGTTTGGGAGTTAGAGCCGGATTTCACTTAAGGCAAACTAGTTCCTTAAGGAACTTAAATTCGAGGAGTTAATGTCCCAAAATCGCCAAACCGCGTCGGTTGAGCACGAAACTTGGCACACACGACCTCCTAGGCACGAGAGACATGTGGGAGAAGACGGGGCTCGAATCGGTTTCCCGGTTTGGGAGTTAGAGCCGGATTTCATTTTAGGCAAACTAGTTCCTGAAGAAAATTGAATTCGAGGCGTTAATGCCCCAAAATCACCAAACCACATCGGTTGAGCACAGAACTTGGCACACACGACCTCCTAGGCACGAGAGACTTTTGAGAGAAGACGGGGCTCGAATCGGGTTCCCGGTTTGGGAGTTAGAGCCGAATTTCACTTTAGGCAAACTAGTTCCTTAAGAAACTTGAATTCGAGGCGTTAATTCCCCAAAATCACCAAACCGCGTCGGTTGAGCACGAAACTTGGCACACACGACCTCCTAGGCACGAGAGACTTGTGGTAGAAGACGGGTTTTGAAATGGGTTCCCGGTTTGGGAGTTAGAGCCGGATTTCACTTTAGGCAAACTAGTTCCTTAAGGAAGTTGAATTCGAGGAGTTAATGTCGCAAAATCACCAAACCGCGTCGGTTGAGCACGAAACTTGGCACACACGACCTCGTAGGCACGAGAGACTTGTGGGAGAAGACGGGGCTCGAATCGGGTTCCCGGTTTCGGAGTTAGAGCTGGATTTCACTTTAGGCAAACTAGTTCCTTAAGGAACTTGAATTCGAGGAGTTAATGTCCCAAAATCACCAAACCGCGTCGGTTGAGCACGAAACTTGGCACACACGACCTCCTAGGCACGAGGGACTTGTGGGAGAAGACGGGGCTCGAATCGGGTTCCCGGTTTGGGAGTTAGAGCCGGATTTCACTTTAGGCAAACTAGTTCCTTAAGGAACTTGAATTCGAGGAGTTAATGTCCCAAAATCACCAAACCGCGTCGGTTGAGCACGAAACTTGGCACACACGACCTCCTAGGCACGAGAGACTTATGGGAGAAGACGGGGCTCGAATCGGGTTCCCGGTTTGGGAGGTAGAGCCGGATTTCACTTTAGGCAAACTAGTTCCTTAAGGAACTTGAATTCGAGGAGTTAATGTCCCAAAATCACCAAACCGCGTCGGTTGAGCACGAAACTTGGCACACACGACCTCCTAGGCACGAGAGACTTATGGGAGAAGACGGGGCTCGAATCGGGTTCCCAGTTTGGGAGTTAGAGCCGGATTTCAATTTAGGCAAACTAGTTCCCTAAGAAACTTGAATTTGAGGCGTTAATGCCCTAAAATCACCAAACCGCATCGGTTGAGCACGAAACTTGGCACACACGACCTCCTAGGCGCGAGAGACTTGTGGGAGAAGACGGGGCTCGAATCGGGTTCCCGGTTTGGGAGTTAGAGCCGGATTTCACTTTAGGCAAACTAGTTCCTTAAGGAACTTGAATTCGGAGAGTTAAGGTCCCAAAATTACCAAACCGCGTCGGTTGAGCACGAAACTTGGCACACACGACCTCCTAGGCACGAGAGACTTGTGGGAGAAGACGGGGCTCGAATCGGGTTCCCGGTTTGGGAGTTAGAGCCGGATTTCACTTTAGGCAAACTAGTTCCTTAAGGAACTTGAATTCGGAGAGTTAATGTCCCAAAATTACCAAACCGCGTCGGTTGAGCACGAAACTTGGCACACACGACCTCCTAGGCACGAGAGACTTGTGGGAGAAGACGGGGCTCGAATCGGGTTCCCGGTTTGGGAGTTAGAGCCGGATTTCAGTTTAGGCAAACTAGTTCCTTAAGAAACTTGAATTCGGAGAGTTAAGGCCCCAAAATTACCAATCCGCGTCGGTTAAGCACGGAACTTGGCACACACGACCTCCTAGGCACGAGAGACTTGTGGGAGAAGACGGGGCTCGAATCGGGTTCCCGGTTTGGCAGTTAGAGCCGAATTTCACTTTAGGCAAACTAGTTGCTTAAGGAACTTGAATTCGGAGAGTTAAGGCCCCAAAATTACCAAACCGCGTCTGTTGAGCACGAAACTTGGCACACACGACCTCCTAGGCACGAGAGACTTGTGGGAGAAGACGGGGCTCGAATCGGGTTCCCGGTTTGGGAGTTAGAGCCGGATTTCACTTTAGGCAAACTAGTTCCTTAAGAAACTTGAATTCGAGGCGTTAACGCCCCTAAATCACCAAACCGCATCGGTTGAGCACGAAACTTGGCACACACGGCCTCCTAGGCACAAGGGACTTGTGAGAGAAGACGGGGCTCGAATCGGGTTCCCGGTTTTGGGGCTAGAGCCGGATTTCACTTTAGGCAAACTAGTTCCTTAAGAAACTTGAATTCGAGGCTTTAATGCCCCAAAATCACCAAACGACGTCGGTTTAGCACGAAACTTGGCACACACGACCTCCTAGGCACGAGAGACTTGTGGGAGAAGACGGTGCTCGAATTGGGTTCCCGGTTTGGGAGTTAGAGCCGGATTTCACTTAAGGCAAACTAGTTCCTTAAGGAACTTGAATTCGAAGAGTTAATGTCCCAAAATCACCAAACCGCGTCGGTTGAGCACGAAACTTGGCACACACGACCTCCTAGGCACGAGGGACATGTGGGAGAAGACGGGGCTCGAATCGGTTTCCCGGTTTGGGAGTTAGAGCCGGATTTCATTTTAGGCAAACTAGTTCCTTAAGAAAATTGAATTCGAGGCGTTAATGCCCCAAAATCACCAAACCACATCGGTTGAGCACGAAACTTGGCACACACGACCTCCTAGGCACGAGAGACTTTTGAGAGAAGACGGGGCTCGAATCGGGTTCCCGGTTTGGGAGTTAGAGCCGAATTTCACTTTAGGCAAACTAGTTTCTTAAGAAACTTGAATTCGAGGCGTTAATGCCCCAAAATCACCAAACGACGACGGTTTAGCACGAAACTTGGCACACACGACGTCCTAGGCACGAGAGACTTGTGGTAGAAGACGGGTATCGAAATGGGTTCCCGGTTTGGGAGTTAGAGCCGGATTTCACTTTAGGCAAACTAGTTCCTTAAGGAACTTGAATTCGAGGAGTTAATGTCCCAAAATCACCAAACCGCGTCGGTTGAGCACGAAACTTGGCACACACGACCTCCTGGGCACGAGAGACTTGTGGGAGAAGATGGGGCTCGAATCAGGTTCCCGGTTTGGGAGTTTGAGCCGGATTTCACTTTAGGCAAACTAGTTCCTTAAGGAACTTGAATTCGAGGAGTTAATGTCCCAAAATCACCAAACCGCGTCGGTTGAGCACAAAACTTGGCAGACACGACCTCCTAGGCACGAGAGACTTATGGGAGAAGACGGGGCTCGAATCGGGTTCCCGATTTGGGAGTTAGAGCCGGATTTCACCATAGGCAAACTAGTTCCTTAAGGAACTTGAATTCGAGGAGTTAATGTCCCAAAATCAGCAAACCGAGTCGGTTGAGCACGAAACTTGGCACACACGACCTCCTAGGCACGAGAGACTTGTGGGAGAAGACGGGGCTCGAATCGGGTTCCCGGTTTGGGAGTTAGAACCAGATTTCACTTTAGGCAAACTAGTTCCTTAAGAAACTTGAATTCGGAGAGTTAAGGCCCCAAAATTACCAAACCGCGTCGGTTGAGCACGAAAGTTGGCACACACGACCTCCTAGGCACGAGAGACTTGTGACAGAAGACGGGGCGCGAATCGGGTTCACGGTCTGGGAGTTAGAGCCGGATTTCACTTTAGGCAAACTAGTTCCTTAAGGAACTTGAATTCGTGGAGTTAAGGCCCCAAAATCACCAAACCGCGTCGGTTGAGCACGAAGCTTGGCACACACGACGTCCTAGGCACGAGAGACTTGTGGGAGAAGACGGGCCTCGAATCGGGTTCCCGGTTTGGGAGTTAGAGCCGGATTTCACTTTAGGCAAACTAGTTCCTTAAGAAACTTGAATTTGAGGCGTTAATGCCCCAAAATCACCAAATCGCATCGGTTGAGCACGAAACTTGGCACACACGACCTCCTAGGCACGAGAGACTTGTGACAGAAGACGGGGCGCGAATCGGGTTCACGGTCTGGGAGTTAGAGCCGGATTTCACTTTAGGCAAACTAGTTCCTTAAGGAACTTGAATTCGTGGAGTTAAGGCCCCAAAATCACCAAACCGCGTCGGTTGAGCACGAAGCTTGGCACACACGACGTCCTAGGCACGAGAGACTTGTGGGAGAAGACGGGCCTCGAATCGGGTTCCCGGTTTGGGAGTTAGAGCCGGATTTCACTTTAGGCAAACTAGTTCCTTAAGAAACTTGAATTTGAGGCGTTAATGCCCCAAAATCACCAAATCGCATCGGTTGAGCACGAAACTTGGCACACACGACCTCCTAGGCACGAGAGACTTGTGGGAGAAGACGGGGCTCGAATCGGGTTCCCGGTTTGGGAGTTAGAGCCGGATTTCACTTTAGGCAAACTAGTTCCTTAAGTAACTTGAATTCGGAGAGTTAAGGTCCCAAAATTACCAAACCGCATCGGTTGAGCACGAAACTTGGCACACACGACCTCCTAGGCAAGAGAGACTTGTGGGAGAAGACGGGGCTCGAATCGGGTTCCCGGTTTGGGAGTTAGAGCCGGATTTCACTTTAGGCAAACTAGATCCTTAAGGAACTTGAATTCTGAGAGTTAAGGTCCCAAAATTACCAAACCGCGTCGGTTGAGCACGAAACTTGGCACACACGACCTCCTAGGCACGAGAGACTTGTGGGAGAAGACGGGGCTCGAATCGGGTTCCCGGTTTGGGAGTTAGAGCCGGATTTCACTTTAGGCAAACTAGTTCCTTAAGAAACTTGAATTCGAGGCGTTAACGCCCCTAAATCACCAAACCGCATCGGTTGAGCACGAAACTTGGCACGCACGACCTCCTAGGCACGAGGGACTTGTGAGAGAAGACGGGGCTCGAATCGGGTTCCCGGCTTTGGAGCTAGAGCCGGATTTCACTTTAGGCAAACTAGTTCCTTAAGAAACTTGAATTCGAGGCGTTAATGCCCCAAAATCACCAAATAACGTCGGTTTAGCACGAAACTTGGCACACACAACCTCCTAGGCACGAGAGACTTGTGGGAGAAGACGGGGCTCGATATGGGTTCCCGGTTTGGGAGTTAGAGCCGGATTTCACTTCAGGCAAACTAGTTCCTTAAGGAACTTGAATTCGAGGAGTTAATGTCCCAAAATCACCAAACCGCGTCGGTTGAGCACGAAACTTGGCACACACGACCTCCTAGGCACGAGAGACATGTGGGAGAAGACGGGGCTCGAATCGGTTTCCCGGTTTGGGAGTTAGAGCCGGATTTCATTTTAGGCAAACTAGTTCCTTAAGAAAATTGAATTCGAGGCGTTAATGCCCCGAAATCACCAAACCACATCGGTTGAGCACGAAACTTGGCACACACGACCTCCTAGGCACGAGAGACTTATGGGAGAAGATGGGGCTCGAATCGGGTTCCCGGTTTGGGAGTTAGAGCCGAATTTCACTTTAGGCAAACTAGTTCTTTAAGAAACTTGAATTCGAGGTGTTAATGCCCCAAAATCACCAAACGACGTCGGTTTAGCACGAAACTTGGCACACATGACGTCCTAGGCACGAGAGACTTGTGGTAGAAGACGGGTTTCAAAATGGGTTCCCGGTTTGGGAGTTAGAGCCGGATTTCACTTTAGGCAAACTAGTTCCTTAAGGAAGTTGAATTCGAGGAGTTAATGTCCCAAAATCACCAAACCGCGTCGGTTGAGCACGAAACTTGGCACACACGACCTCCTAGGCACGAGAGACTTGTGGGAGAAGACGGGGCTCGAATCGGGTTCCCGGTTTCGACGTTAGAGCCGGATTTCACTTTAGGCAAACTAGTTCCTTAAGGAACTTGAATTCGAGGAGTTAATGTCCCAAAATCACCAAACCGCGTCGGTTGAGCACGAAACTTGGCACACACGACCTCCTAGGCATGAGAGACTTATGGGAGAAGATGGGGCTCGAATCGGGTTCCCGGTTTGGGAGTTAGAGCCAGATTTCACTTTAGGCAAACTAGTTCCTTAAGAAACTTGAATTCGGAGAGTTAAGGCCCCAAAATTACCAAACCGCGTCGGTTGAGCACGAAACTTGGCACACACGACCTCCTAGGCACGAGAGACTTGTGACAGAAGACGGGGCGCGAATCGAGTTCCCGGTCTGGGAGTTAGAGCCGGATTTCACTTTAGGCAAACTAGTTCCTTAAGGAACTTGAATTCGTAGAGTTAAGGCCCCAAAATACCAAACCGCGTCGGTTGAGCACGAAACTTGGCACACACGACGTCCTAGGCACGAGAGACTTGTGGGAGAAGACGGGGCTCAAATCGGGTTCCCGGTTTGGGAGTTAGAGCCGGATTTCACTTAAGGCAAACTAGTTCCTTAAGAAACTTGAATTTGAGGCGTTAATGCCGCAAAATCACCAAACCGCGTCGGTTGAGCACGAAACTTGGCACACACGACCTCCTAGGCACGAGAGACTTGTGGGAGAAGACGGGGCTCGAATCGGGTTCCCTGTTTGGGAGTTAGAGCCGGATTTCACTTTAGGCAAACTAGTCCCTTAAGAAACTTGAATTCGGAGAGTTAAGGTCCCAAAATTACCAAATCGCGTCGGTTGAGCACGAAACTTGGCACACACGACCTCCTAGGGACGAGAGACTTGTGGGAGAAGACGGGGCTCGAATCGGGTTCCCGGTTTGGGAGTTAGAGCCGGATTTCACTTTAGGCAAACTAGTTCCTTAAGGAACTTGAATTCGGAGAGTTAAGGTCCCAAAATTACCAAACCGCGTCGGTCGAGCACGAAACTTGGCACACACGACCTCCTAGGCACGAGAGACTTGTGGGAGAAGACGGGGCTCGAATCGGGTTCCCGGTTTGGGAGTTAGAGCCGGATTTCACTTTAGGCAAACCAGTTCCTTAAGAAACTTGAATTCGGAGAGTTAAGGCCCCAAAATTACCAAACCGCGTCGGTTGAGCACGAAACTTGGCACACACGACCTCCTAGGCACGAGGGACTTGTGGGAGAAGACGGGGCTTGAATCGGGTTCCCGGATTGGGAGTTAGAGCCGGATTTCACTTTAGGCAAACTAGTTCCTTAAGAAACTTGAATTCGAGGCGTTAATGCCCCGAAATCACCAAACGACGTCGGTTTAGCACGAAACTTCACGCACACGACCTCCTAGGCACGAGAGACTTGTGGGAGAAGACGGGGCTCGAATTGGCTTCCCGGTTTGGGAATTAGAGCCGGATTTCACTTAAGACAAACTAGTTCCTTAAGGAACTTGAATTTGAGTAGTTAATGTCCCAAAATCACCAAACCGCGTCGGTTGAGCACGAAACTTGGCTCACACGACCTCCTAGGCACGAGAGACTTGTAGGAGAAGACGGGGCTCGAATCGGTTTCTCGGTTTGGGAGTTAGAGCCGGATTTCATTTTAGGCAAACTAGTTCCTTAAGAAAATTGAATTCGAGGCGTTAATGACCCAAAATCACCAAACCACATCGGTTGAGCACGAAACTTGTTACACACGACCTCCTAGGCACGAGAGACATTTGAGAGAAGACGGGGCTCGAATCGGGTTCCCGGTTTGGGAGTTAGAGCCGAATTTCACTTTAGGCAAACTAGTTCTTTAAGAAACTTGAATTCGAGGTGTTAATGCCCCAAAATCACCAAACGACGTCGGTTTAGCACGAAACTTGGCACACACGACGTCCTAGGCACGAGAGACTTGTGGTAGAAGACGGGTTTCAAAATGGGTTCCCGGTTTGGGAGTTAGAGCCGGATTTCACTTTAGGCAAACTAGTTCCTTAAGGAAGTTGAATTCGAGGAGTTAATGTCCCAAAATCACCAAACCGCGTCGGTTGAGCACGAAACTTGGCACACACGACCTCCTAGGCACGAGAGACTTGTGGGAGAAGACGGGGCTCGAATCGGGTTCCCGGTTTCGGAGTTGGAGCCGGATTTCACTTTAGGCAAACTAGTTCCTTAAGGAACTTGAATTCGAGGAGTTAATGTCCCAAAATCACCAAACCGCGTCGGTTGAGCACGAAACTTGGCACACACGACCTCCTAGGCACGAGAGACTTATGGGAGAAGATGGGGCTCGAATCGGGTTCCCGGTTTGGGAGTTAGAGCCGGATTTCACTTTAGGCAAACTAGTTCCTTAAGAAACTTGAATTCGGAGAGTTAAGGCCCCAAAATTACCAAACCGCGTCGGTTGAGCACGAAACTTGGCACACACGACCTCCTAGGCACGAGAGACTTGTGACAGAAGACGGGGCACGAATCGGGTTCCCGGTCTGGGAGTTAGAGCCGGATTTCACTTTAGGCAAACTAGTTCCTTAAGGAACTTGAATTCGTGGAGTTAAGGCCCCAAAATACCAAACCGCGTCGGTTGAGCACGAAACTTGGCACACACGACGTCCTAGGCACGAGAGACTTGTGGGAGAAGACGGGGCTCAAATCGGGTTCCCGGTTTGGGAGTTAGAGCCGGATTTCACTTAAGGCAAACTAGTTCCTTAAGAAACTTGAATTTGAGGCGTTAATGCCGCAAAATCACCAAACCGCGTCGGTTGAGCACGAAACTTGGCACACACGACCTCCTAGGCACGAGAGACTTGTGGGAGAAGACGGGGCTCGAATCGGGTTCCCTGTTTGGGAGTTAGAGCCGGATTTCACTTTAGGCAAACTAGTCCCTTAAGAAACTTGAATTCGGAGAGTTAAGGTCCCAAAATTACCAAATCGCGTCGGTTGAGCACGAAACTTGGCACACACGACCTCCTAGGGACGAGAGACTTGTGGGAGAAGACGGGGCTCGAATCGGGTTCCCGGTTTGGGAGTTAGAGCCGGATTTCACTTTAGGCAAACTAGTTCCTTAAGGAACTTGAATTCGGAGAGTTAAGGTCCCAAAATTACCAAACCGCGTCGGTCGAGCACGAAACTTGGCACACACGACCTCCTAGGCACGAGAGACTTGTGGGAGAAGACGGGGCTCGAATCGGGTTCCCGGTTTGGGAGTTAGAGCCGGATTTCACTTTAGGCAAACCAGTTCCTTAAGAAACTTGAATTCGGAGAGTTAAGGCCCCAAAATTACCAAACCGCGTCGGTTGAGCACGAAACTTGGCACACACGACCTCCTAGGCACGAGGGACTTGTGGGAGAAGACGGGGCTTGAATCGGGTTCCCGGATTGGGAGTTAGAGCCGGATTTCACTTTAGGCAAACTAGTTCCTTAAGAAACTTGAATTCGAGGCGTTAATGCCCCGAAATCACCAAACGACGTCGGTTTAGCGCGAAACTTGACGCACACGACCTCCTAGGCACGAGAGACTTGTGGGAGAAGACGGGGCTTGAATTGTCTTCCCGGTTTGGGAGTTAGAGCCGGATTTCACTTAAGACAAACTAGTTCCTTAAGGAACTTGAATTTGAGGAGTTAATGTCCCAAAATCACCAAACCGCGTCGGTTGAGCACGAAACTTGGCTCACACGACCTCCTAGGCACGAGAGACTTGTAGGAGAAGACGGGGCTCGAATCGGTTTCCCGGTTTGGGAGTTAGAGCCGGATTTCATTTTAGGCAAACTAGTTCCTTAAGAAAATTGAATTCGAGGCGTTAATGACCCAAAATCACCAAACCACATCGGTTGAGCACGAAACTTGTTACACACGACCTCCTAGGCACGAGAGACTTTTGAGAGAAGACGGGGCTCGAATCGGGTTCCCGGTTTGCGAGTTAGAGCCGAATTTCACTTTAGGCAAACTAGATCCTTAAGAAACTTGAATTCGAGGCGTTAATGCCCCAAAATCACCAAACGACGTCGGTTTAGCACGAAACTTGGGACACACGACGTCCTAGGCACGAGAGACTTGTGGGAGAAGACGGGTTTCGAAATGGGTTCCCGGTTTGGGAGTTAGAGCCGGATTTCACTTTAGGCAAACTAGTTCCTTAAGGAACTTGAATTCGAGGAGTTAACGTCCCAAAATCACCAAACCGCGTCGATTGAGCACGAAACTTGGCACACACAACCTCCTAGGCACGAGAGACTTGTGGGAGAAGACGGGGCTCGAATCGGGTTCCCGGTTTGGGAGTTAGAGCCGGATTTCACTTTAGCCAAACTAGTTCCTTAAGGAACTTGAATTCGAGGAGTTAATGTCCCAAAATCACCAAACCGCGTTGGTTGAGCACGAAACTTGGCACAGACGACCTCCTAGGCACGAGAGACTTGTGGGAGAAGACGGGGCTCGAATCGGGTTCCCGGTTTGGGAGTTAGAGCCGGATTTCACTTTAGGCAAACTAGTTCCTTAAGAAACTTGAATTCGGAGAGTTAAGGCCCCAAAATTACCAAACCGCGTCGGTTGGGCACGAAACTTGGCACACACGACCTCCTGGGCACGAGATACTTGTGAGAGAAGACAGGGCTCGAATCGGGTTCCCGGTTTGGGAGTTAGAGCCGGATTTCACTTTAGGCAAACTAGTTCCTTAAGAAACTTGAATTCGGAGAGTTAAGGCCCCAAAATTACAAAACCGCGTCGGTTGAGCACGAAACTTGGCACACACGACCTCCTAGGCATGAGATACTTGTGAGAGAAGACGGGGCTCGAATCGGGTTCCCGGTTTGGGAGTTAGAGCCGGATTTCACTTTAGGCAAACTAGTTCCTTAAGGAACTTGAATTCGAGGAGTTCAGGCCCCAAAATCACCAAACCGCGTCGGTTGAGCACGAAACTTGGCACACACGACCTCCTAGGCACGAGAGACTTGTGGGAGAAGACGGGGCTCGAATCGGGTTCCCGGTTTGGGAGTTAGAGCCGGATTTCACTTTAGGCAAACTAGTTCCTTAAGAAACTTGAATTCGAGGCGTTAATGCCCCAAAATCACCAAACGACGTCGGTTTAGCACGAAACTTGGCACACACGACGTCCTAGGCACGAGAGACTTGTGGGAGAAGACGGGGCTCGAATTGGGTTTTCGGTTTTGGAGTTAGAGCCGGATTTCACTTTAGGCAAACTAGTTCCTTAAGGAACTTGAATTCGAGGAGTTAATGTCCCAAAATCACCAAATCGGGTCGGTTGAGCACGAAACTTGGCACACACGACCTCCTAGGCACGAGAGACTTGTGGGAGAAGACGGGGCTCGAATCGGGTTCCCGGTTTGGGAGTTAGAGCCGAATTTCACTTTAGGCAAACTAGTTCCTTAAGGAACTTGAATTCGAGGAGTTAATGTCCCAAATTCGCCAAAACGCGTCGGTTGAGCACGAAACTTGGCACACACGACCTCCTAGGCACGAGAGACTTGTGGGAGAAGACGGTGCTCGAATCGGGTTCCCGGTTTGGGAGTTAGAACCGGATTTCACTTTAGGCAAACTAGTTCCTTAAGAAACTGGAATTCGAGACGTTAATGCCCCAAAATCACCAAACCGCATCGGTTGAGTACGAAACTTGGCACACACGACCTCCTAGGCACGAGAGACTTGTGAGAGAAGACGGGGCTCGAATCGGGTTCCCGGTTTGGGAGCTAGAGCCGGATTTCACTTTAGGCAAACTAGTTCCTTAAGAAACTTGAATTCGAGACGTTAATGCCCCAAAATCACCAAACGATGTCGGTTTAGCACGAAACTTGGCACACACGGCCTCCTAGGCACGAGAGACTTGTGGGAGAAGACGTGGCTCGAATTGGGTTCCCGGTTTGGGAGTTAGAGCCGGATTTCACTTTAGGCAAACTAGTTCCTTAAGGAACTTGAATTCGAGGAGTTAATGTCCCAAAATCACCAAACCGCGTCGGTTGAGCACGAAACTTGGCACACACGACCTCCTAGGCACGAGAGACTTGTGGGAGAAGACGGGGCTCGAATCGGGTTTCCGGTTTGGGAGTTAGAGCAGGTGTAACAACGCCCGCGGGGGGACCTCGCTACAGCTCGGACTCGATTTTTGTTGCACGGTTCTAAATCTTGAACCAAAGAGTCCAAATCCGGCAAATCGTTTTTGAGAAAAACAGATTTTTTGAAAGAAGTGCCAAACATGGACTGCTTTGCCAGATAACAGAGTCGCCACCTAAATATTTTAAAATGGGAAATTTAGGAAACCCTGACTCGGTGCCAAAAGGCCACGTGTCCGTCATCACCAAAGTTGGCTCGGGAACTTGGGTATGATTGGGGAAGGTCACATCGTGAGCACCCCCGCTCGCCCGGTCAAAGACCGGCCTCTACTAACCATGATATCTGTTTTTGAAAACATTGTGAGTTCTTATTCCGATTATTAGCCTAGGTTACTATGTGATGCTCGCAGCAAACAAGTATAGACTGAATCGTCTGAATTGGAACTAAACATCTCATGTTTGTTTGTGAAAGATGGTTTGCTACCCGCAGGTAGGCTTAAAATACAGATTTTGCCACAATCTAGTGGGCTTAACGAACAATTGATGAATTGCTCCAATTCAGATAACTCAACCTCCACCCACAGGCATTCAAGGCAGTTATATCACATAAGCACATAGCCTCATGGTAAGCATGCTATCATGGCAACACTCACACGCATGCAAGGATGCTAAAGCATAAAACTTACGTAGTACTCCAAGCCAAAACAGAAAACTGATTAGAAATCATGCATGATCCTAAAATATACAGAATGCCTAATGCAACACATGCAAAAAAATGCAAACTAATAGCAGGCTCGGCTATTCTAAGTATGGCATATGAAATGCTACAACTATCATGTATTCAACTTGGAATTGAAATACAAATGCAGTTTGTATGATGCGCCGAGCCCGGTGCGTGCAAAACAGATGAATGATGCAAACATGCTGTCATACTGTATGCTAATTGAAATATGCCCTATATCTAACCATCAAAAGCGGGTAAATAAAAGGGAGAAAGAAATGGGGGTTGGAAGACATACATCACACTCACACACCCTTATTACAACATTGCCCTCGCGCAGAGGGTCCGAATAAATATACAGTCCGAATAAAAGAATATACAGTCCGAAATATATACAGTCCGAATATTACAAAATTCTAATTAATTAACAAATTAATTAATGAAAGCGATAAAACTGGCATGCAAGCCAGGGACTGCCTTGCTTCTGATGAATGCCGCCTGTTGGGCTGCTTGGCGCGGAAATCCACTGGGATGCCCCGATTAGCCTCTGTTTGCACTGTTTCTCAAAATACGCGCCGGACTCCGAAAAGTAGCTGATTCTTGATTTTGCTGCAACAGAGAGCAGGAAAGGGGCACAGCAATGTATTTCACAAATATATGCATGCCTCGATCCTCGTGCCACCAATCACGCATACCAATGCATGATGGCCGAGGAATCGGATTGCACAACTCAATATAGGATGAATGCAGATGAATGCTACAATGAAAACCTAACTCCATCATGGGTAATCCGGAGTGTCGGTGACTGGGGAATTGAGACGTGCTCCGCCACTCGGAGTGCGAAACGCGCCTCGTTTCCCGTGCAATATGCATGATATGCATGAAATGCAACTAATATACAATCCTAGCATGTACGATGCTATGAAAATGAGATGCCTCGAAATGCGTGTCCACGGGCACGCAAACCGAGGCAATGCGGAATGACATGCGAAATGTAATGATGGGCTTATACCAACATGAAGGGGGCCTCAGCCACACTCACATAGGATGCCGGAATGTTAAGAATGAGGTGCCTCGAAATGCGTGCCCACTGGCACGCAAACCGAGGCAATGATGAAATGCAAATCGAATAAAACAGAGTGCCTCGAAATGCGCGCACGCGGGCACGCAAACCGAGGCGATGATGTGCAATGCAAACCGGATAAAATAGAGTGCCTCGAAATGCGTGCACACGGGCACGCAAACCGAGGCGGAGGCATACGCAATGCCAATCGGATAAAACAGAATGTCTCGAAATGCGTGCACACGGGCACGCAAACCGAGGCAGAGGCATACGCAATGCCAAGCAGATAAAACAGAATGTCTCGAAATGCGTGCACACGGGCACGCAAACCGAGGCGGAGGCATACGCAATGCCAAGCGGATAAAACAGAATGTCTCGAAATGCGTGCACACGGGCACGCAAACCGAGGCGGAGGCATACGCAATGCCAAGCGGATAAAACAGAATGCCTCGAAATGCGTGCGCACAGGCACGCAAATCGAGGCGGAGGCATACGCAATGCCAAATGGATAAAACAGAGTGCCTCGAAATACGTGCACACAGGCACGCAAACCGAGGCGGAGGCATACGCAATGCCAAACGGATAAAACAGAGTGCCTCGAAATGCGTGCACACAGGCACGCAAACCGAGGCGGAGGCATACGCAATGCCAAACGGATAAAACAGAAGTGCCTCGAAATGCGTGCACACGGGCACGCATACCGAGGCGGAGATGCTAAAATGTAAATCGGATAAAACCGAAGTGTCTCGAAGTACGTGCACACGGGCACGCAAACCGAGGCGATGCTAAAATGAAATGAAATGGCATACGGAATGCAAATTGGGCTTACGCCAACATGAGAGGGCCTCAACCACACTCACATAGGCCGCCGTCGGGTAAAAACAAAGTTGCCTCGAAACGCGTGTCCGCGGACACGCAAATCGAGGCAATGATGTAGAAACATGAAAATGCAAATTGGGCTTACGCCAACATGAGATAGCCTCAGCCACGCTCAAATAGGCTGCCGGAATGCTAGAAATGAGATGCCTCGAAATGCGTGCCCATTGGCACGCAAACCGAGGCAATGCAAAAAAGATGCAAATGGCATAGGGAATGATATGCAAGCATGGAAATGGGATTTCAGCACCTAAATAAAGGGGAAAACAGCCCCGAAACAATTCAAAATGACACTCGAAGCATGCATTCATCCCGAAAATGCGAAATTAAGCCCCGAAATGGCCTATAGCCATGCTACACGTGCAAAATATGATCATGGCAGCAAGAACAGTAGCAAGACAGTCCCAAAAATGGCATTTTTTCAGTAGTAAACATGGCCTAAATGCAAGCATAGATAGATCAAACAAAGCATGCAAAGTTAGTGGCCAAAAGAGGGGTATTGAGACAAGTGATACATGCAAACCCCAAATGGACAAACTTTCTTCTACAACATTGAAGATGAGCTAAAAATAAGCACAATTTCAGAAGATGACATTCTCAAAATCAGATCACAATCATGCTAAATGATCCATGCAAAATAGGCTCCAAATAGGCTATATCATGAGACATGCAATGCACACACCAAATGACAAAACTTTATTCATAGAATATGTAAAGGGGGTCAAAATAAGACCAAAGTCAGTAGGGGTCGAAGCCCCAAAAACAAATAGAGATAGGTCAAAATTGCATGCAAAAAGTGGCACACTTGAGGAACATTGAAGGAAGTGGTATATACAAAGGCCGAATGAAGCTGAGCCTATCTACAATGTTGTAGAGGGGCTCATTTTAAGCACAAAAGAAGTAGGGGTCGGACCCCCAAAAACCAACACAAATAGGTCAATTTTAGCATGCAAAAATGTTACCAACTTGAAGAATATTGAAGGAACTAGTGTATAAAAACACCAAATGAGGTTGAGCCCTTCTACAAAGTTGTAGAGGGGCTCATTTTAAGCACAAAAGCAGTAGGGGTCGGAGCCCCAATTCTCAACCAATTAGAGTATAAAAATGAACCAAGAAAAAGCCCTAAAAGTTAGTTTTGAATACTCACCCTTGAAGACTTGTCTTTCTTTGATTCTTGGCCCTGATTTGTAGCTTCTCAACCTCTGAAATTCACTTCCTAGCTGCTGGAGTGGTAGTGTTGATGGTGGAGCTAAGGGTTGGTGAAGAAATGGCCTTGACACTTGAAGCTTTTTTTGGAGTTTTGAGCTAAGGAAATGGAGGAATTTGGAGATGTGTTCTTCAAGGAAAATTTTCCAACCTTGAAGAAGGAGAGGGAGGGCCCTTCAAATAGGCAAGAAATGGGGTGTAAAAGGGGGAGGGAAAGCACCCAATCTTTCCCTCCCGAAATATCCCCGGATGCCCCGGGATATGCTGAAAGATACCCGGACAGCTGGGACAGGCTGGAAAGCAAGAATCTGGCCGGCCAGGTATTTTTTTGCAAGGTGGCCGGCCAGCCACCCTCCATGGCCGGCCAGCCACCCTACATGGCCGGCCGGCCACCCCAAGAAAATGAACAGAAGATTTTCTGGCCGACCAGTATAGAAAGGTGTCCTCCAAGGTGTGTAGAACAATGCCCCATGGTTGAAATCTGGCAACTCTGAAGCAGGAGCCACAACATAGAGCTTGAAGGAGAGGCCCAAAAATGAAACCATGAATTTCTGGCCGACCACTATGCCAAAGTGTCCTCCAAGATGTGTAGAACAAGAATCCAAGGTTTGAATTTAACAACATTGAACCAAGAGTCACAACATAGAGCTTGAAGGAGAGGCCCAAAAATGAAACCATGAATTTCTGGCCGACCACTATGCCAAAGTGCCCTCCAAGATGCCCTCATCACAGATATGTAGCTTTGGTTGGAAGAAAATACCCCTAGGGTGTTCAACATTGGCCCGGAAGTGAGCAAAACGGGCTCCGGAGGAGCGAAACTGGTTATCTGGGATAATTGCTGGCTTCTCACCCCCCAGTGATCTTCCTGATGTTGAAACAGAGGTACCTGCCAAGTTTGAACAAAAACAAATGAGAAATGAATGTTCGGGGCCAAAACCGAGCAAATCGGGATCCCGAAAATGAGCTGCAGGTGCCGGAAGTGGTGTTCAGCAGCGAAGTGGGTATCTGCGACCCCAGTGTCCCTCGGAATGACAAAACAGAGGTACCTGCCAAAAACCGGAGAAAACGGATGCGAATTGAATGCTCGGGACCAAAACCGCGCAGTTCGGGGTCCCGAAAACCGGCTACAGGCACCGGAAGTGGCATACGGCCATGAAGTGGGCATCAGGGGCCCCAGTGCTCCCTGAAATGATAAAACAGAGGTCCTCTACAAAAACCGGAGAAATCGGAGATGGTTGGGCGGTCCCGAGCCGAGGCACACGGCCTGACGGTTCCGAAAACCGGGAACCGGGCTCCGAAATGGGCAAAATGGCCTACGGCCACAAAAAGTAGCTCACGGCCACCGGGAGATAGTCTACGGGACCACTCCCTTCCCTCAGGAAAGAAAACAGAGAAAACCGAGCCTGGTTCGCAAACCGAGACAAGGTAGAGACGAGGGTTCGGGAGTCCGGAGGCAGGGCGCACGGCCGCGACTCTGAGACTTCTGAATGAGCACAGTATGCAACATCACCGAGCGCTCAATCGGTGACGTCTGAGTCTTAAGGTCGGTCAAAAATGGGGTGTCTACAGCAGGATTTCACTTTAAGCAAACTAGTTCCTTAAGAAACTTGAATTCGAGGCGTTAATGCCCCAAAATCGCCAAACCGCATCGGTTGAGCACGAAACTTGGCACACACGACCTCCTAGGCACGAGAGACTTTTGAGAGAAGACGGGGCTCGAATCGGGTTCCCGGTTTGGGAGTTAGAGCCGAATTTCACTTTAGGCAAACTAGTTCCTTAAGAAACTTGAATTCGAGGCGTTAATGCCCCAAAATCACCAAACGACGTCGTTTTAGCACGAAACTTGGCACACACGACGTCCTAGGCACGAGAGACTTGTGGGAGAAGACGGGGCTCGAATTGGGTTCCCGGTTTGGGAGTTAGAGTCGGATTTAGCTTTAGGCAAACTAGTTCCTTAAGGAACTTGAATTCGAGGAGTTAATGTCCCAAATTCACCAAACCGCGTCGGTTGAGCACAAAACTTGGCACACACGACGTCCTAGACACGAGAGACTTGTGGGAGAAGACAGGGCTCGAATCGGGTTCCCGGTTTGGGAGTTAGAGCCGGATTTCACTTTAGGCAAACTAGTTCCTTAAGAAACTTGAATTCGGAGAGTTAAGGCCCCAAAATTACCAAACCGCGTCGGTTGAGCATGAAATTTGGCACACACGACCTCCTAGGCACGAGAGACTTGTAAGAGAAGACGGGGCTCGAATCTGGTTCCCGGTTTGGGAGTTAGAGCCGGATTTCATTTTAGGCAAACTAGTTCGTTAAGAAACTTGAATTTGAGGCGTTAATGCCCCAAAATCACCAAACGACGTCGGTTTAGCACGAAATTTGGCACACACGACCTCCTAGGCACGAGAGACTTGTGGGAGAAGGCGGGGCTCGAATCGGGTTCTCGGTTTGGGAGTTAGAGCCAGATTTCACTTTAGGCAAATTAATTCTTTAAGAAACTTGAATTCGAGGAGTTAGGGCCCCAAAATCACCAAACCGCGTCGGTTTAGCACGAAACTTGGCACACACGACGTCCTAGGCACGAGAGACTTGTGGGGGAAGACGGGGCTTGAATTGGGTTCCCGGTTTGGGAGTTAGAGTCAGATTTCTGTCTAGTCAAAATTATTTACTAACTATCTTTCTAATTATATAGTAGTCAATTTTTTTTTATATTTTTCTGTAATTAAAATATTAACAGCATTATATGGTTATTAATTATTTTTATCTTGTTTTTTTCAGATATTTCCTGTGTAGCAGTTTCCTTCTTGTGGAATGCGGGCGTATAAAGATTATGTCCAACTTTTGTTTTTGTAACCCACGCAAGATTTAAGACGAAACTTTTGGTTTTGATTTTGATTTTGACTTATGTTATTTAAATTTGTGAACAACATTATGTATGTATTATGCGACATTATGTAATGGCATAATTTTTATTGTTTTAAATTTTTATTTCTGTAATATTATGAATGGAACAACATTATGAATTTTTATTATTTATCAACTTTTGTTTATGTATGTATTTATATTATTATGTAATTTTTGGATTTTTTTGTAATTATTTTTCATTTAATACAGGTGTTTTTAATTTTTTTAATAATTTCAGAAGAGGTTTTTTTTTTTTTTTTTTTTTGAGACGGCATAACAGCCGTCGCAAAAACAGGTGTACGAGGCTTTTGCGACGGCACCGTACTATCGCAAATACTGTCGAATGAAATTGTGACATATACCTTTAGCGACGGCTCACCATGCCGTCGGCAATAGTTATATGCAGTAGGAGACTTTTAGCGACAGTGCTCTGCCGTCTCAACAAACCAATTTTTAGCGACGGAAAAACTTTACCGTCGCAAAAACTAAGATTTTTTCCACTTATTGGCGACAGAAAACTACCGTCGCAAAAAAGGGACCCTCCCGTCGCAAACACTATTGGCGACGGCACGTACCGTTGCTAAAGACCTTTTGCAACCCCCTTTCTCGCGACCCGCACTTGCCGTCGCAAAAAAACAAGTTACCGTCGCAAAAGGTATTAGCGACGGCGTGCGGAGGTATTAGCGACGGCGTTTTGCCGTCGCAAAAAACTGTTTTTTTTGTAGTGTGTGAACAAAGGTACTTACCAATCAATCATATTAATTAGACTTATTTATTTACAAGTCCTAACTGATAAATTTATTACTATAAAAATAAGAAATTGAAAAATTTATCACTATAAATTTATTCATAAAAACAAAGAGATTAATAAATTTATTCATAAAAATAAGAGACTGATAAATTTATCACTTGATAAATTTATTAATAGGACTTAATAGATAATAAGTATCAAAAGTAGGACCTATTGATAATTTCCCCTTGAATGAATCAAAACGCGCATCACACTCCTATTTTTTTTTCCCAATAAAAAGGAGGATTTATATTATTAAGAATCAGAGTTACAACGTGGGGCAACATTTTTACCACTTGAACACAACATATATATTTTTAAATCAAAATTATAATTTATATTTTACAAATTTAATAGCAAATTCCTCAATTGGGCACACACCCACTAATACTAATATATATATATATATATATGATAAGGGTATTAGCAGGGTCAGTCTTGGGCTATGACTAATAAGGCCTGTGCCTATTGCACCAAAAATTAGATTCAAAAAAAGGCTCCCAAATCATTAGTTTTGTACTATATTAAAAACTCAAAATGACTCAATTCTGTTTTATTAATTTAAGCCACTTTAAAGAGTCCCAAAAATTCTGTTTGGTTTAATTGATGAAAGGCCCAATTAAAAAATATTTATAAGTGTTAGTTGTTAGCCCAATTAAAAAAAAAATTAAAATATAACATACATGTATATGTATTAGTCGTTAGTTCAATTATGTTTGGTCTATTTTTTTTTTTTTATGGCCCAATTGTGTGTTTTTTAGTAAAAAAAATTATTTTGTAGATATATTTAATCTATATACACTTAAAAAGTATAATATTTGTGAATGTTTTTAAAAGAAATTTACCAAATACAAAAAATAAAAAAAAATAAAAAAAATAAAAAAATAAACGAATTGTAGACTCAAAAAATTATTTTTGAAAATTTTAAACCAAACAAGATAATATTTTTTTTAATCTTTTTTATAAATATCTAAAAAGCCTCCGAAAAATTATTTCGTCCCCAAAAACTCAGGACCTACCCTGGGCATTAGGTATAAGCTCAGTGGTTTGGGGTTAATAAAAGGAAACGGCAGATTGCAACATCATTTTCTGTGGTTGAGCTTTGATTATTATTGCCTACAAAATGGTTCATCCAAGACACAAGTAGTGGACTCGTGGCCCAACAACACAATCTCTTACTGGTCATGGATTGGGCCCCAAGCCCATCTCCTAATCAAAATTCAAAACAATAACCCAAACTTTCTATAGCCTGGCTCCATCACACCATTAATACTAGCTACATAATAAATCTATCACAAAATTTAAAGCTCCGTTTGGGTGGATGTTGATTTCAAATTAAGGAATTTGAGATTAAAAATATTAGAGAATTAATTATTGTAGGTGGAGGAAAAGAAAAAAAAAAAAAAAAAGAAACTGTAGGAGAAGATAAATTGAGATAAAGAAATGCACTTTAGTAGGATCTTTGTAATTAGAAAAAAAAAAAATTAGCATTATTTTTGTGTGTGTCAATTTCCGACCACACTGTCAAATTAGTACTTAGCTGGAGAGCACTGGCAGAATAGATTAGTCTCGAACAACCTGCAATAGAAAGAAGAGATTCCGGCGGTGATTTGTCCACCCGAGGGCACTCCGACGATCAAATCAGTTATCTCTCAAAAATAACAAAAATGCTTAACTCACTATTCAAAATATAACTTACATACCTCAGACCCATTGGGGGTGCCTCTCTTTTTATAGCCCACTAAATCCTAGTCTCAATAGAAGCCTAACTTTAATGGATTTCAGCTCAGTGTTTATCTTGGACTCTCCAATAGATAAAGATAAACTCCCTAAGAGCTTTATCCTTATCCAGGCTGAGTTCCTTCCTCATTCTAGGACTCTTGTCCCTTATCCACTTATCCCGGACTCCGATATCTTCGGAAATAACCTCAGCCTAGTCGAGATCATCTTGGCGTCACGATCAGGACACATGGCACCTCGGCTGACACTTCGGCGTCACCTTGGCCACGTGTTGGTACTTAGAAAATATGTCCCCACAACTGCCCCCTAGGTTCTATTACCTCGGCATCCTGAGGTGATGGAACCTATATCAGTACTTCCTTCTAGCACGTCGGCTAAGCTCGCTTCTTATTCATTACTGAAGTAAGAACTCGTCGGCTAAATACGTCTAAGACCTATAGCCTGCTTTCATCAATGTCTCAGAACCATTAACCAGGTTCGTTCAAGTTTCTCAGCTGAGATCATTCTCCAAGCCGAGGTACTTCTCCATTAAATCAAGAACTTCAAGAGCTCCTTCACGCGTATGAGCTGTCACGCACAATATTTTAACCATTTCTTCCACGCGTCTTTCCCTTAATGGAATGTACCTGACACGTGCCATCAATTTGCATCGTTCGTGCGTGCGTCGTCTGACAAGCACGTCGCCCTAAGCAATTAATTGCAATTTTGCCGCCATTTCGTGGTTTTTGATCAAAACCACTCCTCTCTCTCCGTCCCTTCACTTTTTGCATCACTATTTCTGAAGCATCCAACTTTTTATCTCTCTCTAATCTGTCATTGTTCAAGCTTTTCTAGCTCTGCAACTTCCTCCGTTCACCTCCTCCGGCTTGATTTTCACCGCTCCGTCACTTTTGCAACCATCGTCTGACTTCGGCGATCCTCACACCGACCTCACTCTCTCTAGTAAGCCACTATCCCTCATGGTTTTCAATTATTGATTTCACTGCGAACTCTGTTGTATTTTGCAAACTTGCTTATGTCTTCGATCATTTTAATCTGTACCTTGATTTTCACCATGTGTTTGAGTATGTTTGCGTCGTGATTCTGTTTTTTCCCAATCCGTGTCTTGAATACACACTGTTCACAAATTTGTTCTCATTTGCCACTGTTCTTGGCCTTGCACCCTTGTGCACACTTTGTCACAGTGTTCTTGATAGTTCATCACTATTCTTGATTCTGAAACATGTTCTTGTTTTCTGTTTTCTATGTCTTTTCCAGATTCGTGCCTTCAATCTTCGTTTCCATAGATCTAGGTTTGGGATTTGCTTGTAGAACCCACAAATTTTAGGATAAACTGAAATGAATTCCCCTAAAAATCCCCACAAATTCTTACCCCAGCTCATATTTAGGTTTTAGCCGAGGTTCTTCAAAACCGTCACAAAACACCTCATTCTGAAACCCTATACCTTCCCCTCAAGCCGACATCATGGGTATGTGGAAGCATAGGGTAGACACCTCGACCAAGTTAGAACACTTCAGGCAGGAGTTTGACATCCCGGTCGACGTTCATCTGAGGTTGGCCGGGGAAAACGACTCCATCATGCCCGATAAAAACCTCATGCCTTTCCCTGTTGTTGCCTTTATTGAGTGCGGACTTAGGCTCCCACTCGACATCCTCTTCCGTGAGATACTCCATTACTATAAATTGAACCCAATGCAACTCGTCATCAATTCCTACCGGGTCATCAATGGTATAATAGCCTTAGCCAAACAAGAGAATGCTAGGGTTACTTTAGCCGACATCCAATACTGCTACACCATGTGTGGCCTTAAATTAGAGAAAGGCTATATTTACTACCTCAAACCGAGGTCCACAGAGTACAAAATTGTTGCCGACCTCCCAGACTCCAACAAGGGAGCCGGGGATGATTACTTCATTATCTCGGAAAACTGGGAGTTCGCTCCAGATGAGGACCTCCATCTCTACCCTCTTTCTCGAACAGTTTTTGTGGAGGGTAATGGTAAGAGCCCAGTGTTTATACTCATTTGTTTTTAAAGTCTTCAATACTTCGTTTGTTCTAATGTCTGTTTTTCTTGCAGCTCTTCCCCAACCAGAAAAAGGCTTCCGTAAGTCCTTTTTCCTTGGCAAGGGTTTGAAGAAGTTGTTGGATCTGCCAGTTCACAAGCGGAGAGCTCCTTTGCTTCTGAACCTCATCCCGACCTACAAGTCGGTGCTTCACGACGTCCCAAAGAGGAAGAAAAGAAAATCTCCTCCTTCTGCCACAACTCCTCCAACAGCCTCATCATCTCGGCCAGATCAAGTATCGACCTCTGATCCAACAGAGCAACTGTCAACCTCAGCTCCATATCTGATCCCATTATCTCAACGCCAACGCCGCCGTAGAACTACAATTGTTGCCGAGATGGGTAGTAAGAAGGCTATTGCTGAAGATCTTCTGGCCGACATCCCTGACTCAGTTGATACTCAACCAGCACAAACCCAGCCTCAACCAAAGCCAAAGCCAAAACGTCTGAAGAAGGCTCAGCCCAAGGTAACGGTGACTCAGATTGACACTGAGGACACCTTGCCAATTTCTAAATTGGCCGAGAGCGAGAAGACCCCTTCTGCTGCCGAGAAGAGGCCCACTGAGGCCCAACCATTAGAATCTACTAGATCAAAGAGGCCGAGGTCGTCTTCTGCGACCACCTCGGGGTCATTAAAACATGATTCCCCCTGGGCCCCGCCAATCACAATCGACGACAAGCCAGTTAAGGCTGGTGATAGCGCCAACGACATTGAGGTCGGCGTTGCCCTTTCCACCGCCTTGGTTCTGCCCAAAGATCTTAATCGTAACGCTCAGTTGAGCGAATACGAAAATTTTGCTCTGATGTTGCAGTATTCCGTTCAATTAAGTTCTTTACACTTGGTATGTTTCTTTCTTTTTCTTTTTATACTTAGAGAATTTTCTAATAACTTCTGCTCTGTCTATTTTCCTTCAGGCGATCCAGCACGCCCACTCTTTCTCAATGCAATCTTTTGAGACAAGGAAGGAGTTGGCCGACAAGACTAGGGAGGTTGCTAGTCTACAAAGGGCCGCTAAGAAGACTGAGGCCAAGATGAAGACTTTATCAGATCAGGCCGAGGAAGCCATTAAGGCTAAAGATGAGGCCGAGGAAAAAGTGGCTGTTGTAAAGGCCATCGCCAAAGTCCTCACGGCCGAAAAGAAAGAGGCCGAGGCCAAGATGGCTGAGGCCCAAAAGGAACTGCAACATGCCCTGGCCACAAAAGAGGCCGAGATCAAGGCCGCTGATGAGAATGCGTATGCTGAGGGGGCGGGCGACGTTAAGGAGGACTACAAAAAGCAAGTGAAACAGGCATGCAACAAGGGTTTCACCCTTGGTTGGATGGCTGCCCTCAAAAAGCTTGATGTCCCCGAGGACTCCTCCCTAAAAAATGCCGACGCCCTCCCCCTTCCATTCCCCCCTACTCCAAGCCAATCTGAAGACAATTCTAAGTCTGAGGAAGAAGCTTTGGTGAGGAAACCGAAAGAAGCTGCTGGGGCCAAGTCCCCTACTCCAAATGAGCAAGTCCTAGACTTGACTCAGGACGAGAAGGGTGAGGTCTCCAAAGACACTGTTCCTGAGAAGGCAACATCGAATGTGCCTATTGCTTACAAGAGCCTCGACCAAACTCTTTAAGAAATCGATGCCGAGCTTGCGGCTGAGAGGGTCGCCGAGATGTCTTCGCAACAGTCTTCTGAACTCCAGACCCAACTGCCTAAAGATTCCGAAGAGTCTTAGTTTGATGCTTTTATCCTTTTTTCCCTGTACCATGTACTTTTTTCGTTCTTTTAAACAATGTAAGCTTTCTGTTTGGCCGATGTGCCTTCTTTTGAATGTAAATACAACTTCCTCTTTTGAATGCTTGTATGTTTGTCTTCATTGCATGACTCTATACTTAAAATAATTTGCATGTCTTCAACATTCACCTTAGTCTGTGCAATCTTCTCGGGGTGAAATACCTCGGTTATACCCACCAACGGTTTACCTCAACAAGTACATAAGTACTTCTTTTAACTCGTAAACTTCAACAAGTACTTAAACCAATCTTTCTTTGTCATAACCTTGGTTTCAACTTGTAAATTTAAAATTTCAACAAGTGTTAAACATGTCATCGGTTTAACTTCAACTTGTAAACTTAAATTTCAACAAACTTATTACCTTAGTTTAACTTCAACTTGTAAATTTAAGTTTCAACAAGTGTTAAACATGACCTCGGTTTAACTTCAACTTGTAAACTTAAATTTCAACAAGTGTTAAACATGACCTTAGTTTAACTTCAACTTGTAAACTTAAGTTTCAACAAGCATTAAACTTGACCTCAGTTTAACTTTAACTTGTAAACTTAAAATTTCAACAAGCATTAAACATAACATCGGTTTAACTTCAACTTGTAAACTTAAATTTCAACAAACATTAAACATAACATCGGTTTAACTTCAACTTGTAAACTTAAATTTCAACAAACGTTAAACATGACCTGAGTTTAACTTCAACTTGTAAACTCAAGTTTCAACAAGTGTTAAACATGACCTCGATTTAACTTCAACTTGTAAACTCAAGTTTCAACAAATGTTAAACATGACCTCGGTTTAACTTCAACTTGTAAACTTAAATTTCAACAAGTGTTAAACTAATTTTAGCTTGTACATTCTACCTTTTCAGGAACCATTTTCCAACTCTCTGTCCCCTAATGTGAACTTAAGTTCCACTTGGGTTCTCATTATGTATGCATTCCAGAAACTTTGTCAACTATCTTATCAGTCACAAGTGTAAAAAATCAAGCTAAAACTTTATTTATTACTTCGGCTAATAACAAAGAACAAGAAAGTCTAATAATAAAAAAATTTCAGATTGCAAGTATTCCAGGGCCTTGGCAACTCTTTGCCTTCATTATCTTCAAGCCGATATGCCCTATTGCCCAATACTGAGATGATTCTATAGGGTCCCTCCCAATTCGGGCCAAGCTTGCCCTCTCTTGGATCCTTCTTATTGCCGATGACTTTTCTCAAAACGAGGTCACCGACCTGAAACTCCCTTGGGTTGACCTTCTTATTATAAGCCCTGGCAAGCTGCTACTGGTATGCCGCCAGCTGAATTGCAACTATCTCCCTTCTTTCTTCTAGCAGATCCAGATCTTGGGCTAATAATACATCATTGGTCCCATTCTCTATTGCCAGGGTTCTGATCCCTAGGATACCGACCTCCAATGGGATTATTGCCTCTGTGCCATAAGCCATGGCAAATGGAGATTCCCCTGTTAATCTTCTCGGCGTAGTTCGATATGCCCAGAGTACACTGGGCAACTCGTCCACCCATTTTCCCTTTGCTGCTTGCAACCTTTTCTTGATCCCATCCAAGATGACTTTGTTGGATGCTTCTGCTTGTCCATTGCTTTAGGAAAAACTCGGGGTAGAAAATAATTCTTGATTTTGAATTTTGCACAGAAGCTCTTGATTAACTTACTGTCAAATTGTGTTCCATTGTCTGCAACTATTGCTCTTGGGATCCCAAACCTGGTGATGATGTTCTTCCATATGAAGTTCTTCACATCCACGTCTCGAATCTTGGCAAGGGGTTCAGCTTCTATCCACTTGGTGAAGTAATTCGTTGCTACCAGCAGGTACTTCCTTTGCCCAATTGCTTGGGGCAGTTTTCCAACAAGATCCATGCCCCATTGGGCAAACGACCAAGGGATGGATACTGGGTTCAGGTCTGTTGTTGGTTAGTGTATCAGAGATGCAAACCTTTGACACTTTTCACACTTTTTGACATAGGCTTCTGCATCTTTCTGCATGTAGGGCCACTAATACCCCTGGATAATGGCCCTATGAGCAAGTGATCTGCCCCTAGCGTGGCTTCCCCATACTCCTTTATGTATTTCATATAGAAAATCTTCAATTTGTGAAGGATGTACACACCTCAAAAGGGGTCCAGTGAAGGATCTTCTGTAGAGATGTCCTTCTACTGTCAGGCTGAATCTTGCCGACTTCAGTCTGATCTTGTGTGCCTCCTTGTGATCATCTGGCAATTTTCCTTCTTTTAGGAATGCTATTATTGCATCCATCCAGCTTGGTCCCATGTCCACACACATTGCTTCATGCTCTGTGGTCAGTGGTTCGATGCTCGGGCCCGACAAGTAGTCAACCATTATCGTCCTTGCCGTTCCAAGTTGTATTGCACTAGCCAGGTTGGCCAGGGCATCGTCGTGACTATTATCATCTCGGCTAATCTGCCGTAGTCGGCAATTCTGAAACAGGGCCACCAATCTGTTGACCTCCTTTACATAGGCCGACATCCTTTCGTCTCGGGCTGCAAACTCGCCTGTTGTCTGGTTGACTATAAGCTGAGAGTCACAGAAGACTATCACCTCATCTGCTTCTACTGCTACTGCCAGTTTTAGTCCTACAATCAGTGCTTCATACTCTGCTTCATTGTTTGAGGCCTTGAACCCCAATCTCTGGTAAGTTGCCCCTGTATTTTTCAACCCAAAAGGCATCACTCTGTAGTAATACAGCCCTTTTGGGGTGATAAACGCAGTCTTCTCCTCATCTAGGGGGTACATGGCTATCTGATGGTACCCCCTGTAGGCATTCCGGAAGCTCATCCTTCCATGCCCTGAAGTGGCATCCACCAATTGGTCAATCTTGGGTAATGGGAAACTGTCTTTGGGACAAGCCTTGTTTAGGCTGGTAAAGTCCACACAGACCCTCCATTTACTATTCTTTTTCTTCACCACCACGGTATTTGATAGCCATGTCGGGTAATTTACCTTTCAGATGGCTTTGGCCTCCAGAAGTCTGTCTACTTCCTCTTCCACTGCCTCAACATACATCAACGTCGGTCTTCTTACCCGTTGGATTATAGGTTTGGCCGACCTATCTACGTTTAATTTATGGCAAGTGACATCGGGGTCAATGCTAGGCATTTCTTAAGGCATCCAGGTAAACACCTCAATGTTTGCTCTCAAGAAAGCCTCCAGTTCTTTTTCCTCTTCTTCGGCTAAGCCCGAGCCGAGAAGGAAGAAACGTTCCTCATCCCCTTGCTGGACAAGGATTTTCTTCAGGGCTTCTACACTCTTCTGGGCTGGCTCTTTGCCGACGTCATCTAGGACTTCCACGTCCTCGTCTTTGATCTCTACTGTCTCTGGTTCTCGTATGTTGCAGGTGGATTTCATTATTACCATGGAGCCGTTCTTTGCCTACAGTTGATCCCCTCTGACCTCCTCTATCCCATGCTCTGTTGGGAACCGCAATAGCTGATGCAATGTTGAGGGAACAGGCCCCATTGCATGCAGCCATGGCCTTCCCAAGATAACATTGTAGGGGGAGGGTGTGTCAATTATGGTGAATTTTGTTTTTACCTTTTTGGTGCCAGCTTGCACCTCCAAGCTTGCTACTCCTAGTGGCCACGTCGGCATTCTATTGAACTTGACCATTGGGCTGTTGGACTACTCCATATCGTCTTGGTGAAGGCCAAGCTCCTTGCAACATCTGACATACATGATGTCACAAGAGCTGCCTTGGTCAATTAGGATGCACTTCACTTGGCACTCCCCAACCTGGAAGGATACTACTAAGGCATCGTTATGTGGATGCTGCACCACTTCAAGGTCGGCTTCAATGAAGGACACTATTGGTCCCTGGCATTCCTCGGCCCGAGGTCTTTTTTCCCGGACCTGGTACACATGCTGCAAGTGCTTTACCTTCTGGGTCTCCCCCCGTATTTCGTTTTCGTTGACCTTTGAGTGAATTACATTAATTACTCGAGGTCCGCCTGCCTGCGGTTATTGTGCTGGGGAAGGTGGAGTTGCTGGTGCCTGAGGCAGTCTTGCCTGCTCTTCCCTTGTCCTGGCTTCATCCACAAGGTCCCTTAAATGGCCTTGCCTTACCAGGTCTTCTAGGTGTACTTTCAGGGCTCTGCAACCTTGAGTCAGATGCCCATCTTCATTGTGGTAAGCACAATGTTTACCAAGGCTTCTTCCCATAAACTCTCTTGGTACCCTTGCTGGTGCTCTGAAATAGGGCTGGGTTTGGATTTTCTTCAAGACTTTGTAAGCCGGAATTCGAAATATGGTTGTGACTGCCTGAGCAGCCCTTACTCCGATTTCTGGTTTGTTGTAGCCACTATCACCTCGGCCTCGTTTCGGCGAGCCGTTTTTCTTCTCTGGTTTCGGTGCCTTTGTTGTCGACGTATCCTCCTTGGCCCTGGCGTATTTCTTTATTCTGGCCATTAATTCCTCCATACTTTTTGGCAGTGTTTTTGCTAATGACTTTCGGAGCAGACAATTATCTTTTAGGCCGTTCTTAAATGATACGACCGCCACCTCTTGATTGCATTCTAGTATCTAGTTGAATACCTCATAGTACATTTTGGCATAGGCCCTCAGGCTTTCGTCCTCGCTAATTTTCAGAGCCATCAGGGCATCCACCCTTAATAGCTGTAGTTTGTTTGTCACGAACCTGGCCACAAACATCTCGGCCAGGCCTTCCCAGGTTTTCACTGTTTCTTTCGGCAACTTGTGAAACCAGTCTGATGCAATTTCTCCGAAGCATGAGGGGAACACCTGGCAAAGCAATGGTTCGTTCCTGGTGTATAGTGCCATCGAGTTCAGGTACAAATCGACGTGAAAGTTGGGGTCCGAATTCCCGTCGTAGATTTGGAACCTCGGCATACTGAATTTTTTCGGGGCCTCAAATTTGTCCAACTCCACCGAGAATGGTGTTCTCGGCTTAACAGGGGAAGTTACCTCAGCATTTTGTTGCTTCCTCTTGAGGTAATCTCTCAAGTTCTCTTTGGTCCGCCCAGGAGCTCGACTATCTCCTAACGTCAGCCTTTTAGGTGCACTGCTCTCAGCTTCGTTGTGAGCCCTCTTCGACCTTTCTTCATTAGTTACGTCGAAGCACAACTCCTGCCTTTGAACATGCCGATTTTCTTTGGGGTTTGTTTCCTTGGTGTGATGTGTCCTTCGAGATTCTTCCCTTCTCAACTCTCCTCGTCTGACCTCCCTTGAAGGTCAGTAAGAGTATTTTTCGCTTCTGGTGTGCTGGGGGGCTATAGGGATTGTTTTCTGCCCTCTCTTGTGGGCATTGGCCGCTGGAATCGGTGTGTCCTGCAGTAGGAACGATGGCTGCATAACGTTGTTTTGCATCATGAAATTGACGACCGATTGCAGGTCTGCCAATTTATTCGCCATCCCCTTCATCTCTTCGTCCTTCCGTAGGCATCTATCTTTCCATACCTGGAGGTTATCCTCGTTATAGTACTCATTTCGGTCTAATTTCTTCTGTACGTCGCCCTCCTGGTCGATGTTCTTTCCTTTATGATTCTTATCACGAGTCTCTTCGTTGCAGTTGTCTTCTTCGACGTCAAGGTCAACAGGTTTCCCACTCCCAATAGGAGTGTCATCCCCAACCTTCTCTCTCTGTCCGTCGTTGGCCATCTATTCTCCTTTCTTTCCTATAGACGGCGCCAAATTGTGTGTGTCAATTTCCAACCACACTGCCAAATTAGTACTTAGCTGGAGAGCACTGGCAGAATAGATTAGTTCCGAACAACCTGCAACAGAAAGAAGAGATTTCGGCGGTGGTTCGTCTACCCGGGGGCACTCCGACGATCAAATCAGTTATCTCTCAAAGATAGCAAAAATGCTTAACTCACTATTCAGAAAATAAATTGCGTACCTCAGACCCATTAGGGGTGTCTCTCTTTTTATAGCCCACTCAATCTTAGTCCCAATAGAAGCCTACCTTTAATGGACTTCAGCTCAGTGTTTATCTTGGACTCTCCAATAGATAAAGATAAACTCCCTAAGAGCTTTATCCTTATCTAGGTTGAGTTCCTTCCTCATTCTAGGACTCTTGTCCCTTATCCGCTTATCCCGGACTTCGATATCTTCGGAGATAACCTTGGCCTAGCCGAGATCATCTCGGCGTCACGATCAGGACACGTGGCACCTCGGCTGACACTTCGGCGTTACCTTGGCCATGTGTTGGTACTCAGAAAATATGTCCCCACAATTTTAAATAATTACTTTTTATATAATTATTTCAAATCCATCATGATAAATTTATTTATTTCAATATTGAAATTTATAAAATCGTAGTTTGAGTTATTCTTCTTAAATAATTAATGTCAAATCTATGCATATAAAATTTATATCCATCCAAACAGATCGTTATTGTTTTTTTACAAGTACATGTGTTCTCATTCAAAAATAGAAAATAAAAAAAAATAAACTATGGTGAGAGAAACATATCTATCTATATTATATATATAAGCAAATGTAGTGTATTCTTAAAATTCTCCAAAACTCTAATATTAATATCGCAGGGTAATCAAGAGATACAAAGAAAAAAAAAAAAAAAAGAACCAAAAAATAATCCTTATCTCTTTGCTAAAAAAAACTTTAAAAAATAATGATAATAACCAAGAGATAAAAAGAACAAAAAATAAAAGGATAAAAATCCCATATAGTTATTCTTATCTCTTTTCTAAAAAAATCTAAAATATCTTCTCTCACGTTCTTCTTCTGTTTCCATAAACAGTATTATTCTCACTAAAATGAAACTAAAAAGGATGGGGAAAAAAGACTCACAACCCTTGTGCATGCTCTCTTTTACAACAACATGAATATTTCTCTATATCTTTCTAAACAAACACAAGCTCAAAAGCTGTTCATCTATAGAGACATGGTACGTCACTAAAATTCTAAAGGTTTTATTATCTTTTACTTTTGTTCTCATTAATTAATTCATAGATAAAGTAAAAGTTGATTTTTTTTTTTTTTCTACTATGACATTTTTCAATTGTGTTTTATATTTTTATTTTGTGTTAATATTGAATCACTATTTAAAGATCATTCAATTATTTCTCCATTTTCATAGTGTTTTTTTATTTTTCTTCAAAGATTTCAAACAAAAAGAAGAGCAATAATAGTGTTATAGTTATCATCACAAGAAGTTGAAGTCCAGGATGGTAAATAGAGGGTATTATTCTCTATTTTCAAACGAAAATAGTTGTATTATTCTCACTAAAATGAAACTAAAAAGGATTTGGTGGTTGGGAGGGGGGTGGGGGGAACTCACAATTCTAGTGCATGCCCTCTTTTACAACAACATGAACATTTCTTTATCTTTCTAAACAAACCCAAGCTCAAAACTTGTTCATCTACAATTTATTTATAGAGACATGGTATGTTATTAAAATTCTAAGGGCTTGTTTGATAACCATTTCGTTTTCAGTTTTCAATTTATACTTACAAAAATGAAAAAAAAAAAAAAAATTTGTTGGAACATAAGCTTGATAGCTACCACCCTAGACAGCCACCCTAGCCACCGAAAGCCACCCTAGCTGCCGGAAAAAAATCTATGGTCAAAAATTTGCTGAAGCATGGAAAGTCAAGATTTGTAGGTTTAAAATCAAAATAAGATTGTATTGTTATGCCTTTACATTATCAGTTTTATCTATATATAGCTATTGTAGTATGAGAGTTCAGTGTGTGGGAAAGAAGAAGAAAAGAGTGTAAGAGTTAGAGAGACAGAGAGTGTGTTTCTCCTCGTTCTATAATTTTCTCAAGAAAAGTCTATTTGTTTGTCTCTAAATTTATCTCTTTGAATTTTATTTCAAGTTACCATAAGTAGTTTGAAGTCTCTCTTCCACCAATAGTGGTATCAGAGCCGGTTTTGTGCATTTTCGGAAAAACAGAATGTGTTTTTCAAAAATTGCCCAGAAATCAAAGTGGTCAAAATGCATTTTTGATCACATCAGCTTGAAGCTCTCGACTAGACGAGCACAACCGTGAAAACCACGTCAAAAATGGATCTCAGACAACTCCATACGCGTCACACGCGCCACTGACGCTGTTCTTACGCGCGCCCACGCGCTCACACGTCGCACGCGCTGCCAAAGGAAGAAGACATGTGATCCCACACGCAAGCACGCACACCAGAGACCTGACGTCATCCATTGACGTCATCTGAGCCGCTGACCAGCTTTGACCGAGCCGAGCTAAGCCGGCGCTGACCTAGCCGAGCCGCCGTTGATCCGAGCCGCTGACCGAGCTGAGCTTGAGTCGCGCCGCTAACCAAGCCGCGTTGATTATGCCATTTGATCGAGCCTCTGACATCAGCACACCGAGGATTAATTCAGTGTGACGCAGCTAAGGTGCAGCCGCAGATCTGAACCGTTCAACTTGTTTTGGCTTGATCTGAGCCATTCGGAGTCTGTTTCTGGTGATCCAATAGTGTTTCCCAACTATTTGGAGTATTCCGGACACATCTGTACAGTCAGAATTTGCAAATTCCATCCTAAAAATTTACAAATTTTAAAGACAACCAATGGCCAACACAAACAACTTCTTTCAGCCGCAGTTTCCAAAACTCAACAAGGAGAACTATGAAAATTGAAGTATTCAAATGCAAGTCCTACTAGCCTCACAAGATTTGTGGAAGTTAGTGGATCGAGGATATGACGAGCCAGCTACTCTCTAAGATGAAGGAAGTTTAAATGATGCTCAGAAGACGGCATTAAAAGATTCAAGGAAGAGAGATAAAAAGGCCTTGTATCTACTCTATCAAGGCATTGATGAGTCAAGTTTTGAGAAGATTTCAGCAGTAACAACCTCTAAAGAGGCATGGAGTATTCTTCGCAATTCACACCGTGGTATTGAGAAGATGATCAGAGTTCGACTCCAGGTGTTACGTGGCGAATTCGAGATGTTGCACATGAATGAGAATGAGTCAATTTCTGAGTACTTTAATAGAACATTGACCATTGTTAATCAGATGAGAAGATATGGAGAGAAGATGGAATCTTTTTAAGTGATAGAGAAGATTCTCCGATCACTCAGTCCCAAGTTCGAGCACGTGATTGTAGCAATAGAAGAATCCAAGGATCTCAGTGCCATGACCACCGATGAGTTGATGGACACACTTGAGATTCATGAACAAAGGATCAACAAGAAGACTCCCTCAAGTTCCCTAGAGCAAGCTCTTCAATCAAAGCTATCTTTCAGAGATGACAAAAACGAGCAAGGGGGTACATCACAAAGAAGCCGAGGAAAAGGCCGTGGTTACAATAACCGAAGTTCTATTTTTCGAGGAAGAGGCGGAAGAGGTCCAGCCAGAGGAGGAAGAAGTCAACCACACTTTGCTCCAAGAGGAAGAGGTGGTTACAACAACCGACCAGGATTTGACAAAAGCAATGTTCAGTGCTACCATTGTTACAAGTTTGGGCATTACAGCAATGAATGCTGAAGTAGAGCAACAACAGAAGCTGGAGAGCAAGCAAATTTTGCCGAGCAAGAAACAAACAAAGTTGGACCTACAGTCCTGTTTGTCCACCATGGAGACACTGAAAACCAAAACAATTTTTGGTATCTAGATTCGAGAGCCAGTAATCACATGTGTGGTAAAAGAGAGCTGTTCGCTGAGCTTGACGAGGCTGTACAAGCACAAGTCTCATTTGGTGATTCTTCAAAAACTCCAGTGAAAGGAAGAGGCAATATTCTGATCAAGCTCAAGAATGGAGATCATGATTACATCTCCAATGTTTATTATGTTCTTGCCATGAAGAACAACATTTTGAGTATGGAACAACTCCTAGAGAAAGGATACGACATCAACATGAAAGATTGTCATCATACCATCAAAGACAATCATAGTAATTTGATCGCTCGAGTGAGAATGTCCAAGAATCGGATGCTTGCATTGAACATCCAACATGATGCTGCTGTAACAACCCTCGTACTGATTACCGGTTAACCACTGAATTACGTACTGATTACTGCTAAACCGAACTGATAATGACTGATAATTGGATTAACTGAAGTACTGAACAGACCGATTGAAATCGAAACTGAAATTGAATAAGTATATCTATTGTATTGCATTTCTATCTGTTTGATTGATTGATTATCTGTTAGAATTCATGTGTTTAAACTGCTAATTGAAGGCCTTATCGGCGGCCGAATTAGAAACCGTTTAGTGTTTTGTAATCAGTAGAATATTTGTGATTTTATGATATATTTATCTGAAAAGTGATTTGGTAGGTTTAAATTAGATTAAATATTGACTAATTGAGGAGTTTGGCTTATTTACCATTATGCCACACCTAGTGGCCCACTATGTCAACACCTTGACCCCATATTACACTTCACTCAACACATTTGATCAGCCATTCCTTACACTCTAACCGACCAAGTGAGAGAGAGGGAGAGAATTATAGGAGGAATTGAGTTCATCTTGTGGATTTTGCTTGAATCTTGAAGAATTGAAGGGTTGATTGTCTAATTGAGCTTCTAGGCTTAAACTACAAGACCAAGGTAGATCATTCATCTCCCAAATTGTATCATTGAGCTAGATCTTGCATGTTTCATGCATCATTGTAGAGCTAAGTTATGAAATTGTTCATATATGCTGAATTGAAGCCTAGTTGTTGCATGCATGTTGAATTTAGTGAGTTTGGAGTTGGTCTCATGGTCAAATGCCACATGCATGTGCATCATCATGTTTAAATCCATGTTTTCATCTTGTTTTGAAAAGATTGAGCTCTTTGGAGCAAGAGTTGAAGCTTTGAATTTGGTTAAAAACTCATGCATGTCATGTTTGCATGTTGTTCTTGAAAACTAGTTTGAAATTGGGTTTGAATTAAACACCCTTGGGCTTTGATTTCTTAAATTGAGTTTTGAAACATGTTATTCTAAGTGTTTAAAGGAGTTTTTCCAGAAAATAGCCCAAGAGGATCGAAAACAATGCTTTTGAACTTGGTTTTGAGCTTGGGACTCAAATCTGGGATTTCCAGATTTCTGTTGTCCGCTCGAGCGGAGGAAGTGGCGCTCGAGCGGAGAAGTCGAGCTCCCAGCATCTTGCATTGTGCATCAGTCCGCTCGAGCGGAGAATTGGGCGCTCGAGCGGAGGACTGGGTGACACGCTCGAGTGGGAGTCGAGCGGAGATTTCACCTATCCAGTACTTTTTGGTCCGCTCGAGCGGGGGATGTTGCGCTCGAGCGGGGACCTTTGTTTGCCTGTACGCTCACGCGGGGAAACCTGCGCTCGAGCGGGGCTCTGTTTCACTGAAATTCTGGAATTGTTTTCTAAGTGTATTTTCACATCCTCATTCCATCCTAGGCATTCTTAGGCCTAGTTTAAGACATCTTAATGAGGATTTAGATGTAGAACACACCGAGGCATAATAGGAAGTTAATTATTATACTTCCCCAACTGTTAAACTTAGAGTGTGTTCAATTTGTTTACTGTTTAGGGTTGGCATTCGGGGGACGCGCTCTAGCTGCTATTAACCCAATCTCTGTGAGTAACAGATTGTGTAAAGATATGTTCAAAATGGTTATCTTTTGAATACTGAACAGAACTGTTTACTGAACTGATATTGTTTATTGAATGAATGTATGTCCTGTATTGTGAACTGTACTGTGGCATCCTTAGCACTTATTGATTACTGTTATTGTTACAGAGCTCTGTCGGTTTCCTTGTGGAACCATACTGTTTATTGATTGATGGCCATCACTACTGTTGGGTCTGTTAAGACCCGGTCCTTCTGGACCTACTGTTTATAGGCTATTGGATGTACCACATATGACTGATTGACTGAAATACTGAAAGACTGAAATACTGTTTAATGAACTGTTTTCATTATTGTAAGGACATTCATTCATAACCTCTTTACACTTATTGTTATTCACTGGGCTTTACCTCACTGTTTATATATATATGTAGGTTCTCAGCAGCCAGACCGGAGCTAGGAGCGTGAGTTGGCCCCAGTTTTGTCAAGCCAGCCTATGTGCCTCACTGTGAGGTTCCGAGACGCCATGCTATGGCTTGGGGTGTTTTTGGTGTCCCCCGCCTGTCTCTTGACTGTTTTGTTTATTGTATAAACTGTTTACTGTTGGACCGTACTGTTATCGGGGGATTAAGTCCCCGTACTGAATGGTTGTATATGATTGTATAGACTGTACTGTTTTGACTGTATGAATGCATGAAAAATGTTTTTGGCATACAGATTGTCACAGCACAATGGACACTATTTATTTACTGTATTGGCTTCCGCCAGGCCCTGTACTCTGTTTTACTGTATTACTGTTCAGCAGGCCTTCGGTAATCTCGGATTACTGGCCAGTTACGGTGCTAAACCCATAGGGCCGGGTTTGGGTCGTGACAGAGTGGTATCAGAGCGATACTTAACCACGAGTTATACCGCACACACGTGTCCAAATGAGCTATAGGGTGTCCTAGAAAAGTGATTAGGGCATCTCATGAACTTGAAAAGTGTGTGCTTATGACTGACTGATTATATGTTAAAGTGTTGAACTGTTTAAGTGCACAACTGCTTATAATGATAACTGTTATAACTGCTTATAGCGGAATGGATAATGCAAATGAACCTGAATCATCATCCTCTGAGGCCAGAATGGCCAGACTTGAACAAATGATGGGACTGGTAATTGAAAGACTAGATCAACAACAGAACAAACAGCCCCCACCTCCTCCTCCTCCGGTGCAACCGGAACAGAATGTACAGAATGTGAATGCCAATGAGGTGGACATTATTGCACTGACCCATAAGTTCAGCAAGATGAAACCGCCGTCCTTTCAGGGAGGTTTAGAACCGTTAAAGGCTGAAGCTTGGGTTCTTGAGACTGAGAAATTGTTTGAAATGTTTCCGTGCTCCGAAGCCAACAAAGTACTATTAGCAACCTTCACCCTTCAGGAAGAAGCAAGAAGGTGGTGGATGTTGACCCGTGATGCGAATACTATTGTGACTTGGACTCAGTTCAAGGAGTCCTTCTTTGAAAAGTATTTTCCCCAGTGCATCAGGGACAGAAAAGTGACTGAGTTTGAACCGCTGAGACAGGGCAATATGTCTGTTGCCGAGTACGAGAAGAAATTCACCGAATTTGCCAGGTATGCACCACATATGATGGATACCGAATATAAGAAGGCCAGAAGGTTTGAAGGAGGCCTTAGTGCTGCTATACAGGACCGAATAAATGTTTTGAAAATGCCAACTTTTGTATGTGTTCTCGACCGGGCATTGATGGCCGAGACAAATATTGCAGCAGTGAAACAATCTGAAACACCAACAACTGAATGGCATGGTAAAAGACAGGGTTTCAAATTCAAGAAAGGCAAACATAACTCTGCAAACAAGAAACAGAATACGGGGTCAACGACTAGCCCCAGCCAAGGGAGTGGATTCATTCCACCCTGCTCCGTATGTGGCAATAAGCACAAAGGGGTTTGCTACCAGATTTCAGGAGCTTGTTTCAGATGTGGCAAGGTGGGCCACAGAATTAAAGACTGCCCTTCTGCTCCACCAGCCAGTAGTAAAGCTGCACCAAGCGCAGCAGCATCAAATGTAGCACCAAAGCCTAACCCCAAAGCTACCGGGAAAGAGCCTGTGAGGCAGGGCCGAGTATTTGCCCTAGTACCGGGAGATGTTCAGAATACTGAGACCGTTGTGTCAGGTATCCTCTCTATTTGTGCTCAAAATGCATATGTATTGATTGATTCGGGGTCTACACATTCTTATGTGTCGCATGCTTTTTCACGGAAATTGAATAGACCCTTAGAACCTATGAATTACTTGTTAGCTGTATCATCACCTGTTGGAGGATCCATGACATGTGCATATATGTATCTTGCTTGTGAGATTATTGTTGGGGATATGCATCTGTTTATTGACTTACTGCCGTTAAACATAGATCACTTTGATGTGATATTGGGGATGGATTGGTTACAAAAATATCATGCCACCATTGACTGTGTAACGAAACAAGTAGTTTTCCATCCACCTAGTTTACCTGAATTTGTGTTTAATGGGAGTGGAGTAGTACCTCCTCCGTATTTGATTTCTTCTGTGAAAGCTGTTAAACTGATTAGGAAGGGGTGTAAAGGATATTTGTGTTCCGTACTGACTGTATCTACTGATGATTGTGTTAAAACTGATGTGAATTGTATTCCTATAGTCAGAGAATTCCCAGATGTATTTCCAGATGATTTGCCAGGGGATTTGATTGATAGGGAAGTTGAATTTACCGTGGATGTAATTCCGGGTACACAGCCAGTGTCGAAAGCTCCCTACAGAATGGCTCCAACTGAACTGAAAGAGTTGAAAGTATAATTGCAGGAACTGTTAGACAAGAAGTTTATCAGACCCAGTACTTCACCGTGGGGTGCACCTGTTCTGTTTGTAAAGAAGAAAGATGGCTCACTGAGACTGTGCATTGACTACCGTGAATTGAACAAGGTAACTGTGAAGAATAAATACCCATTACCTCGTATTGATGACCTGTTTGATCAGTTACAGGGTGCACAAGTGTTTTCCAAGATTGATCTCAGATCGGGATACCATCAACTGAAAGTTAAACCAGGAGACATTGATAAAACTGCTTTTAGAACGAGGTATGGCCATTATGAATTTTTAGTTATGCCATTTGGAGTCACGAATGCCCCAGCTGCATTTATGGACCTTATGAACAGAATTTTTAAACCATACCTTGATGATTTTATTGTGGTATTTATTGATGACATACTGATTTATTCTAAGACTGTTGAAGAACATGAACATCATCTGAGACTTGCCCTGCAAACCTTAAGAGAACAGAAACTGTATGGTAAACTGTCTAAATGTGAATTCTGGCTTGATCATGTTATATTTTTGGGGCATGTTGTTAGCAAAGATGGAATTTCTGTTGATCCGCAGAAAATTGAAGCTGTAGTGAACTGGCCTAGACCAACAAATGTGACTGAAGTCCGAAGCTTTTTGGGATTGGCTGGATATTACAGAAGATTTGTCAAAGATTTCTCCAAAATTGCCCTACCATTGACTCAGTTAACTCAGAAGGGGACATCATTTGACTGGACAGACCAAAGGGAATCAGCATTTCAAGAATTGAAAACTCGACTTGTGACTGCACCGGTTCTTACTTTACCTTCAGGTACGGATGGTTATACTGTATTTAGTGATGCTTCTCATAAGGGTTTGGGATGTGTTTTAATGCAGAATGGGAGAGTTATTGCTTATGCTTCCCGACAGTTGAGACCGCATGAAAAGAACTACCCAACCCATGATCTGGAACTTGCAGCAGTAGTATTTGCATTGAAAATCTGGCGTCACTATCTTTATGGGGCGACATGTGAAGTGTATACCGACCACAAGAGTTTGAAATATTTCTTCACACAGAAAGAACTGAATATGAGACAGCGGAGATGGCTTGAACTGATTAAAGACTATGACTTACAAATACTGTATCATCCGGGAAAAGCCAACACCGTTGCCGATGCTTTGAGCCGAAAATCGATTGGGAACTTAGCCTGTTTGCTGACTGGACAGAAGGAGTTGCTTTGTGATCTTGAAAAGTCTGAAATTGAAATTGTTTTGAAGGAACAAGGTGGAACCTTAGCTGCTATTTCTGCTCAACCAGCCTTGATTGAAGAGATTAAAGAGCAACAACAACTGGATGATTACTTAAAGAAGATTATTGAAGAAAGAGATTCAAAACCGAAACTGGGGTTCAAATTTGAGAACAATGTACTGAAATTTCAAGATAGACTGTGTGTACCGAATGACACTGAACTGAAAAGAAGAATTCTGCAAGAGGGCCACAATTCAAAATTTTCTATCCACCCAGGGAATACGAAAATGTATCAAGATTTGAAATTGAATTTCTGGTGGCCGGGAATGAAGAAAGAAATTGCCGACTTTGTGTCCAAATGTCTTCATTGCCAACAAGTCAAAGTTGAACATCAACGACCCGCTGGATTATTGCAACCCTTACCCATACCAGAGTGGAAATGGGAGCATATCACGATGGATTTTATCGTTGGGTTACCTCGCTCCAGAAAAGGTATGGATTCAATTTGGGTTATTGTTGATAGATTGACTAAATCTGCTCACTTCTTACCTGTCAAGACAATTTATAATGCGGACAAATTGGCTGTTATCTATATTGATGAAATTGTTAGACTGCATGGAGTGCCTGTGTCTATTGTTTCTGACAGGGATTCGAAATTTACATCGAGGTTCTGGCAAAGCCTACAGACTGCATTGGGTACTGAATTGAGGCTGAGCAGTGCTTATCATCCTCAGACAGATGGACAGTCAGAAAGGACCATCCAGACTTTAGAAGATTTACTGAGAATGTGTGTCCTTGATTTTCAGGGAAACTAGGAAAGTCATTTGCCGTTGGCTAAATTCGCCTACAACAACAGCTACCATTAGAGTATTGGTATGGCGCCTTTCGAGGCATTGTATGGCAGAAAATGTAGATCTCCAATCTGCTGGGCAGAAGTTGGAGATGGGCCGTTGCTTGGGCCCGAAATTGTTTATGAAACGACTGAGAAAGTGAAACTGATACAACAAAGATTGAAAACTGCACAGAGTAGACAGAAGAGTTATGCAGATGTTAGAAGACGGGACCGAGAGTATGAAGTGGGTGATCACGTTTTTGTGAAAGTGACACCAATGAAAGGCCAGACTCGTTTTGGAGTCAAAGGCAAGTTGGCGCCGAGATACGTTGGACCTTATGAGATTATTGAGAAAATCAATCCGGTGGCGTATCAAGTTGCACTTCATCCTGAAATGGAGCATATGCATAACGTCTTCCACATCTCTATGTTGAGAGATTATCTTCGGGATCCATTTCATGTGATTGAGCCTACTCGGATAGTGTTGAGTGATGACTACACTTACGAGGAGAGGCGTATACAGATTGTAAACCGACGGATCAAGAAACTGAGAAACAAAGAGATCCCGCTAGTGAAAGTTGATTGGCAGAACCATGGTGGTGTGTATGGCACTTGGGAAAGGGAAGATGACATGGCTAAAAGATACCCAGAACTGTTTCCACTGAATCCTGTTTTCTTCCAAACTGAAGGTAACTCGAGTTTAGAGGACTAAACTCCTTATAAGGAGGGGAGACTGTAACAACCCTCGTACTGATTACCGGTTAACCACTGAATTACGTACTGATTACTGCTAAACCGAACTGATAATGACTGATAATTGGATTAACTGAAGTACTGAACAGACCGATTGAAATCGAAACTGAAATTGAATAAGTATATCTATTGTATTGCATTTCTATCTGTTTGATTGATTGATTATCTGTTAGAATTCATGTGTTTAAACTGCTAATTGAAGGCCTTATCGGCGGCCGAATTAGAAACCGTTTAGTGTTTTGTAATCAGTAGAATATTTGTGATTTTATGATATATTTATCTGAAAAGTGATTTGGTATGTTTAAATTAGATTAAATATTGACTAATTGAGGAGTTTGGCTTATTTACCATTATGCCACACCTAGTGGCCCACTATGTCAACACCTTGACCCCATATTACACTTCACTCAACACATTTGATCAGCCATTCCTTACACTCTAACCGACCAAGTGAGAGAGAGGGAGAGAATTATAGGAGGAATTGAGTTCATCTTGTGGATTTTGCTTGAATCTTGAAGAATTGAAGGGTTGATTGTCTAATTGAGCTTCTAGGCTTAAACTACAAGACCAAGGTAGATCATTCATCTCCCAAATTGTATCATTGAGCTAGATCTTGCATGTTTCATGCATCATTGTAGAGCTAAGTTATGAAATTGTTCATATATGCTGAATTGAAGCCTAGTTGTTGCATGCATGTTGAATTTAGTGAGTTTGGAGTTGGTCTCATGGTCAAATGCCACATGCATGTGCATCATCATGTTTAAATCCATGTTTTCATCTTGTTTTGAAAAGATTGAGCTCTTTGGAGCAAGAGTTGAAGCTTTGAATTTGGTTAAAAACTCATGCATGTCATGTTTGCATGTTGTTCTTGAAAACTAGTTTGAAATTGGGTTTGAATTAAACACCCTTGGGCTTTGATTTCTTAAATTGAGTTTTGAAACATGTTATTCTAAGTGTTTAAAGGAGTTTTTCCAGAAAATAGCCCAAGAGGATCGAAAACAATGCTTTTGAACTTGGTTTTGAGCTTGGGACTCAAATCTGGGATTTCCAGATTTCTGTTGTCCGCTCGAGCGGAGGAAGTGGCGCTCGAGCGGAGAAGTCGAGCTCCCAGCATCTTGCATTGTGCATCAGTCCGCTCGAGCGGAGAATTGGGCGCTCGAGCGGAGGACTGGGTGACACGCTCGAGCGGGAGTCGAGCGGAGATTTCACCTATCCAGTACTTTTTGGTCCGCTCGAGCGGGGGATGTTGCGCTCGAGCGGGGACCTTTGTTTGCCTGTACGCTCGCGCGGGGAAACCTGCGCTCGAGCGGGGCTCTGTTTCACTGAAATTCTGGAATTGTTTTCTAAGTGTATTTTCACATCCTCATTCCATCCTAGGCATTCTTAGGCCTAGTTTAAGACATCTTAATGAGGATTTAGATGTAGAACACACCGAGGCATAATAGGAAGTTAATTATTATACTTCCCCAACTGTTAAACTTAGAGTGTGTTCAATTTGTTTACTGTTTAGGGTTGGCATTCGGGGGACGCGCTCTAGCTGCTATTAACCCAATCTCTGTGAGTAACAGATTGTGTAAAGATATGTTCAAAATGGTTATCTTTTGAATACTGAACAAAACTGTTTACTGAACTGATATTGTTTATTGAATGAATGTATGTCCTGTATTGTGAACTGTACTGTGGCATCCTTAGCACTTATTGATTACTGTTATTGTTACAGAGCTCTGTCGGTTTCCTTGTGGAACCATACTGTTTATTGATTGATGGCCATCACTACTGTTGGGTCTGTTAAGACCCGGTCCTTCTGGACCTACTGTTTATAGGCTATTGGATGTACCACATATGACTGATTGACTGAAATACTGAAAGACTGAAATACTGTTTAATGAACTGTTTTCATTATTGTAAGGATATTCATTCATAACCTCTTTACACTTATTGTTATTCACTGGGCTTTACCTCACTGTTTATATATATATGTAGGTTCTCAGCAACCAGACCGGAGCTAGGAGCGTGAGTTGGCCCCAGTTTTGTCAAGCCAGCCTATGTGCCTCACTGTGAGGTTCCGAGACGCCATGCTATGGCTTGGGGTGTTTTTGGTGTCCCCCGCCTGTCTCTTGACTGTTTTGTTTATTGTATAAACTGTTTACTGTTGGACCGTACTGTTATCGGGGGATTAAGTCCCCGTACTGAATGGTTGTATATGATTGTATAGACTGTACTGTTTTGACTGTATGAATGCATGAAAAATGTTTTTGGCATACAGATTGTCACAGCTCAATGGACACTATTTATTTACTGTATTGGCTTCCGCCAGGCCCTGTACTCTGTTTTACTGTATTACTATTCAGCAGGCCTTCGGTAATCTCGGATTACTGGCCAGTTACGGTGCTAAACCCATAGGGCCGGGTTTGGGTCGTGACAGCTGCGAAGTGTTTAAGTGCCATCATCAAAGAAAAAAACTGGCTATGGCATTTGAGGATTGGACATCTCAACTTTGGAAGCTTGAAGCTGTTGTCAAGCAAGAATATGGTGAAAGGGCTCCCTTGTATTGCTCATACTAATGAGGTCTATGAAAGCTGCATTCTTGGCAAGCATCACAAAACTAGCTTTGCCAAAGAAGTGAAATGGAGAGCAACAAAGCCGCTGGAGTTAGTGCACACTGATGTGCAAGGTTTAAAAATGCGGTGTTACGTAACGGTTTCGGCCGTTACATAATGGTTTCGGCGGTAGGCACTACACGTTACCCCTGATTTTGCGGTGTGATTGAAATTCATAGGTGTATCGGCCGTTACGGCCGCCGTAGCGGTCGTAACGGCCGTAACAGCCCGTTACGCACGTTACAGGGCTTTTTTCGCTGATTCTTTTCAAAAAAAAAAAAAACAAAAGAAAAGGCTGAAGATATTGTACATACCTTTATTATAATTGAGCTTTTGTCTTTTGTCTTTATAGCCCATGAACCACTTTGAAGTGAGATTCCATAGGTGTATTGGCCATCCACAAATTTTCAGATCTGAGATACGGATGAGTGAGACATAGAGAGAGAGAGAGAGAGAAGAGAGAAGAGAGAAGAGGGAGGAGATGAACCTGTGTTGAATTTTCAAGGCTGCCTCTGTTCTGTGTTGAAACCAGTGACTCTCCGACTGCCCCTTTGTGTTGAAGATGAAGTAAGTGCATAGTTTGATATGTTGCCTTTCTTTTTCTTTTCTTTTCTTTTTTTTTTTTTTGTTTGTTCAGCTGCCTCTCTGGCTAGCTTCCTGGGGAAGATATACAACATTTGTTGACCTTGGGAAGATATAAGGTGCCGTTTGGTAACACTTACGTTTTCAGTTTTCTGTTTATATTTACAAAAATTTTAAAAACTCAAATAAAAACTTATTTGGTAAATTTTTGATTTATAAATCAATGGTCTCAATTTATAAATTTAGCCAAAAAATGTAAACTCAAAAAATGTGTTTCCGTTTTGAGTTTTTTTTTTTTTTACCACCCAACACTAGCTACCACCCTCCACCATTTTCCACCACCGTCTTCCGCCACCACCACCACCCACCCCCCACCACCACCTGCCACCACCACTCACCACCCATCCGCCACCACCACCCACCACCACCCACCAGCCACCTGCCACCCACCCCTCGCCACCCACCCCTCGCCACCACCACCACCCACTTGCCATCCACTTGCCACCATCCACCACCCACCACTACCATCCACCGCCCGCCACCACCACTCACCACCCACCTGTCACTATCATCCACCACTAGCCACCTGCTACCCATCCGCCACCACCACCCATTACCCACCACCACCACCACCCACTTGCCACCACTACCTACCACCACCACCACCCACCACCCGCCACCGTCACCCTCACCCATCCACCCACCACCACCACCACCACCCGCCACCACCTACCACCACCCGCCATCCGCCACCCACCTACCACCCACCACCACCACCATCACCACCCACCACCCGCCACCGTCACCCACCCACTCACCCACCATCACCACCCGTTACCTACCCGCCACCACCCACCACCACCCGCCATCCGCCACCTATCTACCACCACCACCCACCACCCGTCGCCACCACCACCACCACCCGCTACCACCACCCACCCATCACCACCCGCCATCTGCCACCCACCTGCCACCACAACCCGCCACTACTACCACCACCACCCACTCGCTACCACCCACCCCCCGCCACTGTCACCCACCCACCCACCACCACCACCTGCTACCCACCACCCACCACCTACCGTCACTACTTTCCACCACTGTCTTCCGCCGTCACTTGCCACCACTTGTCATTTCTCACTCTTTTTATATTTTAATTTTTTTTAAACATTTTGTCAATTACCAAATGCGTTTGTAGTTTATTTTTTTCTAAAAATAAATAAAAACTAGTTTATAAAATTTTAGTAAATATAAACTGAAAACGTAAACGTTACCAAACAGACCCTAAGCATTTGTTTTTTTTTTTTTGTGTGTGGATCGTGGTCTCCAACTGGCAAATTTTATTTTATTTATTTATTTATTTTAACAATGATCTCCAGGTTTTAAATTTTGTAAAGCCTACAAAATTTATGTGATATATTTAGTAATTTTAATTTAAATATATGTATAGAGCTATGCACTTATTTTTAGTATTTTATATATAATAATTAGTGATTGAATTTTTTTTTTATAATATCTAAAAATCATAACACCTATAATTATATTAATACATTTTATATATGTCAGTTTTTATTGATTTTTTTTTTTCTTGCAGGTTATTCAAAAAGATAACAAATACTCAAGTGATTGAAGCCCAAAAAACAACTATGTATGAATTTTTTTCTTTATAATTTATTTTTTAATTTTTATATGATTACATTAGCATGTAAACTCCAAATGTCTAAATAGTGAGTGCATTTTTTTTTATAATCATTTCATTTAATATTTAATTATAAATATTTTTTATTTTGTTATTATAATGTGTTGTGACAACAATGTTGAAGTCACTATTTTTTTTTTAAAAAAAAATCTTTTCAAAAGGAAAAAAAAAAAATCAATACCTCAAAAAAAATTCTTTATAATTTATTTTTTAATTTTTATATGATTACATTAGTATGTAAACTCCAAATGTATAAATTGTAGTTGCATTTTTTTTTATAATCATTTTATTTAATATTTAATTATAAATATTTTTTTATTTTGTTATTGTAATGTGTTGTGACAATAATGGTGAAGTCACTATTTTTTTTTAAATATCTTTTTAAAAGAAAAAAAAATCAATACCTCAAAACAAATTCTTTATAATTTATTTTTTAATTTTTATATGATTATATTAGCATGTAAACTCCAAATGTATAAATAGTGGTTGCATTTTTTTTTATAATCATTTCATTTAATATTTAATTATAAATATTTTTTATTTTGTTATTACAACACTGTTAAAGGAACAATTTTATTTTAAAATTATCTTTTTTTTTAAAAAAATCAAGGAAAATTTACTCATAAATCCTATTTTCTGAAAAGTTGAACCATTTAGTCCTAAAAGTTTTCTTATGCTCCATTTAGTCCCATTTTATTTTGAAATGTTATTTATTAAATTTTCATTATTTTACAAGTTACAATAATACCCCTTTTATAAAATATTTGTTTCCTAAAAATCTGCAACATCATAAAAACTAATCAATTTTTTTACATCACAACATTCAACGTTGTGAATACCAATTTTTATCAGCCTCTCACATTCAGAAATTCTGAAATCTAAATTTCCTCTGCTGAATCATATTAGGATCTGACTATCACATTAAAGAAAAAAGAAAAAAAAAAAAAAAAAAATTGAACAATCTCATCTAAACAACAAAATATGTAAATCATCTACTGGCAATGGCACTTCCTCACATTGCTCTTCTTGCTTTTCTTCTTCTTACAGTCTCCATTGCTCTCAAACCCTTTGCCCATCTCTGCAAAATCTCTCTTCTCAACCCAAAGACAACCAAAACAGCACAGAAACAAAACCCTAAAATCCAATCTTTAACCCCTCTTCTCCACCCATTAACTGAAAGCCCTAACAAAAATATGCCCAAAACTCCCAAAAACACATCACCTTCTAATTCTTTCCCTAAAATCAACCACATTCCCAAACCACAAGCAATCACAAACCCAAAAAGCCCTAATTTTTTCTTTCTCTTTCTCCTCCACCCATCAAAGCCTCCCCATCCAAAACCCTTCCAAAACCCATCTCCCCCTCCATTTCCACCTCCAAACTCCCTAATTGCCAATGCCAAAGGCTGTGGCAAGATGTTGAGACGTGAAGCCATGAAATAGACCGATTCAAGTATCAATATTCTTGATCTTTGAGACCCAATTCGCCTTTTGTTGTTTCTTGCACATACAATTGAATTTTGGGTCTGGAGTGGCCGGAGAGATACTGCCGAAACCCTAGACCGATTTCCCCTGATATCGCACTTCAAAGAATGGGAGGATTAAGATCTCTTCATCTACTGCCATGTTTCATCCTCGACAGGAAGAAGAGGGAATATCGATGGTGATTGTGGAAATCTGGCTCTCTTTGCCTTTTGGGTTCTTCTTTTTGGGATTTAACCTAAACCCACAAAAAAAAAAAAAAAAAAAAAAAAAAAAGATTGATGTTGTTGTTGTTGATGTTTTTGATGTTGTTGCGTTGATGTAGTTGGTTTTTGTTGATGTTTGATGTTTTTTTTTTTTTTAGTGATGGTGATGTAGTTGACGATGTTTGATGGTGTTTTTATGATGTTGCTGAATTTTGATAATGTTTTTTTTAATGATGTGGGTGATGTAGTTGATGTTTTAATGATGATGTTTGATGTTGTTTGATGATAATATTGTTTTGATGATGATGTTTGATGTTATTTGATGTTTGGTGATGTTTTGTTAATCTTTGATGTTCTTGATGTTTTTGTTAATGTTTGATGTTTTTGATGTTTTGTTAATATTTGATGTTCATGCGTAGATGATTAATGTTGGTGATGTTTGATGTTTAATGATGTTTTGTTAATGTTTGATGTTCTTGATGTTTTTGTTTGATGTATATGCCCTTTATAGTCAATTTTCCTATAATGGGACCTTTCAGTCTATAAGAAAACTTTTAGGACTAAATAGTGTATAAGTTATTAATTTGGGACTTATTGGTGCATCACCCAAAAATCAATACCTCAAAAAAAATTCTTTATAATTCATTTTTTAATTTTTATGTGATTATATCAGCATGTAAAATTGAAATGTATAAATAGTGGTTGCATTTTTTTTTATAACTATTTTATTTAGTATTTAATTTGAAATATATTTTTTTTAATTTTTGTTATTGTAATGTGTTGTGACAACAATTTTGATGGCACAATTTTTTTTTTTATTTTAAAAAATGTCTTTCTATAAAATAAAGAATAAAAATAAAAACAATAGCTCAAACAATGCCATGAAAAATGTCTTTATTCCTAATTACATTAGCATGTAAAATCCAAATGTAGAAATAGTGGTTGAATTTTTTTTTATAATCATTGCATTTAACATTTAATTATAAATATTTTTTTATTTTGTTATTGTAATGTGTTGTGACAACAAATTTTTTTTTTTTAATGACAATTTGTTGTGACAACAATTTTTATGGCAAAATTTTCATTTTTTTAAAATATCTTTATAATTTATTTTTTAATTTTTATATGATTACATTAGCATGTAAAATCCAAATGTATAAATAGTGGTTGCATTTTTTTATAATTATTTTATTTAATATTTAATTTTAAATATTTTTTAATGTTAAATTGTAATGTGTTGTGCCAACAATTTTTATGGCTAAATTTTCTTTTTTTTAAAAAAAAAAATATCAATAGTTCAAAAAAAAATCTTTGTAATTTATTTTTTAATCTTTATATAATTACATTAGCATATAAAAACTAAATGTATGAATAGTGGTTGCATTTTTTTTTACAATCATTTCATTTAATAAATGTAAATATTGTTTATTTAGTTAGTTCAAGTTTTGCTAAAAATAATTTAGTAAACATTTAAAATAAATTAAAAAAATGTATCAATGATGCAGAATTCAAATTCAAAATGCCACGACAAAAGGGTGCCAATGATGAACCCCCAAGTGATGATATTGGTTGGAAATTTGGAACTCAAGTTGAAGGCACTAGGCATCATATTATTTGCAAATTTTGTGGACATCACATTAAAGGTGGGATTACGCGTTTCAAACAACATTTAGCACATCAAACGGAGCAAGTGCATTCTTGACCTAATTTTTTTTTTTTAATGACAATTTGTTGTGACAACAATTTTTATGGCAAAATTTTCATTTTTTTAAAATATCTTTATAATTTATTTTTTAATTTTTATATGATTACATTAGCATGTAAAATCCAAATGTATAAATAGTGGTTGCATTTTTTTATAATTATTTTATTTAATATTTAATTTTAAATATTTTTTAATGTTAAATTGTAATGTGTTGTGCCAACAATTTTTATGGCTAAATTTTCTTTTTTTTAAAAAAAAAAATATCAATAGTTCAAAAAAAAATCTTTGTAATTTATTTTTTAATCTTTATATAATTACATTAGCATATAAAAACTAAATGTATGAATAGTGGTTGCATTTTTTTTTACAATCATTTCATTTAATAAATGTAAATATTGTTTATTTAGTTAGTTCAAGTTTTGCTAAAAATAATTTAGTAAACATTTAAAATAAATTAAAAAAATGTATCAATGATGCAGAATTCAAATTCAAAATGCCACGACAAAAGGGTGCCAATGATGAACCCCCAAGTGATGATATTGGTTGGAAATTTGGAACTCAAGTTGAAGGCACTAGGCATCATATTATTTGCAAATTTTGTGGACATCACATTAAAGGTGGGATTACGCGTTTCAAACAACATTTAGCACATCAAACGGAGCAAGTGCATTCTTGACCTAATGTTAGTAGAGACGTGATGTAAGAAATGATGAAACATTTACAAAATAAGAAAATGAGTAAAGCAAATAAACAAAAGAGAAAAGCTGAATTGGAAGCACATATTAGGGGAGATGATCTCTATGATGAAGATGAAGGGGGAGATTTTGTAGATTTTCGAGATGATGACTCTGACTCTGATCCAAAGATGACCTGGGCTAGACAAGCAAGTATTCGTTCACAACAACAATGGGAGGAAAGGCAACAATTTAGACGAGGTGTTGTAGGTCATGGATCACAATACGATGCAGGTGGTAGTTCTGGTGCAGGGGGTAGTGGTCAAAGAATGCCAAAAGGGTCAAGTATTGCTAATATTTTTCGTCGATCACAATCTGTGCGTGAAACTGGTGGGAGTGGACGTAATTGGATTAAGCCCAATGCTCCTGAAGCAAGGTTGAGGGCAATGGATGTAGAACTCCAAAAGAGCAAGAGTACAAAGCAACGAAAAATCTCTACAATGAATTTACAAAATTAAGAGAGAGATTGGGACGGGCAGTGTCCAAGTTTATACTCTATAATCGTATTCCATTCAATATAGTTGATTCAGAGTATACACAACCCATGCTTGATGTTGCTACTGAAGCAGGGCCAGGAGTAAAGGGTCCTAGTGCTTATGAAGTTTCTGAAGTATATTTGGGCATGAAGCATGATGAAATGACAGAATGGATTGGATCATTCAAGGAAATTTGGGTAGAGAGAGGTGTATCCATCATGTGTGATGGTTGGAGCAGTCTAACTCAGCAACACATCATCAACTTCTTAGTGTACTGCAATAGAGGTACTATATTTCACAAATCAATTGATGCCTCTAATATTATTAGTAGGACTGCTGAATATTATTTTGGGTTGTTAGATAAAGTTGTTGATGAAATTGGAGAACAATATGTTGCTCAAGTGGTAACTGATAATGAACTTGCACTGAAAGCTACCGGTAAAATGTTAATGAGAAAAAGGAAACATTTATATTGGACAGCTTGTTCAGTACATTGTATTGATCTCATGCTAAAAGACATAGCCAATAAGAAAAGTGTAGCAAAGGTGATTGAAGATGGTAAAACCATCACCAATTTCATTTATAATAGTGGATGGGTGTTGGATTTAATGAGAAAATTCACTGGAGATAGAGAATTGATTCAACCTGCCATCACTCGATTTGCTACAAATTTTATAGTCATTGAGAGTATTGTTAGATATAAACAACAATTGAGAGCTATGTTCAATAATGATGAGTGGAAGAATTCTAGATGGGGGAAGGCAAAGACTGGGCAGCCTTATAATGTGAAAAAAATTATTTTGGGAAAGGAGTTTTGGCAGAAAGCAACAGAGCTTTGTAAAGTTCATGAGCCCCTAGTCAGAGTATTGAGGTTGGTTGATGGGGATGGGAAGCCAACAATTGGTTTCATATATGAAGCTATAGATAGAGCAAAGTTGGCAGTTAAAAGAGATTGTCGCTACTACACCGAGTATTGGAAAATTATTGATACTTGATGGTCTTTTCAATTGCATCAAGATTTGCATGCAGCTGGTAAGTGTTACGATTTCAATTATAAAATGTATATTTATTTACAATTATTAATTGTCTTCTTATTTTTGAAGGATATTTTTTAAATCCTCAATTCCAATATGGTGTTACCTCATCCAATGAAATAATAAGAGAAGTGATGGATGGACTTAAAAAAGTAATTACCAGACTGGAGCCTAATATAGATGCTCAAGTGAAAGCAACAAATCAAGTATGTACCAATTATTTAAATTTTAATAGTAATAATCTACTTTTGCAAATGTTACTTGTAATGATTGTCCAAATTGTAGTTGTTTCTATTTCGAGATAAACAGGAAACTTTTGGCACTCCTTTAGCACAAAGAGCATGGAAACAATCAAATCCAGGTTTTATTTTCAAAATTACAAATTTACAATATATAAATACTTAAATAATTTTCTATCATATTTTGACTTATGTCTAACGTAATGTGATTTTGTGCAGCTGAGTGGTGGATTATTCATGGCAGTTGTGCTCCTGAACTTCAAAAAATAGCTGTGAAAGTATTAAATCAAACCACCACATCATCTCACTATGAACGTAATTGGAGTACTTTTAGTCTCATCCATACGAAGACGAGGAATAGATTGAAATATAAGAAAATTCAAAGATTAGTCTTCATCACCTACAACATGAGATTAAAATTGAGACACGTTAAAAGAAGCAGCCAAGAGGAGATTGATAGGAGTTTTAATCCTATTAACTTGGATTACATATTTGAAAAAGATGATCTAATAAGTCCATGGATAGAAGAAAGGGAAAATCCTTTACTAGATGGTGTGGATAATTCTGAATGGCTAGATTTGGTCTCAGATGATGATGGTGGTGGTGGCGACGACGGCAATAGCGATGGCAGCGATGGAAACGATGGTGGTGGCATCTATAGATATCAAGCTTGACGCACTTCTCAAAGCTCAACTCCTACTCTAACTCAAAGTGATAATAGTGGCGGTTTAACACCATCTGATGGAGGAGGTGATGATGGTGATGGTGAAGGCACTTCTCACGGTGACGGTGGTAGTGGTGGCGGCAACAATGGCGGTGATGGCGGTGATGGTACTAGTTTTGGTGCAGAAAGTGAAGATTTTATTAGAGGATTTGGATTATATGATGTTGGGGAATATTATGATATTGGAGAACCTGTTGCACCTTTACCCCAACTACCTAGGAAGTTTCGTGGTAGTGATACACGTAGGGATGAAAGAAGAATAAGAAGTAGAGAACAACAGCTTGATTCATCTGATAGTAGTCATAGTTATCCATATCACCCTTATCCATCCTATAGCAATGATAGCTAGAGCTATCCTTACCCACCTCAACAAAATTATCCTTGGCCCCCTCAACAACATGGTCCTTTAGGATACGATTTGCCAAATTATCAACAAGCCCAACAAGAGTATGTTAATCCTTTTCAGCCAAGGTATCCATTTTCTCTCCCAATGCACGAAACAAAAAGGGATGACATGATGAGCATATTTACTTATATATTTCCTACTGGATGCGGTGAAGGTAGTAGCAATCAAGCTCAACAATCTGATTCTCAAGATGCACCACGTCACTCATTTTGGTGGGGTGAAGGTAGCAGCAACAATCAAGCTCAACAATCTGAATCCCAAGATGCACCACGCCACTCATTTTGGTGGTGATATTATGTAATTTTAGTAGTAACATTATGTAAAATGTACTCTCTGTTATTTGTGATTTATGCTATGATGTTATGTACTTTGTCAAGTTCTTCCATTAAGGATGTATACTTTTTAAAAACTATTTGAGTTAAAATGTACCTATGCTTCCACAAGTATAATAATTAAAAATAATTTCATACATCTAAGTCCAATAAAAGAAAATTTTGCCACAAGTGTAATATGGATTTATGACATATAAAGTCATTAATTATTGAAATAAAATGTAAAAAAATTCATTTTCTAGTGATTTAAAAATATGAAATATATTGGATCATACTTAAAAATTATGAAAAATTTATCAAAATTTATTTTAAAACCCAATAAATATGATTCTAAAAAAAAATATGCGTATCGGTAAATTTTTTACAAATTGTGCGAAAAATAAAAAAATTCACAGTTCTGGTAACCGCAACCGTTACGCTGCGGCCTTTACACCCCGCAACCGCGCCACCACCACTGTTACGGCGACCGCAACCGCTTTTCAGAACCTTGCTGATGTGTGTGGTCCATTGAAGCCAATGTCAAATGGATAGAATATATATTTTCTCACATTCATTGATGATTATAGCTGGAAGACATGGGTGTATTTTCTTAAAAGAAAATCGGAGGTATTTAATATCTTCAAAGAATTCAAAGTTCTTGTAGAAAAGCAAAGCGGCTACTACATCAAGACATTGCGATCAGATCAAGGTGGAGAATATATATCAGATGCTTTCAAGAATTATTGCAAAGAACATGGAATCAAGCATCAAACAACACCATCCTATATGTCACAACTGAATGGTGTTGCTGAAAAAAGAATCGCACAATTTTAAATATGGCAAGGAGCATGTTGAAAGGAAAGGGACTGGCCAAGCAATTTTGGGCTGAAACTGTTTCATGTGCTGTGTATCTACTAAATAGATGCCCAACCAGGAGCCTTCACTCTATGACTCCAGAAGAAGCTTGGAGTTCACATAAGCCAAGTGTTAACCATCTCAAAATATTTGGGTGTGTTGCGTACACCAAGATTCTAGAAGCAAGAAGAACCAAGATTGATGATAAGGGAGAAAAATGTATCCTCGTCGGATATGGAGACAGAACAATGGGATACAAGTTGTATAATCCCATTACCATAAAGGTGATCATGAGTAGAGATGTGACATTTGAAGAAGAAGAAGCTTGAAACTGGAATCAAGATAAAGTTGTTAAAGATACAGAACTCATTCTTGAAGATGAAACATCCAAAGCTTTGGTTGAAATCACAAGAGAAGTTCAAGATGAGCCACAAACTCCTTCACATAGAATACCGGCACCTAGATCGCCAGTTTTTCACAGAAGTGCTGCATCATCATCATCATCAACATCATCAGATGATAGTTTTTTCAAACAACCAAGACCAATAAGAAATTTGCAAGAGATATATAAAACTATAGAAAAAGCAGATCTGAATTTGTTCTGCCTGCTTACAGATAGTGATCCACTTACTTTTTCAGAAGCCATCCAAAAAGATAAATGGAAGAAATCAAAGGATGAAGAAATTCATGCCATTGAGAAAAATGATACATGGAAGCTTACTAGTCTATCGGAGGGACACAAACCCATAGGAGTGAAATGGATATACAAGACAAAGAGGAATGCACAAGGCGAAGTGCAACGCTACAAGGCAAGATTAGTGGCAAAAGGTTACAAGCAGAGAGCTGGAATTGATTATGGAGAGGTGTTTGCTCGAGTTACCCAGTTAGAGACTATCAGGCTAATGATTTCTTTGGCTGCCCAACACAAGTGGCAGATCTATCAACTTGATGTGAAATCTGCATTTCTTAATGGTTTTCTTGAAGAAGAAATCTATATTGAGCAACCTTCGGGGTATGTTCAGAATGGACATGAAGACAAAGTGTACAAATTGAGGAAAGCACTTTATGGATTGAAGCAAGCTCCACGTGCATGGAATACGAGAATTGATCAGTATTTTCATGATAATGGTTTTGAAAAATGTCCATATGTGCATGCACTATATTTGAAGAAGGAAGCTGATGGAAGCATGTTGCTTGCTTGTTTTTATGTTGATGATCTAATTTTCACCAGAAACAATCCAGCCATGTTCAAAGACTTTAAAAGAAGCATGGTCTAAGAATTTGAAATGACAGATATTGGGTTGATGGCTCATTTTCTCAGCATTGAAGTGGCACAAAGAAAAGATGGAATTTTTATTTCCCAAAGTGGCTATGCCAAGGAAATTCTCAAGAGATATGGAATGGAAAATTATAATCCAGTGAACACTCCTGTAGACAGTGGAGTGGAGCTCAAAAAAGGTACAAAGGAAGGTGATGTGGATCCAACTTATTTCAAGAGCCTAGTTGGAAGTCTTCGTTATCTTACTTGCCCCAGGCCAGACATACTCTATGGAGTAGAATTGATTAGCAGATATATGGAAACACCGAATCAGTCACATTTTTATGCAGCAAAGAGGATTTTTTGCTACATCAAAGGTACAGTCAATGATGGTTTATTCTATAAACCAACTGATAATTTCAGTCTTGTTATTCAGATAGTGACTGGGGACGTGACTTAGATGAGCGGAAGAGTACTATTGGGTTTGCTTTCTTTATAGGAAATACAGTGTTCACTTGGTCGTCCAAGAAGCAAGCTATTATGACACTGTCAACTTGCGAAGCTGAGTATGTTGCCGCTAACTCAGCTGTGTGTCATGCAATTTGGTTAAGAAATATGCTGAAGCATTTAGGATTTCCACAAGAAAATCCTACTGAGATCTATGTTGATAATCGCTCAGCAATTGCACTAGCAAAGAACCCAGTTTATCATGAAAGAAGTAAGCATATTGACACCCGCTATTATTTCATCCGAGAGCATGTGAAAAATAAAGAGGTGGAATTATTTCTTTGTAAATCTCAAGATCAGCTTGCAGATATTTTCACGAAGCCATTGAAAAATGATCTGTTCAATAGAATAAAGTTGATAGTCGGGATGAAGCAGCATGAAGAATCAAAGTTAATGGGGGATGTTGGAACGTAAGCTTGATAGCCACGACCCTAGATAGCCACCCTAGCCACCGAAAGCCACCATAGCCATCGGACAAAAATCTGTGATCAAAGATTTGCTGAAGCATGGAAAGTCAAGATTTGTAGGCTTAAAATCAAAATAAGATTGTATTGTCATGCCTTTACATTATTAGTTTTATCTATATATAGTTATTATATTATGAGAGTTCAGTGTGTGGGAGATAAGAAGAAAATAATGTAAGAGTTAGAGAGATAGAGAGTGTGTTTCTCTTCATTCTATAATTTTCTCAAGAAAAGTCTATTTGTTTGTCTCTAAATTTATCTCTTTGAATTTTATTTTAAGTTACCAATAGGTAGTTTGAAGTCTCTCTTCCACCAACAAAAATGTCATAAAAACTTGTTTGATAATTTTTTTGGTTTATGAATGGTTGTTTCAATTTATAAATTTGAGGAAAAAACGTAAACTTAAAAAATAAGTTTATATTGGTTTTTAAACAGAAATTTAAAATTTTAACTAACAAATATTTTTTTTCAATTAATTTTTTTTTCATTAATTTTTTTTCAAATATTTTTTTCCAAATAATTTTCTTTTCAAATAATTTTTTTTTCAATTATTTTGTTCCAATTAATATATTTTTCAATTATAATGTGTATGATCCCATTGTCATAAATAATAAAAAAATAAATATAAATATTTTAGGCTTGAACAAATATATTTTTTAGTTTATGTTTTTAAATTTTTTCAAACATTTTGTTCAAACCGAACGCGTTTGTAGTTTATATTTTTCTAAAAATAAACAAAAACCAATTTATAAAATTTTTGTAAATATAAACAAAAAAACGTAAACGTTACTGTAACAAGTCCGCGAGGGACCTCGCTACAGTTCAGACTCGATTTGTGCCACGGTTCTAAATCTTGAACCAAAGAGTCCAAATCCGGCAAATCGTTTTGAAAACAGATTTTTTTTTGAAAGAAGTGCAAAACATGGACTGCTTTACCAGATACAGAGTCGCCACCTAAATATTTTATTTTTGGAAAATTTAGGAAACCCTGACTCGGTGCCAAAAGGCCACGTATCCGTCATCACCAAAGTTGCCTCGGCTCGGGAACTTGGGTACGATTGGGGAAGGTCACTTCGTGAGCACCCCCGCTCGCCCGGTCAAAGACCGGCCTCTACTAACCATGATATCTTATTTTGAAAACATTGTGAGTTCTTATTCCTGTTATTAGCCTAGGTTACTACGTGATGCGCACAGCATACAAGTATAGACTGAATCGCCTGAATTGGAACAAAACATTTCATGTTTGTTTGTTTGAAAATGGTTTGATGGTGCTACCCGCAAGTAGGCTAAGACGCGGGTTCGCCACCCTCAGGTGGGCTTAGAAAACATGATTTTGCCACTATCTAGTGGGCTTAAAACAAACAGTCAATGCATTGTTCCAATCCAAATAACTCAACCTCCACCCCCAGGCATTCAAGGCAGTTATATCACATAAGCAAATAGCCTCATGGTAAGCATGCTATTCATGGCAACACTCACACGCATGCAAGGATGCTAAAGCATAACCACTTACCGAGTACTCCAAGCCAAAACAGAAACTACATTAGAAATCATGCATGATCCTAAGTATACAGAAATGTCTAATGCAACACATGCAAAAATGCAACTATAGCAGGCTCGGCTATTCTAAACATGGCATATGGAATACTACAACTAACACGTATTCAATTTGGAATTGAAATACAAATGCAGTTTGTATGATGCGCCGAGCCCGGTGCATGCAAAACAGATGAATGATGCAAACATGCTGTCATACTGTATGCTAATTGAAATATGCCCTATATCTAACCATCGTAAGCAGATAAATAAAAGGGAAGAAAGACGTGGGGTTGGAAGACATACATCACACTCACCCACACTTATTACAATTATGCCCTCGCGCAGAGGGTCCAAATAAATATACAGTCTGAATAAAAGAATAATACAGTCCAAAATATACAGTCCGAATAATATACAAATTCCTAATTAATTAACAGATTTAACTAAGAAAAACTGTAAACTGGCATGCAAGCCAGGGACTGCCTTGCTTCTGATGAATGATGTATGTTTGGGCTACTTTGCGCGGAAATCCACTGGGATGCCCCAATTAGCCTTTGTTTGCAACCTTCCTCGAAATGCGTGCCAGACTCCGAAAAAGTTGCTGATTCTTCATTTTGCTGCAACAGAGAGCAGGAAAAGGGCATAGCAATGTGTTTCGCAAATATATGCATGCCTCGATCCTCGTGCCACCAATCACGCATATCGATGCATGATGGCCGAGGAGTCGGATTGCACAACTCAATATAGGATGAATGCATGTGAATGCTACAACAAAACCTAACTCCATCATGGATAATCCGGAGTGTCGGTGGCTTGGGAATTGAGATCCGTTCCGTCACTCGGAGTACGAAACGTGCCTCGTTTCCCGTGCCCGGGCTAACTCCTATCCCGAACACGATGCAGTATGCATGATATGCATGAAATGCAGCTAATATACAATCCTAACATACACAATGCTATGAAGATGAGATGCCTCGAAATGCGTGCACGCGGGCACGCAAACCGAGGCAATGATCCTAAGGCATGAAATGGCAATACGCAATGCAAATTGGACTTACACTAACACGAGTGGACCTCAGCCACACTCACATAAGAAGCCGTCGGATAAAAAAAGAAGTGCCTCGAAATGCGTGCACACGGGCACGCAAACCGAGGCAATGACATAAAGGCATGAAACGGCCTGAAATATGATATACAATGAGACAAAAATGAGATGTCTCGAAATGCGTGCCCACAGGCACGCAAACCGAGAAAATGGCATACGGAATGCAACAGGACTAAAATGAGATATGTGATGCAACATGGGCTTATACCAACATGACTGAGCCTCAGCTACGCTCACACAGGAGGCCAATAGATGAAAAGTGAAGTGCCTCGAAATGCGTACACACGGGCACGCAAACCGAGGCAATGGCATTCGGAATGCAATGATGCTAAAATGACATACAGAATGCAAAAGGGACTTACACTAACATGGGTGAGCCTCAGCCACACTCATATAAGAAGCCGTCGGATAAAAGTGAAGTGCCTCGAAATGCGTGCACACGGGCACGCAAACCGAGGCAATGGCCCTAAGGCATGAAATGGCATGCAAATGCAATGATGGGCTTATACCAACATGAGTGAGCCTCAGCCACACTCACATAGGACGCCGGAAGATGAAAAAATGAGATGCCTCGAAATGCGTGCCCGTGGGCACGCAAACCGAGGCAATGGCCCTAAGGCATGAAATGGCATACGAAATGAGATGTGGCATATGGCATATGGAAAATGCAAATTTCAGCAGCCAAAATGATGCAAAAATAGCCCCCGAATTATAGCAAAATTACACCCGATGCCCGAAATTCTATGCTAAGCACCCGAAATGACTTGCAGCTATGCCAAACATGCACAATATGGACATGAAGTGTAAATACAGATGCTAGGCAGCCCCTAAACTAGCATTTTTCCAGTACAAAGTATGGCCAAAAAACAATCACAAGTATGGCAAAAATAGCATGCAAAAATGGGGGAAAAGAGGGGAATAATGAAGCAAGTGATATATGTAATGCTCAAACTGCAAAATACAGTTCTACAACATTGAAGAGGGACCAAAAATATGAACATTTACAGTAGATGACAACCCTCAAATCAGTATGCAAACTTGCTAAAACTGTCATGCAAGAAAGAAGCCAACAAAGGCTAAAACATGAAGTATGCCTTACATTCATCAAACAGCCTTGGACCCTTAACAAAACATGACAAGAAGGCCAAAATATGGACATGTTTAGTACTGATGGTGGCCGAAAACAGAAGCTAGATAGGCCTAAAAAAGCATGCAAAATGGGGGTCAAAGAGAGATATAATGGCAAGTACAACATGGAAACCCCCAACTAGGTTGATCCCTTCTACAATGTTGTAGAGGGACACAAAATAAGCTTACCCACAGTTCATGACATGCTCCAAAACAAATTTCATGTAGGCCAAATAAATCATGCAAACTTACGGTAAATATGAGAGATTACGAAGCAAGTGCATGATAGAGAGGCCAAACAGGGTTGAGCCCTTCTTCAATATTGAAGAGGGGCTCAAAATATGCCCACTCACAGTTTATTTTATGCTCGGAAACAGATCACTCATAAGCTAGATGAAGCATGCAAAAACAAGGGCTAAACATGGATTCAAAGCAAGTGGCATATGGAGCATGAAAACAAGGTTGATCCCTTCTTCAATGTTGAAGAGGGGCTCAAAATAGATACAATATCAGTTCATGAGATACTCCAAATCAGATCACACATATGCCAAATATTCAATGCAAAATAATGGCATATAAGAGGATATTGAAACAAGTGTAAGATAGAGGGCTCAAACAGGGTTGAGCCCTTAAACAAACATCAAGAATAGCTCAAAAGAGGACCACTTTCAGTATTGGTCGGAGCTCAAAACAGTGAGCAAGTAGGGTTAAGAAAAGAGACAAGAAAATGGTGTAAAAGAGAGGGATTGAGACTTACCCTTGAAGACCTTTCTTTCCTTGCTTCTTGACTTGAGAAATGTTGCTTCTAAGCCTCTAAGAACCTCTTCTTGTTGTTGGAAATGGAGTGGTGATGGTAGTGCTTGATGATGATGAACAAAAGGCACCAAAACTTGAAGATTTTAGAGAAATGGAGATAGAGGAGTGTATGTATGCTTGAGAGCAAAATTTCTAACCCTTGGGACAAGTTCTTGGCTGCCTTATATGGACAAAAGGAGGGGTGTAAAGGTGGAGGGAAATGCACCCAAGTGTTCCCCTCCAAAATATCCCCCGGATACAGGTCTTATCTGGGGGAAACAGCTATACAGCTGTAAAGTATGCACTGAGAGGATGCAGGCCGGCCAGGCATTTTTATTGGAGGTGGCCGGCCGGCCACCCCCCCTAGCCGGCCGGCTAGGGGCAAAAAAGGAAAGTGAGAATTGCTGGCCGAGCTCTATACATTGGTGTCCTCCCATGTCCCCTCTTCAAGGCCCTGTGGTTGGAATTTGGCAACTCTGAACAAGGAGGAACAACAATCCAACCCTAGGAGAGGCTCAAAAATGAAAAGAATAATTACTGGCCGAGCACCATTTTTTAGGGTCCTCCCATGTGTGTACAACACAAATATGTGGTTTCGGCTCGAAGAAAATGGCCCTAGGGTGTTCAACATTAGCCTGGAAGTGAGAAAAACGGGCCCCGGGGGGCGCCGGAAGAGCATAACTGGTTGTTTGAGACAATTATTGTGATCCCACCCTTCAGTGATCTTCCTGGTGATAAAACAGAGGTACCTGCCAAAAATGAACAAAAACCGATGCAAAACGAATGCTCGGGGCCAAAACACGCAGTTCGGGATCCCAAAAACCGGCCGTTAAGCACCGAAAGGGGTGTTTGGCCACGAAGTGGGTATCTAAGACCCCAGTGTCCCTTGAAAGGGAGTAAATGAGATGCATGCCAAAAACTGGAGGACTCGGAGATGGTTGGGTGGTCCCGAACCGAGGCACACGGCCTGACGGCTCCGAAAACCGGGGACCGGGCTCCGAAATGGGCAAAATGGCTTACGGCCACGAAATGTAGCCCAAGGCCACTGAGAGATAGTCTACGGGACCTCTCCCTCCCCTCAGGAAAGAAAACAGAGAAAACCGAGTCTGGTTCGCAAACCGAGGCAAGGCACAGAAGAGGGTTCGGAAGTCCGGAGGCAGGGCGCACGGCCGCGACTCTGGGACTTCTGAACGAGCACGATATGCAACATCACCGAGCACTCAATCGGTGACGTCTGAGTCTTAAGGTCGGTCAAAAATGGGGTGTCTACAGTTGCCCCTCTTTGACAGAACTCGGAAGTCACAAGTGACGGGAGTGAATGTCAAAGCCCAGAGACGACCCATTTTTGACAAGGCCGAAGACTTAGACAAACAAACAAGATAAGCAGAGATATGTGCCCGCAGGCGTGCCCGCAGGCAGAGGCAAAATGCAAAATGATATGCAGGAAGCCAAATGCAACTCGATGTTCATGCAATGCAGCAAGCTGTAATGAAGCAAGTATTCGCAAATAAATGCAACAGTTTTAAGCAAGAATGCAAAGCAACAACTACATTTCATGCAGTTAAGAATGCGGAGAATTATTTAATTCTCGTCGCGTCTCACACGGAGAAGATACGATACCTGTGCGATTCGTCTGGTCGCACCAGCCTCAAATGAACCGTACATACAATATCGTGCCTGCAAAAGAGAGAAGTTCAACAAGAACAATATGCTAACGACATATATTCAAAGTGATTCCTGCGGTTCCGAGAGTTTGACACACGCAGTGTCGGCGAGTGAATGCATCGCAATGCGAGAAAGGAACGTGCGTGACAACGCATGCTCAAACACAGAGGTGTGGTAGACCAAAAAAACATGCATGACAATGCAAAATGCTCATAAGAATGCAAGTTATATGCAAAACGAGCATAAATCAGGGTGCCCGTTTGTTGCGAAACAACGAGCTGAGAAACGCGCACTTCGGTGAAGGCAACTTGATCGCGGCCTCTGATTCACGCTGCCCTGCCAGCAGGACATTGTTAGCTGCCTTGGTGGAGAGATGGTGGGACACCACCAATTCTTTCCATTTTTCTGCCACCGGGGATATGACCATGACTCCGCTGGACTTTGCCGTACTCACTGGCCTAGACATAGGCGGTTGGCCCATTCCTTATGACGAGGATATGGGAGAGTGGGAGGCCGCATGGTTACACCTGTTGGGGGCCCGTCCACCTGTAGACAGAGCTTCTGGGAGAGTCCGGTACACCTGGTTCTCTTCCCATTTTAGGAGGCCAGCGATGGAGCCTGAGTCTCCCGAGGAGGTTGAGCAGTACGCCCGTGGCTTTCTCATGTTCCTCTTTTGCACCACTCTGTTTGCCGATAGGGGGAACACTGTTGGATTGTATCTTCTGAGCGCTTTGGTGGACCTATCACAGGTGAGTCGATATGACTGGGGTGGCGCTGGCCTGGCTACCCTCTATTGTTACATGAGTGCAGCCTCACGCGGGCGGGGAGACTTACTCGGTGGCTATTGGAGAGCCTGGGAGGTACGTTCTGTCCTCTTGATTTACATTTCTGCTCCTCATTACTTGTTCATTGCACACACGGCGCACTTTACACTCTGTATTCTGCTTTTAGCACTTTGTATTCACATTCCGCACTGTTTTTCTCAGTTATGGGTGTACGTATACTTTCCCACATTAGCTCCGGAGATGGAGGTGGCTGGAGTCCTCATGACTCCGTTTTCGCTGGTATTCGAAGGCAAGCACCGACCGAGAGCTCGAGAGACTCTCTTCTACTTGCGACAGTATTTTGATACTGTGCGGGCGACAGAGGTATTTCAGAACACTCAGTTCCTTTCATTTTCATCTTTGATTTGCCCTGTATATTCCTGATTTCTGATTGATTTATGCACTGATTATCCGCAGATTACTTGGCAGCCTTGGGCAGTCTTAGGTGATGGTCTCCGACATCAGTATCCCGGAGGATCGAGCAATTCCCAGTATAGGTTCCTACTCGAGGGACCTGTTGGTAGGGCATGGTTCCTGGGGGAACGCTTTCTGCGTCAGGTGTGGGGGTACGATTCTCAGGACCCTCCTGCTGTACCTCCAGCCACTATGCGGACTGCCGATAGACTCTCTGCCCAGGAGGTCATTAGTGACAGGCAGGGCACCGATGCTTTGTTACATCTCATGGAGGGGGGCTACGCCACCTATCGTCGCATATATCTGATGCCTCCCTTGACGGGAGTGCGTGCTCCGCCACGGAGGTCTACTGATGTACCATCGTCGAGTCGGGCTCATGCCACGGATATCCCCTCCTCTAGCAGAGCTAGTGCGTCTAGGGGGAGAGGTAGTTCGATTCCTCCGATCCCTCCGTCTCTTTATCATCCTGGGTGGCCAGACATGCCGACCGAGTTGACGAGTTGGCGGTTCGGGACTCCTTACCAGGTTCCGCTAGAGCCTCCTCTTCCTGACCACAGATATGTCAGAGACCCTGATTCACCCCCGGTATGTTTTTCAACTTTGATTTATCAGTTAAATGTTTGGACATTCATTCCTTCACTGATAGTCTTGCATTTGTACTTGCAGCCTCCAGTTGAGTACACGGATGAGCTGCTCGGGATGCTGGCCACGTTCGAGGGCATGATCCTACGGAGGGAGGCACAGCTGGCTATCGTGGGTGTGCAGGTATTGTTCATCTTTTCTGTATTTAGCATATTCCTGATGACATACTGGTTTTGAACGCTCTGCTGTATTGACAGGCTGTATAGAGCACATCTGACACACACCCCACTCGTATACTGTACTTGCATCTGCTTTTCATATTCAAACTGATGTATTGAACTCCTCATTTTCAGATGCCTCCTGTATATGCATCGTCGCAGACCAGGCCACCCGGCTTTCTCAGGGAAGTCGAGGTACTGGGCCTGTTCGAGGTATTGGGCCATCTGGGCCTTTTCGGGGAGCTGGGCCATCTAGGCCTTTTCGGGGAGCTCGAGGAGCAGGGTCGTCTCGCAAACGCAGGGCGCCCATTATTGAGGAGGAGGATGAGGAGGTCGCAGACCGTGAGTCAGAGACATCTGCTGAGGAGGGAGGCTCAGGTCTTGGTTCCGGGAGTGGAGACCAGTCTGAGGGGGATCCGGAGGATGATAGCTCTGACCCGGATGGTGATGATGGTGCAGAGGTTATCCCGCAGAAGAGGATGAGAGGGCCCCCTCATTCCCGTTCCCGAGGACATTGATGCTATTTCCTGCTTTATTTTACTTTTTACTAGTAGTTTGCAGCACTTTGCATATTGTTAGGCAGTTTTATTTTCTGTAAAACTTGTACCTTTATTTTGTTGTAAAACATGATGGAACGAAACAGCTTTTGAAAAGATGTTGTATACTCTTAGCATCGCATTGCATCATTTTGCACAAAAATGGAATTGAATGGAAATGTGCCTTGTGTATTTACCGGATCAGGTAATGAGTCGACACATGAAAACAAACAACTCAACTCGTTAAGAAAAGACAAGATCTTAACAAGTTTACAACTCGATAAGCAAAACACAACAATGCTAACGACTCGATAAACAAGACTTAACAAAATTGCGTAAACAAAAGAGTAACAACTCAAAACACCAAATGTGACAGCTCGACAAAACTTACAACTCGATAAACAAAACGACAACTCGATAAGCAAAACAACAACTCGATGGGCAAAACAAAGCGTACATTCAGATGATCTGGGTGACGGAACGCATCCGAAACTGAGAGAAATGGAGGCCTTTGACATTCCCGATGCGTCGAGATGCTTCAAATTTCCTTCCGGAGGGTAAAACAGGACCAATGCGGGGCCGAACACATTTTGCATCTGGAGACCAGAGGGTGGCCGGCCTACTAGAATAGATGGCCGGCCGGCCACCTCTCCCATAACCCCCAGAATTTTGACACGTGTCCTTTGAATAGTGCTTTCCCCCCTATAAAAGCCCCAACCTTGGAACTTATTCATTTCATCACCGTTTCTCACAGAAATGGAGGCATTTCTCGCAGAAAATCTCACATCTTGGATCTCTTCTCTAGACACGGAAAAGTTGAACTTCCGGGGTTTCGGCTTAAATGCACTATTCCCGCTGAGCCGCACTCCACTGCACCTTCCTTTCCTCCATGCCGCGGCGAAGTTTTGGAACCCGGTGACGCACGTTTTCAGCTTCGGCAGCCAAGAGGTATGTCCCACTTTTGAAGATTTTCAAGTTTTGATGGAATCCGAGCGCGGCGAGGAACTCTTGCCCCAACTCAACTTTGGCTATGCTCAATACTTAGGGCGGATGTGCGGGCTCTCCGCGCATGACGCTCGGTCCCTGATTTGTAACGGAATGTTGGATATCCCACGTTTGGTCTACCGATTCTCCGATGCTGGTGACCGCAGCGACCATCATTGGCAAGGCTTCCGACAACATGCTCTCTGTTTGTGCATGTTATCTCATTTTCTGTTTGCCTCAAGCTTTGGAGGATCCAGCGTCCGTCTGATTGAAGTTGCTCAAGGCTTGAAAGAGGGAAAGGGTTGCATCGCCATGACATTGGCCGAGACACTGATGGGCCTGGATGCCTTCTACCATCGGGAGACAATCAGATTTGCAGGGAGTCCACTACTACTGCAGGTAATGTTTCCCACCCGATCTCACATATGTATTTGCTCATATCACTCGGCCCTCAGGCTCAGTTTTTCTCACAAGACCCTTATCTTACTTTTCTCTCATCGCACATCTCTCTATTCTTTATTCTCTCATTTTTCATCCCTCCCCAGATATGGTTGATGGACAAACTGCAAGTTGTGGACTCTTGCCTTGCTTACTCAGCCCGCGGCTACTTCTTTCGACAGCGCCTGGTCGACGCCCTTGATGAGGGATGGTGGTTTGAATGGATGTGCAACTTGTCAGCAGATCGCATTGCGTGGCGCTGCCCTTGGCTCAATCTCCCGGTAATGAGCTACAGCATGTCCCGACAGGTCGGGGTTCGCTTGATCGGCTTGACTCACTGTGTATTCTACTTTCCGTTCCGTATATTGCGCCAGTTCGGCCATGATCAGACTTGCCCTCCGGAGGGGATTGAGTACCCCGGCTACATTTCTGGTTCGAGGCGCACAGTTGGCTCGGCAGGCCGCAGCGTGGAGAATTAGAGAGCTCGTGGCCCCCACCCCTACCTTTAGTTATGCTTTGTCTGACGAGTGCTGGGATTGGCTCAATGAGGAGGCACAGACTGGGCCTAGGTCGGCATCGGAAGCTTCAACCAGCTCCGAGAGGGGGCGCAGGGACACCTGACTTGACTATGCCCCAGATTTATTGCTTTATTAGTACTTTCAAGTTTTCGTTATGAATGTAATAAAAAGCAACTTCAATTGTATGCAAGAGCAGGAGAACTCTGTTTTGAAATCAATGAAATTGAAGGTTGTGGTACTGAAAATTTTCCGCTTTTGGTCCAAAAATGGTCTTAGTTGTGAAGAGATTAATTTGAACAAAGTCAACTTTTATTAAAACTTTTCAAAACTATTTTCGATATGGATCAGAACGGGACACGCCTGAGATCTGTCACTGAGGTGCACAACTCCGGATCCTAGCAACTGGAAAGTTGCCCCTAGTCTGAATGGTACCACAGCACCTCTTGGCAACGGAAAGTTGCCCCTAGTCTGAATAGCACTGCACCAGAGATTACGATGAATGCTGATGGATAAGGATGACTGAGATGATCAAAAGGGACAAAGTTGATCGGGGAAAATGTTTATGGCTGAACTTCAGGACGAAGCTGGCCTACGTATCCCAAAGATGGGAATCAAGCCTTACGTAAGTTCAGGCTTAGGTTCGCTCGGGTATTTTTACTCTCCTTTTGCGCTCTAACTTTTGCCAAGGCCGCCCTTTGCGGGTTTTCAACCTTGCGAGCTCAGTTTTTATATTTTCAAATTTTTTGTGCTCTGAGTTTTGCCTAGGTCGCCCTTTCGGGTTTTCGGCCTAGCGAGCCTCTCAAGGGTAGTATTTCTTCAACTTGTCCATGTTGATCGGTTGTGAAAACTCTAAGCCATCCAGATCCATCAGAACCACAGCTCCACCTGACCAGATAGACTTAATGATGTAGGGACCAGTCCAATTAGGTCTGAACTTGCCCCTAGGGTCGTGGATGGGAGCTCGGTTGTCCTTGAGTACCAAATCTCCTTCCTTCAAATTCCTGGACTTAACCTTCTTGTTAAAAGCCCGGACAATTCTTCGTTGATAGCCTTGAATGTGGTACAGTGCTTTCAGTCTTCTTTCATCAAAGAGCATGAGTTCCTCAAATCTGTTTTGCTGCCAATCTGCCTCGGCTATTTGACACTCGGCCAATACTCGCAGTGACGGAACCTCAATCTCAATAGGTAGGACGGCCTCCATCCCATAAACCAATGAATACGGAGTCGCCCCAGTAGAAGTTCTGATTGAAGTTCGGTAGCCCCACAGAGCAAACGGCAGCTTATCTGGCCAGTCCCGGTAGGTTTCCACCATCTTCTGTAGTATGCGCTTGATATTCTTGTTGGCAGCCTCAACCGCTCCATTGGTTTGCGGCCGATAGGTAGACGACTTGTGAAAAGCCACGTTGTATTTTTCCAACAAGTCTATCACTTCCTTCTTGAAGTGGGAACCGTTATCTGAAATTATTTCGTTTGGGACTCCGTAGCGACAGATGATGTTGTTTCTGATAAACTTTGCAACATGCGAAGCCTTCAACACTGCGTAAGATTGGGCCTCAACCCACTTTGTGAAATAATCTATCGCTACCAAGATGAACTCATGCCCATTCGACCCCTTTGGTGTGACAGCTCCGATAACATCAATTCCCCAGACTGAAAATGGCCATGGCGAAGTCATGTTGTACAGCTTTGATGGCGGGATGTTCATGCGATTTGCATGGATCTGACATTTATGACATCGCCGAACAAAACCAATACAATCCTCCTCCATGGTGGACCAGTAGTAACCTTGTCTGAGAATCTTCCGTGCTAGCATTACCCCATTCATATGTGTTCCACATTCCCCTCCATGGATGGCTTCCATTAGACTCTTTGACTCTTCGGCATCAACACACAGTTTATGCATTCCCAGATGACCTCTTCTATACAGCTTACCCCCGCAGATGATGAACTGAACGGCCAATCTTCTTATTGCCCTTTTGTCCTTGGCGTTTACCCCTGGCGGGTATGCTTCTTTCTCCAAGAAATTCCAAATGTCGTAATACCAAGGGTGTTCGTCCTGAACTTCATCTATGGCTGCAATCGACTCATAGGCTGGTGCAAACTTCTGGTCAATGATGACTGGACGTATCCGGACTCCACACGGGATGTCTATCATGGATGATAGAGTTGCTAAAGAATCTGCGAACTTGTTGTTCTCTCTTAGTAGATGGGTAAAACTTAGCTTCTCAAACCGGGGAATTAGCAAATCCAAGGTTTGGTGATACATCATCATCTTTTCCTCTTTTACTTTCCAGTCTCCTTTAGCTTGAGACACAACAAGGTTCGAATCCCCAATAACGTCCAGCCGTCTTGCCCCTAGTTCTAGGGCTGCTTCTAGGCCAGCAATGCACGCCTCATATTCTGCCTCATTGTTCGAGACTTTGAACCGGAGTTTGAAGGCTAGAGGGATACGGGAATTGTCGGGCGCTATCAGCAACACTCCTATCCCATACCCATGTTGATTTGACGCTCCGTCAAAGTACATCATCCAAGCTTCGTCGTCGATAAGCAAAATGGCTTCATCAGGAAACAAATACTCCACTGCTTCATCCCCCTCAACCGGATGGTCGGCAAGGAACTCTGCCATTGCTCTTCCTTTTACTGACTTGCGTGTCACATACGTGAGATCAAATTCGGAGAGCAACAGCAACCAACGAGCTAGCCTACCCGTAAGCGCCATTTCTCGAAAAGATATTTAATAGGATCAAGTCGTGAAACCAACATTACAGAGTGAGCTAACAAGTAGTGCCGCAACTTCCTGGTAGCCCATACCAAAGCTAAGCAAGCCCTTTCCAGCGGTGTATATCGGGTCTCATATTCCAGCATTTTCTTGCTTAAATAGTAGATGGCTTTCTCCACCTTGTCTTCTGATTCTTGAGCAAGCATGCAGCCCATCGTGGTCTCAGTCACTGACAGATACAAAATCAACGGTTTCCCCGGTTCTGGTGGTGACAACACGGGCGGGTTCTGTAGATACTCTTTAATCTGCTCAAATGCAGCTTGACATCGGCCGTCCCATTGGAACTTCTTGCCTTTCTTCAGGAGACCAAAAAGTGGTTCACAAGTCAAGGTTAATTTTGAGATAAACCGTCTTATGAATTGCACTTTACCCAGAAAGCCTCTCACCTCCTTTTCAGTCCTTGGTGGGGGCATTTCTAGGATGGCCTTGATTTTGGAAGGATCGACCTCGATGCCTCTTTGTGTGATCAGAAACCCCAGCATTTTTCCCGCTGTAACACCAAACGTACATTTTTGAGGGTTCAGCCGCAACCGGAATTCCCTGATCCTTTGGAAAAACTTATGCAAGGCGGTGTAGTGGCCCTCTCTTTCTTTGGACTTGACAATCATGTCGTCCACATACACCTCAACCTCTTTGTGGATCATATCATGTAATATTGTGGTCGCGGCCCGTTGATAAGTAGCTCCAGCGTTCTTCAACCCAAACGGCATTACCCTGTAGCAGTATGTCCCCCACGGGGTGGTGAATGCAGTCTTTTCTCTGTCTTCTGGTGCCATCACTATCTGGTTATATCCTGAGAAGCCATCCATAAACGAGAGCAATGCATGCCCGGCTGTGAAATCTACCAACTCATCGATGTGCGGTAAGGGGAAGTCGTCCTTCAGACTAGCTCTGTTCAAATCCCTGAAGTCTACACACACCCGGATCCTGCCATCTTTCTTCGGCACCGGAACAATGTTGGCCAACCAAGTTGGATACTCAGATACCAGCAGGAAGCCTGCGTCGATTTGCTTGGTGACCTCTTCCTTAATCTTGAGAGCCCAGTCCGGGCGGATCCTTCTGAGTTTCTGTTTGACAGGTCGAGCCTCGGGGTCAAGGGGGATCCGATGCTGTACAATCTCAGGATCGATTCCAGGCATGTCTTCGTAGGACCACGCGAAAACATCTTTGAAATCTTTTAATAAAGCGACTAGTCGCTCGCGTTCCTCCGAAGACAACGTGGACCCGATCTGGACCAGCCGCGGGTCCTCCTCAGTACCAATGTTCACGGTAGTGATTTCGTCCATTAATGGTTTAACAAATCTCTCTTGCTCTTGCTCAATTAGACGTTGTAAAACCGGAGGAACTTCGTCCTCTTCGGTTTCATCAAAGTTTTGAAAGTCTGAATTAATGCAATAAATTAGGGGCACAGAAAAGTACTCGGAAACCACAGATAGTTCATTCTCATTAGGCACAGCCAGATCATCCAATTCATCGGTTACAACAGACTCAAATGAAAAGGAAAAAGACGACCTAGACAGGACTGTGGCATCCGGGTTAACACCCCCAAGAGTACCAGACTCAGACTCAGTCGAGCTGGAACCTGATTCCGACTCACAAGACTCGGTGGAATCAGATTCCGGCTCACTACCTGACCCGGTGCTGCTGGACAAAAATCCCTCCTCGTACTGCCAAGTGAGAGAGGGTGCGATAGATGCATCCAAGATAGCTGCTGGTTGGCTCGCGGCCGTTTCATCCCCAATCATGGAAACCTCGGAGTTATCCCCCAAGCGCTTATGGTCGATCGGAGGATCAAAGAGTAGACATGCCAGCGCTACCCCCCATTTCAAATTCTGTGCCCTCAGGATCCACTGCCTTATTCCGGTCAACCTTAGCTGTTGGGTCTGTCTGCTCTGCGGCAACGTCATCCCCGGGTAGTTGCAGGTCGAAAAAGATCTCAAAACCGGGCACGCGCTTCTTCTCCGCGTTTATCCATGGCTCTGGGAAGCCGCAAAATGGAAAATCCTCCCCCTCCCGGACAAAGCGTCCGTTCAGGGTACCCTGGATGGGCCTATGCATCAAGTCAAATGGCTTCCCAGCCTGCTTTGCTCTGGCTCTTCCGGCCATTTCTTTCCCTTTCCTCGCCCAGTCCTCTTTGGTGGGCAGATAACCCAGTCCAAAGGTATGTGGGTTGTGTGGCACTTCGGCCAATGTTGCGATGCCTTTCCTGCCGCTCCTTCCTAATCCCATCCCGGGGATATGTTGTAGCTTGTTCATGAGGTAGACGGATTGAGCACTGACGTACATACCCTCATTCACAGCCATAATGTTTTGCACAACCCGGGCCTCGGCCAGAGTAAATCCTGATATAAACACGTCCTCCATGCCGTGCTCTATTTCTAGGACTGGTGTAGATACCTCGGGAGGGGGATGGATCGAAGAGTTCCCAAATACAATGGCTACTCCCTTTCCATAGGGGTACTTCACCATTTGATGCAGAGTGGACGAGACGACCTTCACCTGATGCAACCACGGTCGCCCCAAAAGCAGATTGAAAGTTGCGGGAACCTCCAAGACATGGAAATCTATCTCGTGTTGTCCAGGCCCCACCTTTGTCTGAATCTTGACGGTCCCCATCACCTCTCGGCTTGTATTGTCATATGCTTTGATCACCTGGGTTGTCGGGATGAAGTCCGCAGGCTTCAACCCGATTGCATACGCTGTTCTGGCTGGGCAGACATTGATAGCAGACCCGGTATCAACAAGTACCACCGGTATCCACTTGTCTTTACATTCCACGGAAATGTAGAGAGGTTTGTTATGATTCACGCCCTCAGGCGGCAGTTCCTTGTCTGAAAAGGTTAAAGCCGGGGAACCTCCTCCCGGAAAAACCAGCCCGACCAGTTGCTCTGGTGTAGTATCGATTGAGAGTTTGGCCTTATCCATGGCAGATAGGATAGCCTGTCTGTGTACCCGTGAAGCCATAAGCAGTCCCCAGATGGAGATGTCTGCTTGTATCTTCTTTAATTGCCTCAGCACAGCTTCTTCTTCAATTTGTTTCTCTCTCTGTTTTTCAGCTTCCTTGTCTTTACCAGATGCTTCTGGTTGGTCTAGGTGTGGGGGCTTGAAGTACCGCCCACTCCTGGTCATGTGGTCCACCTCATCGAGGTACCAGGTGCTGTCTGGTTGATTTACTCCCCAATCTTCGTCTGTGTGGGCAAGACATAAGTCGTCGTCTTCCCACCACATCCTGTTAGCATCCAAAAGACACCTGTCTGGTTCTGGCAGATGTGTACTCTCAGTACCTTCATCCCATATGCTCACAGCATTTTCTGTTCTTGTGCCCACAGCACTCTCAGCCCCTTCATGGGCTTTTGCCTTTCTGATTCTCTCGGAATCCCAAGACTTCTCCCGTTCTGTCTGCCTTGCTGCAGTTTGTTGTTCCATTGTCTTTGCATCCATAATGCTTAAGTCCCGAGCGAAATTCTTTGTACCGGCGCTCTCCGGCAATCCATTCTGACTCTCGGCCCTTCCGGCCACAGTTGATACCCTCGCCCCTGCCGGGCTCTGCTCCGGCTGAAACTCCACAATATCAGGCTGATCATTTAACCACCCGATGGCCTCCGCCGACTCCTCATATTCGAACCAGTTGATTGTTGCATCTCCTAATTCTTGGTCGTTGAAGAACTGGAGGTTGGCGAAGTCCTCCTCCACCGTTGCTAGATCATCTACCCCCTGTTTAAGTCTGTCCCCCTGAATCATGCACAGCTCAGCTTTTTCTGGCAATCCCACACTCAGTTCAGACTGGCCCACTGATAAAATGTATTCGCTTGGATCATAGGCTCCCCCAGCGTAATCCCCAGACTGCTTGACCCCAGATTCAACAACTCTGTTCTCCTCTGAAACCTGCCCTGTTCCAACTTCAGTGGTCACCACCTTTGACTCAGATTGGGTTGTGAAGGTGTCCATCATGCACAAGGAATCGGTGCAATCAGGAAGGATCACCTCCGGCTTGGGTAGGTGAGAGGGAGTAATATAGATACTAGGATCGTAGGATACGACCCCAGTCTGGATAAAGTTGACTCTTTTGGGTGGTGGATCTTGGTTATGGGTAGGGAGTGGGTTGGTTGTAACATTAGGTCTATCTGGAGGTAGAATAATATTTTTGTCGATGAGGTCCTGAACCTCGTGACGCAGCCTGAAACAATGGTCGGTATCATGACCATGCTGCTGATGGTAGGCACAGTACTTGGCTGGGTTGTGAGAGGGGGGGAGTGGATTTGGTGGTGGCCTCGGCTCCAGGGGTTTTAGATGTCCCTTTCTAATCAAGACCCCCAGAACCTTGGACAAAGGCATGTATAGTGGAGTAAAGATTCTTTGGCCTCTGGGCTGGAATCTCGGGGCTTGGGTACTGCTCCCGGATGTACTGGAAAAGGGGGTGGCCGCCATGGGCCTTGGTTGGGGAGGGGGATTGGTGGTGACCATACTGACCTTCGAAGTCCTTGTGTTTGCAACGCCACTCGGGCCTGCGTTGTTGTTGCGGTTAAATGTCCTCCGGGGTTGCTCCCGGTCCTGGTCAATCAGACCTTGCTTCATCGCATCTTCGATCTATACCCCCATCTCGTGTAAGTCTGAGAAGGTGGGAAAGGGGAGTACGATCATCTTCTGCATGAGTTTTGGTTGGAGATTGCGCACAATCATCCTAATTTGATCTTTGTCTGTAGGCCTCAAGGTCATCATCGATGCCTTTGCCCTCCATCGAGTTACGAAGTATGAGAAAGTCTCCTTGGCCTCTTGCCTCGTCGTTTCGAGATCACGAGTTGTAATCTCGATCTGTGTATTATACGAGTATTGTGCAACGAAGGCCTCAGCCATCTCATCCCAGTTTCTCTTCACGTCATCTTCTAGCTTCGCGTACCAAATGGCTGCCACACCCGACAAAGTACGGCCAAACAGGGAAAGCTTTTGTGGTCGGGTTAGGCCCATTGGCCGCAGGATGTCTGACAATAGCCGAAGATGGACCATGGGGTCTCCGGATCCGTCGAAACGGTCAATTTGTGGCATCTTAAATCTGTCTGGCAATGTTACGGCCACGTCGGTGTACCCATCTTCGATGTCTGGGATGGCCTTCACCCCCTGAGACTTCTTAAAAAGCTTCTCCAATTTGCTCAATTTCAGAGCTGTATGGTCTATCTCGAACTCGAATGGAGAGTCCGGATGGTTGGCAGGTGTATGAGTCTTGGACAGTTGAGGCAGAAGCGGGGGCGAAGCCAACCCCGTTGGATGGTCTGTGTCCTCTTGAATATTCTGGACATTGGGTAGGGTGTTTTGAGTGTTCAGGGGGGTATTCTGGGGATTTGGCGAGGCATTCTGACCAGTGGATGCCTGCTCGGGTAATGGAGCTCCGGGTGGAGGAGGAGCTGGGTGGGAGGTTGATGTTCCAGTTTGCTGCTGGAGCCTGGTAATGAGCTCAGCCTGTTGGGCCATAACTGTAGCCTGTTGCTTAGAAAATTCCGTTTGGCGGATGACATCCTCTTGCATCTGTCTCATGCTCTCTTGCATTTGGCGCATCATCGCCTCCATCCCTGATGTATTCGGCGGATCCATCTGAATAACCGGTAAGTGTATCTCTATAGCGGAAATAGCAACCTCAATCGGATTGTTCACTGCTAGGGTAGGCCTCTGCCCTGATGATCTCTGCTCAGACGGACTGCGCCTTCTCGGCCTTCTCCTAACAACTGGGGGTAGTGAGTGGAACACTGGATGTCCGTCAATCAGATCCTCGGATCGAATAAGTCGGCGACCTCGTGTCCACAGTGCTTGGGGAGTATCTAGTGGTTCAGAAGCAATCGTGCTGAAAACTGCCCTAGCAAAAAGATAATAAAGCGAAAAGGAAATAAATAACCAGAAAAACGGACAGCATAACGGCTTAAATTAAATACACAACGCACAGTCGAGCATACAACACACGGTTGATAAGCTGGGTATACACTGTCCTCAATCACTGATTACTGTCCCTGTATCACTGTTTCCCAAAACCGAATCTGATATCCGCAGACAACTGATTCTCAAATGACTGGTTGATGTCCGCAGGCCTGATGCCCAATCTCAAAAACTGATGCCCGCAGGCCTGATGTGACTCATAAACTGATACATGCATTCCCTGTAGAGACGCACTCTAACAAGCACATAACAGATAAGTGAGAACCAAAACACCCCTATGTTGGGGTAGGGTTTCCCTGTCCTATTTTGTCAGGAACTAGGGTTTCACTATGCACACAGCGGTTTCAAACAACGTATAAACGGGTAAGCAACCTGTCCTAGTTTGGAATGGTCACTATAGATCCGAATATGCACTAGGTCGAATGGTCAAAAAAGGGTGCCCCGGTAAAACCGGGGTTTGTGTTCCTATGCTGTCAGAGCCCAGAGCCGATCAGCCTTATGGTCATGCCTTGACAAGACAAGCCTCCGGCAAATCGTTCGGGAATGGCATATGGCAAACACGGTGTCTTAGGCGTACCAATGCAAATGCAATGCAAAGAAACACACAAGTGTAGTCAAAACCAGATACCACGAGTTCGAGTCAAGTTCTCTAAATCCCCAGCAGAGTCGCCAGAAACTGTAACAAGTCCGCGAGGGACCTCGCTACAGTTCGGACTCGATTTGTGCCACGGTTCTAAATCTTGAACCAAAGAGTCCAAATCCGGCAAATCGTTTTGAAAACAGATTTTTTTTTGAAAGAAGTGCCAAACATGGACTGCTTTGCCAGATACAGAGTCGACACCTAAATATTTTATTTTTGGGAAATTTAGGAAACCCTGACTCGGTGCCAAAAGGCCACGTGTCCGTCATCACCAAAGTTGCCTCGGCTCGGGAACTTGGGTACGATTGGGGAAGGTCACTTCGTGAGCACCCCCGCTCGCCCGGTCAAAGACCGGCCTCTACTAACCATGATATCTTATTTTGAAAACATTGTGAGTTCTTATTCCGGTTATTAGCCTAGGTTACTACGTGATGCGCACAGCATACAAGTATAGACTGAATCGCCTGAATTGGAACAAAACATTTCATGTTTGTTTGTTTGAAAATGGTTTGATGGTGCTACCCGCAAGTAGGCTAAGACGCGGGTTCGCCACCCTCAGGTGGGCTTAGAAAACATGATTTTGCCACTATCTAGTGGGCTTAAAACAAACAGTCAATGCATTGTTCCAATCCAAATAACTCAACCTCCACCCCCAGGCATTCAAGGCAGTTATATCACATAAGCAAATAGCCTCATGGTAAGCATGCTATTCATGGCAACACTCACACGCATGCAAGGATGCTAAAGCATAACCACTTACCGAGTACTCCAAGCCAAAACAGAAACTACATTAGAAATCATGCATGATCCTAAGTATACAGAAATGTCTAATGCAACACATGCAAAAATGCAACTATAGCAGGCTCGGCTATTCTAAACATGGCATATGGAATGCTACAACTAACACGTATTCAATTTGGAATTGAAATACAAATGCAGTTTGTATGATGCGCCGAGCCCGGTGCATGCAAAACAGATGAATGATGCAAACATGCTGTCATACTGTATGCTAATTGAAATATGCCCTATATCTAACCATCGTAAGCAGATAGATAAAAGGGAAGAAAGACGTGGGGTTGGAAGACATACATCACACTCACCCACACTTATTACAATTATGCCCTCGCGCAGAGGGTCCAAATAAATATACAGTCCGAATAAAAGAATAATACAGTCCAAAATATACAGTCCGAATAATATACAAATTCCTAATTAATTAACAGATTTAACTAAGAAAAACTGTAAACTGGCATGCAAGCCAGGGACTGCCTTGCTTCTGATGAATGATGTATGTTTGGGCTACTTTGCGCGGAAATCCACTGGGATGCCCCAATTAGCCTCTGTTTGCAACCTTTCTCGAAATGCGTGCCAGACTCCGAAAAAGTTGCTGATTCTTCATTTTGCTGCAACAGAGAGCAGGAAAAGGGCATAGCAATGTGTTTCGCAAATATATGCATGCCTCGATCCTCGTGCCACCAATCACGCATATCGATGCATGATGGCCGAGGAGTCGGATTGCACAACTCAATATAGGATGAATGCATGTGAATGCTACAACAAAACCTAACTCCATCATGGATAATCCGGAGTGTCGGTGGCTTGGGAATTGAGATCCGTTCCGTCACTCGGAGTACGAAATGTGCCTCGTTTCCCGTGCCCGGGCTAACTCCTATCCCGAACACGATGCAGTATGCATGATATGCATGAAATGCAGCTAATATACAATCCTAACATACACAATGCTATGAAGATGAGATGCCTCGAAATGCGTGCACGCGGGCACGCAAACCGAGGCAATGATCCTAAGGCATGAAATGGCAATACGCAATGCAAATTGGACTTACACTAACACGAGTGGACCTCAGCCACACTCACATAAGAAGCCGTCGGATAAAAAAAGAAGTGCCTCGAAATGCGTGCACACGGGCACGCAAACTGAGGCAATGACATAAAGGCATGAAACTGCCTGAAATATGATATACAATGAGACAAAAATGAGATGTCTCGAAATGCGTGCCCACAGGCACGCAAACCGAGAAAATGGCATACGGAATGCAACAGGACTAAAATGAGATATGTGATGCAACATGGACTTATACCAACATGACTGAGCCTCAGCTACGCTCACACAGGAGGCCAATAGATGAAAAGTGAAGTGCCTCGAAATGCGTGCACACGGGCACGCAAACCGAGGCAATGGCATTCGAAATGCAATGATGCTAAAATGACATACAGAATGCAAAAGGGACTTACACTAACATGGGTGAGCCTCAGCCACACTCATATAAGAAGCCGTCGGATAAAAGTGAAGTGCCTCGAAATGCGTGCACACGGGCACGCAAACCGAGGCAATGGCCCTAAGGCATGAAATGGCATGCAAATGCAATGATGGGCTTATACCAACATGAGTGAGCCTCAGCCACACTCACATAGGACGCCGGAAGATAAAAAAAATGAGATGCCTCGAAATGCGTGCCCGTGGGCACGCAAACCGAGGCAATGGCCCTAAGGCATGAAATGGCATACGAAATGAGATGTGGCATATGGCATATGGAAAATGCAAATTTCAGCAGCCAAAATGATGCAAAAATAGCCCCCGAATTATAGCAAAATTACACCCGATGCCCGAAATTCTATGCTAAGCACCCGAAATGACTTGCAGCTATGCCAAACATGCACAATATGGACATGAAGTGTAAATACAGATGCTAGGCAGCCCCTAAAATAGCATTTTTCCAGTACAAAGTATGGCCAAAAAACAATCACAAGTATGGAAAAAATAGCATGCAAAAATGGGGGAAAAGAGGGGAATAATGAAGCAAGTGATATATGCAATGCTCAAACTGAAAAATACAGTTCTACAACATTGAAGAGGGACCAAAAATATGAACATTTACGGTAGATGACAACCCTCAAATCAGTATGCAAACTTGCTAAAACTGTCATGCAAGAAAGAAGCCAACAAAGGCTAAAACATGAAGTATGCCTTACATTCATCAAACAGCCTTGGACCCTTAACAAAACATGACAAGAAGGCCAAAATATGGACATGTTCAGTACTGATGGTGGCCGAAAACAGAAGCTAGATAGGCCTAAAAAAGCATGCAAAATGGGGGTCAAAGAGAGATATAATGGCAAGTACAACATGGAGACCCCCAACTAGGTTGATCCCTTCTACAATGTTGTAGAGGGACACAAAATAAGCTTACCCACAGTTCATGACATGCTCCAAAACAAATTGCATGTAGGCCAAATAAATCATGCAAACTTACGGTAAATATGAGAGATTACGAAGCAAGTGCATGATAGAGAGGCCAAAAAGGGTTGAGCCCTTCTTCAATGTTGAAGAGGGGCTCAAAATATGCCCACTCACAGTTTATTTTATGCTCGGAAACAGATCACTCATAAGCTAGATGAAGCATGCAAAAACAAGGGCTAAACATGGATTCAAAGCAAGTGGCATATGGAGCATGAAAACAAGGTTGAGCCCTTCTTCAATGTTGAAGAAGGGCTCAAAATAGATACAATATCAGTTCATGAGATACTCCAAATCAGATCACACATATGCCAAATATTCAATGCAAAATAATGGCATATAAGAGGATATTGAAATAAGTGTAAGATAGAGGGCTCAAACAGGGTTGAGCCCTTAAACAAACATCAAGAATAGCTCAAAAGAGGACCACTTTCAGTATTGGTCGGAGCTCAAAACAGTGAGCAAGTAGGGTTAAGAAAAGAAACAAGAAAATGATGTAAAAGAGAGGGATTGAGACTTACCCTTGAAGACCTTTCTTTCCTTGCTTCTTGACTTGAGAAATGTTGCTTCTAAGCCTCTAAGAACCTCTTCTTGTTGTTGGAAATGGAGTGGTGATGGTAGTGCTTGATGATGATGAACAAAAGGCACCAAAACTTGAAGATTTTAGAGAAATGGAGATAGAGGAGTGTATGTATGCTTGAGAGCAAAATTTCTAACCCTTGGGACAAGTTCTTGGCTACCTTATATGGACAAAAGGAGGGGTGTAAAGGTGGAGGGAAATGCACCCAAGTGTTCCCCTCCAAAATATCCCCCGGATACAGGTCTTATCTGGGGGAAACAACTATACAGTTGTAAAGTATGCACTGAGAGGATGCAGGCCGGCCAGGCATTTTTATTGGAGGTGGCCGGCCGGCCAACCCCCCTAGCCGGCCGGCTAGGGGAAAAAAAGGAAAGTGAGAATTGCTGGCCGAGCTCTATACATTGGTGTCCTCCCATGTCCCCTCTTCAAGGCCCTGTGGTTGGAATTTGGCAACTCTAAACAAGGAGGAACAACAATCCAACCCTAGGAGAGGCTCAAAAATGAAAAGAATAATTACTGGCCGAGCACCATTTTTTAGGGTCCTCCCATGTGTGTACAACACAAATATGTGGTTTCGGCTCGAAGAAAATGGCCCTAGGGTGTTCAACATTAGCCTGGAAGTGAGAAAAACGGGCCCCGGGGGGCGCCGGAAGAGCATAACTGGTTGTTTGAGGCAATTACTGTGATCCCACCCTTCAGTGATCTTCCTGGTGATAAAACAGAGGTACCTGCCAAAAATGAACAAAAACCGATGCAAAACGAATGCTCGGGGGCCAAAACACGCAGTTCGGGATCCCGAAAACCGGCCGTTAAGCACCGAAAGGGGTGTTTGGCCACGAAGTGGGTATCTAAGACCCCAGTGTCCCTTGAAAGGGAGTAAATGAGATGCATGCCAAAAACTGGAGGACTCGGAGATGGTTGGGTGGTCCCGAACCGAGGCACACGGCCTGACGGCTCCGAAAACCGGGGACCGGGCTCCGAAATGGGCAAAATGGCCTACGGCCACGAAATGTAGCCCACGGCCACTGAGAGATAGTCTACGGGACCTCTCCCTCCCCTCAGGAAAGAAAACTGAGAAAACCGAGTCTGGTTCGCAAACCGAGGCAAGGCACAGAAGAGGGTTCGGAAGTCCGGAGGCAGGGCGCACGGCCGCGACTCTGGGACTTCTGAACGAGCACGATATGCAACATCACCGAGCGCTCAATCGGTGACGTCTGAGTCTTAAAGTCGGTCAAAAATGGGGTGTCTACAGTTACCAAACGCTACCTAAAGGTTTTATTGTCTTTTACTTTTGTTTTCATTAATTAATTCATAGATAAATTAAAAGTTGATTTTTTTTTTCTTCTCTAACATTTTTCAATTATGTGTTTTATATTTTTATTTTGTGTTAATATTGAATCACTTTTTAAAGATCATTCAATCATTTCTCCATTTTCATAGTGTTTTCTTTTTCAAAGATTTCGAACAAAAAGAAGAGCAATGGCTAGGAATAACAACGGGCCGGGGTCGAGGATGCCACTCCCCGTCCCTGTGACGCCTTCAAAATAAACCCATTTAACATACATTCTTGACATGCTTTGACAAGAGAGAATAAATCATAATTACATTTCATTAGAGTATTCATTACAAAATGTATTACATGTTGACATCAAAAGTAAATGCCCTACAGGCTTACAACTTTCCAAATCAACACTTGGTTACAAAAAAAGAGTACTAACTCTACACAAAATAAGCCCTTGGCTTGATATACATGTAATACAACAAAAATAACAAAGGAGTCTTTAACTCCCACAACAATCCGTGCTAAGATCTCGGAGGCGGCATAGTACCTGAACTTGAAAATAATGTCCCATATAGGGTGAGCCAACGCCCAGTAGAGATATGCTAAACATAATATGAACAATAACTAAAACATGTGCATTTGATAAATGTTTAATTCGCATAACTCAATTCACAACTATGGCTCAAAACCTGGCCAAACAATTTAAACGAGATTACGTCTCTTATCAACAATATTTCCATTTCACTTGAGATAGTAACTCAAAATAAACACTTCCATGATTCACATTAGACACACATTTCAGTGCTGTATCAATATCAAATTTAAACACTTCCATACTTCACAAGTGATACACATTTTAGTGCTGTATCAATGTCAAATTCAAACACTTCCATACTTCACAAGTGATACACATTTTAGTGTTGTATCAATGGAGTCCATCCCCTATCTCCTCCCAAACAAAATCCGGTTTAGGAGTCCATCTCCTATCTTCCCCTAAACCGTGGAGTACATCCCCTATCTCCTCCCACACAACACAATGTATATAAACACACATCATATACATAATCAATCAATATATAAAGTTAATGTATTACTCAAACCGTCATATTCGATGACACATCCAATTGATTAGTTTTAGTTTGCCTAATCATCATACATTGTCTACAACAATCAAGACTATCCTCCACCGATAGCCCAAAGCAGTTATTTCTAAATAGATAATAAATACATCAATAGATAATCTTATTAACAATTACCAAAGGTGAGTGATTAATCAATCCAACTCCACCATTCTATTTCTCAATGAGCCAATTTCATTATTTCCGACTCAATTTCATAATTTCACAACAGTTGTCATTAATTACACTAATGGCCCAAACATACCCAGACATGGCATTTTCCCCATTTTTCTCAATATTGACCCAAAGGTTCAAATGTTATCAACAACACCAAATCCCTCATTTTGAAACCCAAAATACACATTTATGGTTCAAGGATTTGAAACCCCTCTTTACACATTCGAAACCCTAACTTTCAAAATCAAACCATTTATGCAAAATACCCAACATTTATGTTAAAGACCATAGAAATGAGTAGGAATCCCTACCTCAAATTCGGAGCCCAAAGGAAGAAGAGGAAAAAATTCAAGATGCTCCAAAACTCAAGATTTTCGGATCAAAGTGTAGCCCTCAACAATCCCCACAACTTTTGCAAAGGCCCAAGGTGAGGAAATAACTCCTACTAGATCAATCCCTAGAGAGAAGGTAAGGTTTTAGAGAGAGGAGCTCTCAAATCTGTGTTTGGGAAAGTAAGAGAGAGAAAGAGTGTTGAAAAAGTGATCCAAAAAGTGAAATCTCGGAATGATATAATCGTCTTCCCGCTCGAGCGTGGAAACCCCCGCTCGAGCGTCAGGCACAGACTCACGCTCGAGCATGAAAAGCGCCGCTCGAGCATCAATTGCACACTCTCAGAAGTTTTGCAGACATGGTCCCCACTCGAGCGTCAAACTTCCCGCTCGAGCGGAGGAACAAAAACAAAGGGTCACGCTCGAGCGTCAGAACTCCCGCTTGAGCGTACAAGAGAAAAGTACTGGGAGATGGAAAATCACGCTCGAGCGTCAAAACTTCCGCTCGAGCGGAGAAGCAACAACGAAGGGCCCGCTTGAGCGTCAAAATCCCCGCTCGAGCGTGAAGGCCAAATTCTGGGCATCAACTTTTGGTTTCAAAGTACAACCAACCTGTTTCAAACCTGCCCAACACAACCCAAGACTCAAATACAAAGAGTAAAGGCTAGAAATGAGAATGAGACAACAACACAATCACAGAACCGAGTCCGAAGTACAATATACAAAGGAAAGGAAAACCGGGATCGCTATAGTCCCCGATCCGTGAAGATTAAAAAATCCCCATCCCCGGCCCCGATTCCCGATAGGGAAGGCCTCACCCGCGCCCCGCCCCCGCCCCCGCCCCCGCCCCCTAACGGGGATCGGGTTTCCCCGACCCCGAAAAATCCCCGACAGGCTTGTTCACAACACACACGGATCTGTTCAACAATAAAATAAAATAAATAATAATTTGTATATGGAATCAACAACAACATCATCAACGGCAACATCATCAAAAAAAAAAAAAAAAAATAGAGACAGATAGATGGTGGTGAAGAGAGGAGGAGGCGAGAGAGAGGATCTGAGTGTCGGAGGAAGGATCTGCTCAGATCTGAGTGGTGGAGGGAGCATCTGTTCAAAATCTGCCGTGGTAGAGGAAGGAGGAGGCGAGAGGCGACGGTTCGGCGGTGGCCTGGAGGAGGAAGCGACGGAGGAGGCGGTGAGCAAGAGCGACGACGCCGTCGTCGACTGCAGAGAGAAGACAGAGAGTGCAAGAAGAAAGAGAGAGTGAGTGAGAGAGAGACAAATCAGTAGAGTAATTAACAAAGGGGGGTTATGTATATATGAATGAATGGAGGGGTATAATGGTAATTTCATTTTGGGGAAAAACGGGGCCGGAGCCGGGGACGAGGACGGGCCGGATCCGGGGCTGTGAAAGTTATCCCCGTCCCCGGCCCGAAACTAATCGGCAATTCAATTTCAAATACCATCCCCGGCCCGTCGAGGGTATTTTTCAGAGAAAAACCACTCTTATCGGGGACAGGGGGTCGGGTCCCCGTCGGGCCGGGTTCAAATTGCCATCCCTAGCAATGGCAGTGGTGTATTATCATCACAAGAAGTTGACGTCGAGGATTATGTAAAAAGTAAGAAAAAGAAAGAAGATGAAGATGAAGAACTAGATGGAATAAGTAGAAAAAACTACGAGAATTCGAATTAATGTGCAAAATTGATTCTTTATGTGTACGAACTTGATATTTTGTTATTCTTTTATATGTATCTATATTTAAATTTAAACATTTATTTGGTTATTGCTAAAATAGTTTGAATTTTGTTCAATTATGATTGTTTGTGTACATTTTTTAATAAAATAAAAACCAAAATTATAAGGTATGCACGTGAATCTCTTGAATCTCTTAGAAGAAGAGTTCTAAGAGCTCCAAACTTCAAACTAAAATTTGTGATTTTTTTAAAAATTTTAATCAATGAGTTTTGAAAACATCAAAATTTCAAATTAAAATTTTCAATTTTTAATTACTTAAAAAATTTAGAATTAATTACTTAAAAGTCCTATTGACAAGTATTATGGGAGCTTAGATCCTATCTAAGTTTTTTCTGAACCAATAAGTCATATTTAGTAAAATTGAGAATATTATCAGTTTTTTTCTAATTTTTAAAATTAAGAATATTATCAATTTTGCGTAGTAATGTTCTAAATAATTGTTTCACTAACCGATTAAAAAAAAAAAACAGAGCATGAGAGTAAGCGTTTTTGTCCTTTTACTTATTGGTTTAATTCAACTTTCCAATAAAAACGAGAATATTATCAGTTTTTTCCAATTTTAAAATTGAGAACATTATCAGTTTTTTCATTTAATTTATTTTTGCAATTTTGCACATCAATGTTCTATCATCGTGCTTCTTTATAGATACAAAAAATAATTTAATTTTTTCATTTTTTTTTGCACATAATTTTTTTTTTTTTTTTAGTTTTTTCAATTTGAAAGTTGATATTTTAAAGTTTTGAAAATCAAACTAAATGTCAAATCATCATATTCCGTTATATATAATCATAAATGATGACCAATCATTGTTTGAAGGATAATTTCGACTATTAAAAATTTAATGAGACTTGAAGGTTTAACAAAGTTTAGTTAAGACTTAATAGAGTATAAGTTCATAAATTATGGCTTATGTGTAAATGCCCCAAAAATCTATTATTTAGTTCCTTTGCTCCTTTATCAATATGCCACAAACAATTAAATATATATATATATATATATATTGGTTTGAAATCAGATTACACATTAAAAGTTGATATTTATTTTTTATTTTTTATTTTTTGATCGGCAAAGAAAACTTTATTGATGAAGCACGTACAAAGTACAATGGAAGACATCAATAAAGAGGAGCTTGGAGCTAGAACAAGCTCCAATCTCTTAGTTGGTGAGAAACTAACAAACAGAGAAAAACAAGAAAAATAAGACAAAATCGACAAAAAGAACAGACACCCAGAATACCAGATCATTCACTCCTGATCATTAGCAACCCCACTATTAAAAACCAGATCATTCACTCCTGATCATTAGCACTCAGCAACACCTCTGAGAGCAGAGGTATGGAACAGCCCCAAAAACACATTATCAATCATTTACACAGCCCCAAAATCAGAGAGCAACCAAAAGCAAGACACCCAGAATACAACCAGACCTCCAGAAAACAGCAAACATACCTCTGATAATGAATACACCCAGCATACAACAACCATACAATCTCCTGTTACTGCTTGGGACTAGAAAAAGAGCACTTGAGTAGGAGCATATTGTCCATCACAGCAGAATGAAGCACATCAAAAGCCAAAGTCTACCAGCTAAAAGCAGATCAGCAGAGTAGAACAGTAGAGCAGAATAGCAGATTAGCAGGCTAACAGATCAGCAGAGTAAACTAGATAAAACATCGCCGAATCAAAGGGCAAAACCCATCTGAGGAATCAAGAACAATGCCTGAATTGATTCCATTTGAAAGTTAAATCATCAATTGAGAATGGGAAATTCTTAATAGATGCTTTCAACCAAAGAGCTGCTCTGATTTTGATTAATTCATTCAGGCCAGAGAAATTGGGTTGAGTCTCAGAGAAAACACATTCGTTCTTATGCTTCCAAAGAGACCAAAGAACAATAAGGGGGATAGCTCTCCAAATTAGCCTATCAAAGCTCTTCAATCTACAACCCAACCACCAATTGAGAAATAAGCTACATTAAAAGTTGATATGATATGATGATTTATACTATTATTAGAAATAAGCTCTTTTAAGCAATTAAACTATCTAATTGAATTATTTGTTACAATTTAAACATACCTTTTGGCCAAATTTTAAAATAATTTTAAAACTATTGGCTTAAAAACACCTATTATTAGAAATAGGATCCGTTTGTTTAGAAAGAAATGGATGATAGAAAATGAAAATGGTAGAAAGTGAAGTGAAAGAACGGAAAAGGAAATAAAAATTTATTTTCTTGCATACATTTAAATAGATGAAAAATTTTGTAAGAAAATAATGGGAAAAAAAACATAATCACTGCAAAATAGAGAGTTATGGAAAGAAACATGGAAAAAATAAATTTCCTTGTATACTTTACAAGAAATTATTAGCCAAACTAAAAAGCTAATTTTCATTACTTTCGAGGACTCTCTATTTAAACACACACACACACACACACACACACACACATATATTACTTTCTTGTGTTATCTATATAATCAAACTGAGCCATGTTTAAAGTTGAAACATTCCATTAAAAGTTGAAATTACTACACAACTTCAATATCTCCATCAAAATATCCAATTCTTTAGAATCCATATTACACTCATTGATATGGATTCAGTAGAAAAATCACTTTGAATTTTGAATTTGTATAAAAGCAATTATCATAAAAAAATTATTTGTATAAAAGATAATTTAAATAGATTTGTGCATGAAATAAAAGTTCATTTTGTCCACTTTTTCAAATTTTTTCTCTACAAATTCCAGATACAAACACAAATTAAGAAGTTTTTGAGTGATTGTGTAGAAAAAATAGATGTTAATCGATAATAATTTTTTTTTCTTGATAAGTTTTATAAAATCAAAAAACATATTGTATTAAACTGTTTGTACATTTTAAGTACTAAATTATTTTATTCTGTGCATAGCACAAGTCAACTACTAGTATCATGTGATGCTGATGCGTGCTCTTTTTTTTTTTCATGTCAATTCTAAGAACTTTTTTTTTTTTGGATACAAAAAAAAAAAAAAGTTCTTCATTTCTTAGTAATGTAATCCAATGTCGTGTTTTAATTTTATTTTTATTGATTTAAACAATGAGATTTATCATTTTGGTATTGTGTTTTAACAAACAACAAAACACTTGTTACAAAATGAATGGTAACCTCTCTTCAAAATTTGTATGCCCAACGAATTGATGATGCAACTTAAGTGTGTGCACAAATTTGAATGAGTCAAGGCTTTAAGTATTGTAAGATACTTAACTAGCATTTACACTCTCTTTGGGAATTTAGGAGAGAACAAAATAAATGATTATATAAGGTATAAAAAAAATGTTGCATTTTCTCTCCTTATTTGAAACAAAAAAAAAAAAGAAGAAGAAGAAGAAGAAGAAGAAAAAGAAGAAAAAAAAAAAAGAAAAGAAAAGAAGAAGAAAGAAGATATCCTATATTATTTGGTTAAATTATATAAAATAAAACAAAATAAATTTTTTCATGTCATATTATCAAAAGAACTTTTTATGAGTGTCAATGTTTTTATTAAGTTTTGGTATTATAAAAAATAGTAATTTGGTAGTTTCTATTCATTCTCAATCTCTCCACTTTTAAAGAGATTCAAAATGAAACTAATAACAAAAATGAGTTTTTTTTTTTCATAACACTCCATTTCTATTATCTTTATTACTAATCAAAACATGAGATATGAAACAAAATAAATGTATTTATTTCTTTTCTTCCCAAATCAACCAACCTAAACGAACTGTTAGTTAGGAGTAACACCTCATTGCAGTGGTAATACCATGTCAACATGCTAATATGGTATCACAAACCAATAAAAAGCTAGCTTGTGTGTGTTAGGTCCCTACGTCTTGTCAAACCCGTGAACAAACTTATGCAATCGAGTTGTAATTTTCTGTGCTGTTTTGTCTTGCTCGCTCGAGCGAAGGACTGCGTCTGGCTTAAAACCTAAAAAAGGTCATTCTGTGCTCGAGCAAAGCATTGGTGGCTCGAACGAAGACTGCGTCTACATCAAAACCTGAAAGAAGTGATTACTCGCTCGAGCGAAGGTTTCGTGGCTCGAGCGAAGGCACTTATGAAAATCACGCGAGATAAGCTTCTCGCTCAAGCGAGAGAATCTTCGCTCGAGCGAGCTTCAGAATCCGGATTTCTATAAGTAGTTGGTTTTCTCCAAACTTTAGGATTACTCTTTTAGATCTACTTTGAGATTTTCTAAGGTTTTTTTCTGGAGAGTTTTTGGTGAGTTTTCCTTGATAACATTGATTGAGTATTAGACTCATGAATTGAGAAGCAAACATCAAGGAGGTTGATCGAATACATACAAGAGTGTTGTTCTTCGGTGGATTCCGAAGATTCAAACGTAGAGTTTCAAAAGGCGTTTGATTCTATACGTAGTCGTTAATTCGACAAGTGAAGTTGTAGATTCAACTTCAGGATTGATCAGTTTCGAGACGAAGGCGTGGTGAAAGAGTTACAGAAGATTCGAAGACAAATTGACTGAGTTGGGTAATTTGTGTATTATTTTTGTAATCTTTCTTTCTTCAGTAGTGGATTGATTAGTGACGGTTCGCCCGTGGTTTTTTATTACAATTGAAGGTTCTTCAATTGTGATTTTTCCATGTAAAAATCTTTTTTGTCGATTTATTGTTTATTCCAAAAAACAAACAATCTAAATCACTTTCGTAAGTGCTTGTTGATTTAGATTGTGTGTTTTGGATTATTGGGATTTGAAATATTTTAATCTTGATCTAATCACGAATCACTTAGGATTTTCAATTGGTATCAGAGCGGGTCACTCTTTGTTTTTATCAAAACTATAGAAGTGTGATTTTGTGTGACTAGTATTATGGATTCTATTCATGAAAGTAACTCGACTCATAGAGCTCCTTTACTCGACGGTACAAACTATTCTTATTGGAAAGCTCGTATGAGAGCGTTTTAAAATCCATCGATGAGAAAGTTTGGCACTGCATAATCTATGGGTGGAGTGAACCTATTGTCACCATTGATGGTGTTGATATTCCTAAACCCCTTGATAAATGGGACACAACTGATTACCAAAACTTGAGTTGGAACAGTAAGGCTCTCAATTCCTTGTTTTGCTCCGTCACACCTGAAGAGTTTCGTCGAATCTGCACGTGTGAGGTAGCAAAAGAGGCTTGGGACATTCTTGAAACGATTCACAAAGGTACTACTTCTGTCAAAAGGTCAAAACTTCAACGTCTCACCTCCGCCTTTGAAACCCTTTTTATGCGCGATGATGAGACGTTTGATGATTTCTATGCAAAACTTAGTGATATCATGAATTCCTGTTTCACACTCGGTGAAAAAATTCCGAAAGCTAAAGTTGTTGGAAAAATTTTGAGGTCCCTTCCTGAGAGGTTCCAATCAAAAGTAACAGCCATTGAGGAGGCTCAGAATGTTGATACCCTCAAGCTTGATCAATTGGTTAGAAACTTGCAGACATATGAAGCCCACCGGATTTCAAAGAAAAAACAAAAAGATAGTGTGGCTTTCACTAGTGCTCATGAGACTGCAAAAACTCCGGAGATTGAATTTGATTTAGAGTCTGAGATGACGGCTATGCTTACAAAACAGTTTAAAAAAATTTTGAAGAAAAAGAAGCCTAATTTTAGAGACCCTATTTCAAAAGACAAGAGTAATGAAAAATCCAAAACTTTTCCACCAAAATTTGCTCAAAAAACTGAAAAGAAGATTGTAAAGGGGCAAGGGGTCAAGTGCTATGAATGTCAAGGGTTTAGTCATATTGCCCTTGAATGCCCTTCGAAAAAGAATCGAAAGAAAGTTTACACTGTGACTTGGGATGATGAAAGCGGGTCGGAGCAAGAACCCGAAGAACCTGAATCCGGTGAAGACGGGGATAATGCTTTCATGGCATTTTGGACCACTTTTTCTCAATCTCTTCCAAAGCCATCGGAATTAGCTCGCGGTCAAAACCTGCATCATGATCCCACCTTTGATGGGACTAACTACCTGTATTGGAAAATCAGAATGAGGGCTTTTCTGAGAGCTTTTGAACCAGAAGGTTGGCAAGCCATTGAAGAAGATACAGAAAGTGCAGACAATCCGGGCAATCAGAGAGCCCTGATTACTATTCGTGGAGCAATTTCCTATGAAGAAGAACAACGAGTTGTTCACTGCACAAAGGCTAAAGATGCCTGGGAAATTCTGAGCCGATTCCATGAAAGAGGAAATTCACCTTCACCACCATCCAGCAACTTGCTTGCCTTGGTTGCTAGATTGGATGAGGTCAAGGAGAATGAAGAGCAAAAAGAGGATGATGAAATATTTGAAGACAATGATGAGATCAATGGCGATGAACTACAACAAGCTTATGAAAAGCTGTACGAGGAATCTCTGAATTTGTCCAAAATCAACGACAAACTCTCTCTCAAGCTCAAAACATGTGAGAGTGAGAATGTCAGGCTAAAAGGAGAACTTGTAGCAGCAAAATAGAATGTCATCAAGATCTCAAGTGACAGACAAGACTTATGTGAAAAACTTCTATCGTGTGAAACTGAAAGGAATGAACTTCTGAAAATGTATTCCACATATGAAGAAAAGCTTGAAAGTCTTGAGTTGTCACAAGCTGCATTGGAAGAGATAGTCTGTCAGAAAGACGAAGAACTTCGTATTGCTAGAACAACAATTGCCACGTGGAACAAAGGTTCCAAATCTCTAGAAGACATACTCGGGTCTCAACAAATGAGTTCTGACAAAAATGGGCTAGGCTATGGTGCGACAGCTCACAAGGGACAGGCCTCTACCTCACATAACCTGAAGACTCAAGAAAAGGGAAAATTGAAGGTAGACCAGGATGATTCCTCTCTTCATCTACCAAAAGCAGGTAAGATCAACAAAAGGGAGGTAAAACCTGTTTTTATTTGTCATCACTGTGGTAGGTATGGCCACATTCGTCCTTACTGTTTTGAATTGTTTGGTAAGGTGTCTCAAAAGGGTAGAAATTCGAATACTTTTTGGGCTAGGAGACAACCTTATATGTCTAGGCGGAATACGAAGACTAAAAAGATTTGGGTGAGAAAAGATTATTTGACTTGTTTAGTTGTTCACACTACTCTAAAAGCACGTGATTCACACATGTGGTATCTTGACAGTGGGTGCTCTCGTCATATATCCGGTAACAAATCCTACTTCACCTCCCTTGAAAAATATGGAGGAATTGTTACCTTTGGAGATGGCGGCACTTCGAGAGTCATTGTTAAGGGCTCTATCAGTGTTGCTGGGTTTCCCAAGCTAGATAATGCTTTACTTATTGATGGTCTTAAAACAAATCTTTTGAGCATTAGTCAAATGTGTGATTCCCATCATGAAGTATTGTTTTCAAAAAATAAATGTGAAATTTTGGATAAAAAGGGAAATACTGTCTTACATTGGGTTCGCATATCTGATAACTTCTATGGGATTGTTACTACTAATGATCTCACTTGTCACTCTGCCATCATTAGTAACATTGACCTGTGGCATCAAAGATTAGGTCACATGAATTTCAAAGACCTAACTATGATAGCCAACAAAGAGCTTGTGAGAGGAGTACCTAAACTGGGTAAGAATTTGAGTCATATGTGTGGACCATGTCAACTTGGAAAGCAAACCCATGCCCCTCATAAAAAGGTGAACAGCTTTACAACCAAACGTCCTCTTGAATTGGTTCACATGGATTTAATGGGTCCTACTCGCACTGAAAGCATTGGAGGTAAAAGATACATTTTTCTAATTGTTGATGATTTTACTCGGTTTTCGTGGGTAAACTTTTTAAGAAAAAAATCTGATACGTTTGATGCTTTCCAGGCTTTAGTCCTTAAAATCCAAAATGAACAGGGTGTTTCCATTGGGCGTGTTATAAGAATCCGAACTGATCATGGTCGTGAATTCGAAAATAGTTCATTTTCGAATTTTATGATGTGCATGGAATTAAGCATGAATTTTCTGCACCTATTACTCCACAACAAAATGGAGTGGTTGAGAGGAAGAACAGAGTTGTTCAAGAAATGGCTAGGGTCATGCTCCTCAGTAAGAGTCTTCCTCTAAAGTTTTGGGCTGAAGCCCTAAATACTACTATTTATGTCATAAATCGCGTGTATTTAAGGTCCGGCACTTTACAAACTCCATATGAATTGTGGAAGGGTTTGAAACCTAATGTAAAATACTTCAAAACTTTTGGGAGTGAGTGTTACATCTTCAAAGATAGAGAGTCCTTGGGCAAATTTGACTCCCGAAGTGATGAAAGTATTTTTCTAGGGTATTTAACCAACAGTAGGGCTTTTCAAGTCTATAACCTGCGAACTTTATCATTAATGGAATCTATCAATGTGGTTATAAATGACACAGGTTCACCTACTCCAGCAACAAATGAGGATGACAATGGTGAGTCTCCAATCTTGATACTGAACCACAAAATCAAGGAGAAGCTGCGGTCCAATCACAAGAAATTGTTACAGCACCATCCTCACAGGTAAGTTCAAGTCCAAAGAGTGCTCACAGGGACATCACTCCTGTTGCTTCTGTCACCGTAAGTCCTGAGCTTAAACCATCAGCAAGAGTGAAACTAAATCATCCAGCTCAACAGGTGATTGGAAGTGTCTCGAATCGAATGAAAACCCGAAGACAGATTCGGGACGAGGTATCACATATGTGTTATGATTCATTAATTGAACCTAAGAATTTTAAAGAGGCCTTGCTAGATAATAGTTGGGTCAATGCTATGCATGAAGAATTAGGTCAATTTGAACGTAACAAAGTTTGGACTCCAGTTCCCAGACCTAGAGACATGAATGTGATAGGTACCAAGTGGATCTTTAAAAATAAATTTGATGAGAATGGTACTGTTGTTAGGAATAAAGCTAGGTTGGTTGCTCAAGGCTATACACAAGTAGAGGGTGTTGACTATGATGAGACGTTTGCCCCAGTTGCACGTCTCGAATCTATTCGTATTTTGCTTGGTGTTGCATGTTTTCTTGGCTTTAAATTGTTTCAAATGGATGTGAAAAGTGCCTTTCTGAATGGGTACTTGAAAGAAGAGGCCTATGTTGAGCAACCAAAAGGGTTTGAGGACCCTAAATGTCCTAATCATGTCTACAAGTTAGACAAGGCTTTGTATGGGTTGAAACAAGCCCCTTGGGCTTAGTATGATAGACTTACTACCTTTCTTCTTGATAATGATTTTCAAAGGGGTAGTGTGGATAAGACTTTATTTGTGAAACATACTAAGTCTCATATTCTTGTTGCTCAGATATATGTTGATGATATTGTGTTTGGTTCCACTACTGATCATCTTGTGAAATATTTTTCGAATTGCATGACACATGAGTTTGAGATGAGTATGATGGGAGAGTTATCTTATTTCTTGGGTCTTCAAATTAAACAATCTGCTTCGGGTATGTTTGTTTCTCAATCTAAGTATGCTAAAAATCTAGTGTCAAAGTTTGGTCTTAAGTTTGCCAAACATGCACGCACTCCCATGAGCACCAGTCTTCACCTCTCCAAAGATTCCTCTGGTATTGATGTTGATCCTACCCTTTATAGGAGTATGATAGGGAGTTTTTTGTATCTGACAGCCAGTCGTCCTGATGTTTCTTTCAGTGTCGGTGTTTGTGCCCGTTACCAAGCCAGTCCTAAAGAGTCTCACCTTCTTGCGGTCAAACGCATCATCAAATATGTTAATGGGACCTTGGGGTATGGGGTTTGGTTTTCCACTGATACTACAGCTGAAATTACTAGTTTTTCTGATGCCGACTGGGCAAGGTGTGCTGATGATAGGAAAAGTACATCCGGGGGGTGTTTTTACCTTGGGAATAATCTGGTTTCCTAGCATAGTAAAAAACAAAATGTCATCTCTCTTTCCACTGCTGAGGCTGAGTACATTGCTGCAGGGAGTTGCTGTGCACAAATGCTGTGGATGAAGCAAATGCTTCATAATTATGGGATAGAACAGAACACTCTCACACTTTTCTGTGATAACACAAGTGCCATAAACATTTCAAAAAATCCTGTCCAACACTCTTGCACCAAACACATTGACATTCGTCATCATTTTATTCGAGAGTTAGTGGAAGAAGGCCTTGTTGTTCTTGAGCATGTTTCCACTGAGCATCAAAAAGCTGATATTTTAACAAAACCCCTTGATCTTATTCGGTTTGAGTTCCTTAGAAAGACCTTGGGTGTCATGCTCGATCACTAGAGTGTTACTTGTTCCTTGAGTAGGTGTGAGTGTTTGGCTGTATGAGTGCTTGGTTACTATAATCTCATGATCATTGATTTCTATTTTTCTTGCATCCAACTTTTTATGTACATTACTCATGCTGCTTACAAGATCTCATTGATCATTGTTCATAGCTCATTTTGAATGCCCATGCTCATTAACCTCGTGATCTCATTCTGTACACATCCTTAAGGTAAATTGTTGCAGGGGTTTCCGCACAAGTGATCAAAGTTCTCTATGGACCACTAACAGTGTTTCTTGTACTTCTACGGTGGAATTGACCAATACTAGTATATCATGGGTGATGTTGAGTCTCTTAACCATCTACCATCTGTTTTCACTTCCACGGTTTCTCCCTCAGTTCCTTGAAGTCCGAGCATTAGGAAAAGGCTACCTCAGAGGCACCAACCAGGCCATAATTATTGATTTCATTCTTCTCTGGTTTGGTTTCCATACTCTTAAGCGTGAATGCCACCAGTGAGTGCCCACAAGAAAGAAAATATATATATATAAAAAAAGTGGGGGACTAATTGATTGAGGGGGAGCCTCCGCGTTTACTCAACAAATACCCCGTGATTCCTAGTGGTTTGACTTTTCTCTGTGCTGTTAAGTTACTCTTGGTGGAGGTCTAGCCATCCAATCACTACGAGGATTAACTCTAGCTCAGTGGACTCTCATGGATTGCACACACACACACACTTTTTTTTGTGAGATTTCATGTTGGATTTTGAGTTGTACATTCTCATGTAGCTTATGATCACTGATTACATTTTATCTGCCTTGCTCATGATTTTCAGTGTCATTTTTTAAAAAAAATTGTAAGTTTACAGGATTCATGATGTGCGGATTATTTCATTTTAGTGTCAATTTTGGCCAAATGTGATTATCTACTTGTGTTCCAGGTCTCACTTCTTGTTATTGACTCTCATGGTTTCTTTTGTTTAAAAAAAGAAAAAAAAAAAGAAAAAAAAAAAAAGGGGGCTTTCATTTTTTTTGAGGTATTGTTGTTTTTTTTTTCTTGGCTCGAGCGACGGGTTCCTCGCTCGAGCGTGCTTCTGCTACTTTTTTTAGACCTGAGAGCGTGTGTTTTTGGCTCGAGCGACAAGTTCTTGGCTCGAGCGATCCCTTGCGCATTATTGAACTCGCTCGAGCGACCTGTCGCGATTTAAATTCTACAGGGGTGTCTCTTCAGTTTATATTTTTTCCCTCTCTCTCTCTCTCTCCCTTAGGGTTTTCGTGGTCGGAATTGCTACACTCTCTTGGTGTTTCTCTCTTGATTTTTGGAGCATTTTCTTTGTCTTCATCTGCTCTCTCAGTACATGGTAAGTTTTTTCTTTACTTCGTTTGTTTTTTTTTTTTTTGATTTGTATGCTACTTGGATTGCGCTGTGTCTGTGCGTATGCTCTGTTATCATCTAGGGTTCTATCTTGTAGTTTTTGATTCTTTCTTCCTGTTTGTGTGTCTATTTTTTTCTCTAGGGTTTAATTTGTTTGTGTTTGGGGTTTACATTGGGAATTTTTTTTATTGACCTGTGAGAATATATTACTGATTGCCCATCTTCCCATACTGTCCATGGCTTTCCTACATTGGTTACATACATTATTGTTACATTCATTGGTTAAATGCTTGCTGGTTTACTCCTGATGTGGCCATGTTCTGTGTTTTGGATTTGGGGGTTTTACTCTTCTAACTCTTTGTGGGGGGTTTAAAGTGATTCAATCCTCATCTCTGTGGTTTGTTTAATTTGTTCATTTAAGGGATAACATATTCATGTGTAATCTGTAGTCTTAGTCCATTACCCTTTTTGATTTTTGTTCTTCTTATTTTATATCAGTGTACTAATGATGTTCTAATGGTTGGTTTTTGTTTTTATTGGGATTCTCTTGTTCTCATTGTGCTCCTTGATTTGGATTTGGGGATTTGGGTGTCTTGTTGTGGGTTTTTCTGTTCTTGGTGGTTTTGGGTTTGGGTTGTTGGCTTCTTCTGTTATGGGTGGTTTTAGTCATGGCTAAATCTTCTGTTCCTTCCAAGCGTCGTAAATCTACCATGTCTTGCCCAAGTTTTAATACCGAAAAATTTGAGTCCAAAGAAAAATCCAAACAGTATAGGGAGTCTTATGTTTCTAGAAAAGTCCATCTTCAGCGAAATGTTTTGTCTAGCGCATTTGAGTTACTTCCTATTCGCTCCTTGTTTGACTCTTTAGGAGGTGATCAAGTGTTGGTTTTTACCGGGCCTCAAAATCTGAGCCTAGTTCATGAATTCTATTGCAACATCCATTCTATTCAGAAAGAAACTTGTTACTTTCGTACTTGGGTTAGGAGGCACCCGATAGAGATCACTAGTGAGGTTTTTCGGTTATTTCTTGGTCTTCCCGAGGTTCCGGATTTTAGGTATCCTCTTCTTACCCGTTCCGGGATTGATTTTGATCAGGTCGCATCTGAACTTTGTGGTTGTGATAGGACTTGGATCGCTGGGGCACTCATTCAACAGAATGAGCTTGTTCCTTGGTTTCGTCTCCTTAATATGATTGTATGTGCGAATATTCATGTCACCTCCCATTCTTCACACATTACCCAAGAGCAAGGGTATGTGTTGTACTGTATTGACCATAGGCTCCCCATAGATCTTCCGGCCATGCTCGTTTCGAAAATGATTGCTGTATATGAGGGTCGTAAATCTTTAGGTCTTCCTTATGGGTGTTTTCTTACCCGTTTTCTCACTTCTCTTGATATTCCTGTCTCTGATGATGATGAGTTTGCCCATCCTGTCAAACCCATTACCAAGCTCACTGTTTCCCAGAGTCAGGCCCATGTGAGGGGGAGTGTGTCAGGGGTTGGGGGTTCTGGTACAGGTGGTACAGGTGATGATCCCATTGCAGAGGAGGAGGAGTTTGAGGCAGCCACTACTGGGGCTCCTGATCTACCCGAGTTGCGACCTCGCTCCTTTCGTGGCCAGCTGCAGATGTTTGAGCAGTCAGTCACTCGTTGCCTCGATCATTTGGATGCGCGCCTTGATACCCTAGACAGCCAACTTGATGAGCAGAGCACCATGTTAGCTCATATTCTCTCTATGCTTCGGATGCGGCATCCACCATCTCCCCCTTCCTAGTGTTTTTTATTATGATTCCTTTTTGGACATTTGTATTTACTTGGACAGTTTTTGGTTTCTTCTCTTGGCTAGTTTTTTTACAGGTGTATATGATTGTTTTTTTTGCTACTCCCGGCCAAAAAGGGGGAGTATGCTTTATTTGGGGATATGATTTGCAGGTTGGATATGTTTGGGATATATTTTGAGTTGGAGTCTATCATTTGTTTTGATGTTTTGATGTATATGGGATACGTACATGATCTATTTTGATACTCATGATATATTTACATCAACAGTTGTTAGATATTGGTAGGTTATTGGGTTTCTATTTGTTTTGTTGTCTTCATGGTTTCTTGGTTTGAATAACTATTTTATCTCTGTTTTTTTTTATGCAGATTCTTTTCACATCAAGATTGGTTTCATAGTTGGTTTAGCTAGTTCATGTGTTTTAGCTAGATTTTTGAGTTGTAATTGTTTTAGCTAGTGCAGTTGTGTAGGAAACTGTGTTAGAAAGTTTTGTCCGGGTATTGACAAAGGGGGAAATTGTTAGGTCCCTAAGTCTTGTCAAACCCATGAACAAACTTATGTAATCGAGTTGTAATTTTCTGTGCTGTTTTGTCTTGCTCGCTCGAGCAAAGAAGTTCTCGCTCGAGCGAAGGACTGCGTCTGGCTTAAAACCTGAAAGAGGTCATTGTGCGCTCGAGCAAAACATTGGTGGCTCGAGCGAAGACTGCGTCTGCATCAAAACCTGAAAGAAGTGATTACTCGCTCGAGCGAAGGTTTCGTGGCTCGAGCGAAGCCACTTATGGAAATCACGCGAGATAAGCTTCTCACTCAAGCGAGAGAATCTTCGCTCGAGCGAGCTTCAGAATCCGGATTTCTATAAGTAGTTGGTTTTCTCCAAACTTTAGGATTACTCTTTTAGATCTACTTTGAGATTTTCTAAGGTTTTCTTCTGGAGAGTTTTTTGTGAGTTTTCCTTGATAACATTGATTGAGTATTAGACTCATGAATTGAGAAGCAAACATCAAGGAGGTTGATCGAATACATACAAGAGTGTTGTTCTTCGGTGGATTCCGAAGATTCAAACGTAGAGTTGCAAAAGGCGTTTGATTCTGTACGTAGTCGTTAATTCGACAAGTGAAGTTGTAGATTCAACTTCAGGATTGATCAGTTTCGAGACGAAGGCATGGTGAAAGAGTTATAGAAGATTCGAAGACAAATTGACTGAGTTGGGTAATTTGTGTATTATCTTTGTAATCTTTCTTTCTTCAGTAGTGGATTGATTAGTGACGGTTTGCCCGTGATTTTTGATTACAATTGAAGGTTCTTCAATTATGGTTTTTCCACGTAAAAATCGTTTGTGTTGATTTATTGTTTATTTCAAAAAACAAACAATTTAAATCACTTTCGTAAGTGCTTGTTGATTTAGATTGTGTGTTTTGGATTATTGGGATTTGGAATATTTTAATCTTGATCTAATCACGAATCACTTAGGATTTTCAGTGTGCATAGTCATCACCGTTGTATAGATGTGGTGGTTAGTTACATGACATGGATGTGGTGGTTTGTTAAACTACATGTGCCTAAACTAGGCACATATGATAGTATTTCATTGGATTGTAATACCATGTTAGCATAACGACAATTGTACTCATGTTTTTTTTTCGATAGGTAAGACTAATTTGCTCGGTGAAAGTGATACTTTTCATTGTTTGATAAATGAGAAATAAATTAGTACCCATTGACACCAAATCGGTTAAAATTCCTACAATTCATTATAAGGTTATTGAGGTCAAGTCTTGCCCTAGGCAAGATCGTCCACTCTTTCAACATAAAAATTGCTTGTTTATTATATCTTGTATTATTAAGATGCTTTTGGTTAAAACTCTTACAATTCATTAGAAGGTTGTTGAGGTCAAGTCTTGCCTTTGGCAAGATCTTCCACTCTTTCAAAAAAAAAATTGCTTCTTTAGTATAGGTTGTATTATTCAGAAATATTTTCTTCTTTAAAAAATGAGTTTTAACTAATCAAACCCTAATGAGTAATAGATTAACTATGTAAATGGCTAGTTTGACTATGAATTGTATTATTAAGATGATTTTTTATTTAAAAGAACATTGGAAACTTCAACTCCAAACACCTAAGCCAAGTATTTAACTCGATTTATGACACTTATGTTTAATGTGATGGTCATTTGGTTCATTTAGACAAGTGAAATATTAAAAACACAGTCTATAATTTATAATGATATTGTAAGGGAATTAGTCTTATACAATTGAATATATGACAAATTAAAAATTAATACATCATTTATCATATTATTAACATGTAATTAAAAAGACTTTTTAAGTCTCAATTTTTTTCCTTTACATAAACATCACATGTTTTCCACAAAAATTTTCATACGAGAAAAAGATGGATTTTGATTTGCAGCCTATCCTTTGGTTCTTACTGATGGCCCAGGGGTCAAACAGAGAGAAATTTGTTTTCAGCAGCCTTTGGTCAAGTCTTTCTCGGCGGACAATCTTTCTATTTTATTATTATTATTATTATTATTATTATTATAAAACTTAATGGATTATATAATTATAATGATTAAAATCAAATACAACATATAATCAAGGAACAATTACAGAGAATAACATTACAAAATAATTACAAAATGACGAAAGTACAAACAATTTTTGCTTAAGATCATGTAAATAAGTCTTATACTTTTATTACTTTCTAATTATTTTACATTGATATTATTTTTCTGAACTTGTCCCAATAATCAATATAAAGAATTCTTAAAGTAAAAAAAAAAAGAAAAAAGTCCCAATAAACATACTACAACTCCTGTAAACAAGAATGAGACCCACTCGACAAACAACCTTGATAGTTAGAATTTAGAAAGGAGTTTCAACTTTTGTAGTCTCTCTATTTCCCACCTTTGAGTTATATTGACATGACTTATTTCTTGGTGGATTAACATGACTTATTATAACTATAATTATTGTAAACAGGAAAATCCTACACAAATTTTTAATTTTTTAATTATAAATTGATGTGACATATAGTAATAAAATTTTAATATTTGAAAAAAAAAAAAACTAAATTAGCTCAACCGGTCACCTGTATACTTTTTTATTTTTATTTTTATTTATTTCTTCTATTCAAAACAGGTATACCTTTCAATTGAGAGACCAAAGGTTAATCTTTGTTAAATGTGAAAATTGATTATTTCATAATTATTAGGTATCTTTCTTCAGTGATTTATTTTTTCTGCATTTTTATGGGCTCCTTTATTGCCTTGATGTAATTGTTACTTAAGTTGGATAGACTTGCATATGTGTATAGTTAAACAGTTGATTATTAAACTAAATCATACCTTAAGTCTAATTAAATGGGATCGGTTGTATAAATCATTATTTTTCATTCGATTTTATCATAGGTCATCTGGTTAATCAAAATAAGGAGATTTATATATCTATTTAGTCAATATTAATTTAGGTCTGTCATTTTTCCTAACATTTCCATCTATTGTTACTATATCGCATATCATTACTACTGTTTCTGCTAGTTTTCGTTGTGTATGATCAAACCATCTCAATTTATTCTTCCTTAGCTTACCTTCTATCGGTGCTATTCTCACCCATTCACAAATAGACTCATTTCTAACTCTGTCTTTTCTAGTCTTGTCACACATTCCCTTAGCATTCTCATTTCAGCAACACTCATCTTATCTATATGTTAATTTTTAGCGACAGTTTGAAAATGTTGTTACAAAAATGTCATTAGTTATAAGTTTTAGCGACAGTTTAAAAAAATCGTCACAAAAAGGTCACTAATTTTTAACTTTCAATAACAGTTTGAAAATTTTGTTACAGAAAAATATCACTAATTGTAAATTTTAATGACAATTTATCAAAACGTGACAATAAAAAAATCACTAGTTGTCAATTTTTAACGATATATGTAAAAAATTGTCACAAAAAATTATTTTTGGTGATGACATTAGTATTACTTATTTTCAACAGGATTTGATGCAAATTAAATTAAATTACTAAAACCTATTGGTAGTCTACCATTTTTATCAAAAAATATGAATAACTGATATATATAATTTATTTTTTTAATAATTTATTATATTTTTTTAATAATTTTAATTTTTTAACTATAAAATCATATTATCAAAAAAAAAAAAAAAAGCTTAAGAAACTAAGGGCATCCGCCGACGGAACACGACAAAGCCTAGGGATTCAAACCTCTCTCTACATCTTAAAAGGATGGATTATGCATGTGATTGACTACCAAATATCTTACACTTTTATGCCCTTTTTTTAATGGTGATCTAGGATTTGAAAACAATAAAATAAACGAAAGGAAATAATAAATTAAGGTTTAGACTTTTGTTAGCATATTTTAATCCAAGGATTTGGAAAGGTCTTTTCTCCCTACAAGGCCACAAAAGTTATTGAAACACCACCATCTCTTTTGAATTAGGGTTAGAATAACTTACATTGATCCAATAATAAAAAATTGTGGTAAGCTTCATAATTTTAATAAAATTACATTAGTCTCTTATAATAATGACAACTTTATCAATGTTAATAGAAGCGGTGAAATTATTTTATTATTCTTAAATGTTTTATCTTATAAGTATCTAATACTTATAAATGTTGCGTTCGTGTTACTATCAAATGACATAATTGTCTGTAATTTTACCTAACTACCTTTATTATTCCAATTGTATGTCTTAGTCAAACTATTATGAAATATATATTTCAAGAGAACACAGTTTAATTATGTCAAAACCATATAATTAACTTACTATTTTGATTGGAAAGTGTTAGTTTGAACCTAGGGATCTATCTTGGCTCCTACTCTGATGTGAGATGTTCTTTTTGTAGGCCATTTATAAATAAATCAAAATAATTTGATAATAATAATCACATGATTTGTCTTAAAAATTTATTATTATTATTTTTAAATTATACTTGTCGTTCATGTTTTGAAAAACATATATAATGAAATCATATGAATGTAATTATCAATTTAATTTAATTTTTTAAATAATTTTCTCATTCTTTTTTCCATCATTTTTAACTTGATTATTGTGTTTAAAACACATTAAAGTTGCTCTCCAACAGAAAATTTGATTCTTAGTGTGGGACCATTACTATAAAAATAGTTAAAGATCACACTTTGACAAAAAAAAAAATATCTCACTTTTATTGGAAGTGTGATAAAAAAAATTAGATTGATATTTTAATCACACTTAATTTGATTGAGTGTGATAATATTCATTTTTTATGTCACTTTTTAATTAAGTGTGATTATATATATATATATATATATATTTTAATCACACATTCTAATTAAAGTGTGATTATATATACACTACTACTTTTTAATCACATTTTTTAAATAAGTGTGATTAGATATATATTTTTTAATCACACATTCTAATTAAAGTGTGATTATTTATATATTTTTTAATCACACCTTCTAATTAAAGTGTGATTATATATACACTACTACTTTTTAAATAAGTGTGATTATATGTATATTTTTTAATCACACATTCTAATTAAAGTGTGATTATTTATATATTTTTTAATCACACCTCCTAATTAAAGTGTGATTATATATACATTACTACTTTTTAATCACACTTTTTAAATAAGTGTAATTATATATATATATATATATTTAATCGCACTCCATTACAAGAAAAAACATCTGTGGCGACTAAAAAGGCACATTTGGTCGCTGAAAGTATAAGTTTTGGCGACTAAAAAGGCATTAGTAGCCAAAAATAAATATTTTTGGCGACTAAAAAAATTTAGTAGCCAAAAGTATAGGTTTTGGCGACTAAAAATCTATTTGGTTGCCCATATATGACTTTTACTGACTAAAAAAATTTTAGTAGCCAAAAGTAAGGCTTTTTGGCAACTAAAAAAAAATTGGTAGTCAAAAGTGAGGTATTGGGTGACTAAAAAGATGTTTGGTCGCCAAAAATGAGGCTTTTACTGACTAAAAAAATTTTAGTAGACAAAAGTGAGATTTTTTGGTGACTAAAAAAAATTTAGTAGCCAAAACTGAGGCATTAGGCGACTAAAAAGATGTTTAATAGCCAAAAGTGAGGCTTTTTGGCGACTAAAAAGAAATTTAGTTGCCAAAAGTGGTAATTTTAGCTTGGGAATTAAATTTTTTAACGACTAAAAAATAATTAGTAGCCAAAAGTATAGAATTGGCGACTAAAATTATGTTTAGTCGCCAAAAATAGTCTCTTTTTTTCTAGTAAATAATTTATTTTTACATAAATTATGTTCAATAAAAATAATTATCTTTATATATATACTTTTATATTAATACGGGTCTATGTACTATATAAATAATAAATGTTGCATATATAATCATATGGTGTTGTAGAGATGTAGTGGAAAGAATGTGTTGTATGAGGTTTATGATGTGAGAGGGTTGATGGTTCGAATCTCCACAAGAGCAATTGAGAAGTCACTACAAGAAAATACAGTTTCGGCGACCAAAAACTGAATTTTCGTCGCTGAAAGTGAGATAATCGGCGACTAAAATGGAATTAGTCGCCAAAAGTGTCACTTTTGGCGACTAAAACAGTTTAGTAGCCAAATGCATAGTTATTGGCGACTAAAATCAATTTCGTAGCCAAAAGTAGGGGTTTTGGCGACTAAAATTCAGTTTAGTCGCCAAAAGTGCAGATTTTTGGCTACTAAAAACAATTAGTAGCTAAAAGGAGGGGTTTTGCCGACTAAACCTGACTTTAGTCGCCAAAAGTTCTGTTTTTGGCTACTAAAAAAAATTGGTAGCTAAAAGGGGGGGTTTTTGCCGACTAAACCTGACTTTAGTCGCCAAATGTGCTGTTTTTGGCTGCCAAAAAAATATTAGTAGCTAAAATTAGGGGTTTTACCGACTAAAATTGACTTTAGTCGCCAAAAGTGGCCAAAATTTTTTTTTAGTAAACAAATTTTTTTTAAAATAATTATATTTGAATTAAAAAAATTATATTTATATATATTAAATAATTATATTGAATTAAATATAATTATATATTAAATAATTATAGTTATATTGAATAATTATATATATATTAAATAATTAAATAATTATATTTATATATATTATAAATATATATAAATAATTATATATATTATTTTTTTAATATATATTAAAAAAAAATTATATTGTGCTGAGACGTCCAAGGTTCGAATAATTATATTAAATATTAAATAATTATATTGAATAATTATATAATTATTAGCTAATTATATTGAAATAAAAAAATTATTATATTTATATATTAAATAATTAACAATAATTATTTATATATATTATTAAATAATTATATTATAATTATATACTATAATTATATTGAATTATATACTATAATTATATTGAACTATAATTATATACTATAATTATATTGAATTAAAAAAATAGTATTGAATAATTATATAATTATTAGCTAATTATATTGAATTAAAAAAATAATTATATTTATATATATTATTAAATAATTATATTGAATTAAAAAAATATAGTATATAAATAATTATATACTATAATTATATTGAATTAAAAAAATTATATTTAATTTATATATATATATTTTGTATATATATTAAATAATTATATTGAATTAAAAAAATTATATTTATATATATTATTTTCTATTAATACCGATTAATATAGTATATAAATAATATATATTGCATATATTCTCATGAGATGATGGTGTGGCATAGTGGAGGGAGTGGTTTGCAAAAAGTTTGGCATGTACTGGGCTGAGACGTCCAAGGTTCGAAACTCGCGAGCAACTTGGTAGCAGCGGATGGAAAAAATTTTATTTTGCTTAAAATGCTTTCAGCGACTAAACTCATAGGTCGCCAAAGGTATAATTCTCTAAAAATTAAATAAATAAAAAATGCTATTGGCGACGAAAGCTTTAGTCGGCAAATGCATAAATAAATAAAAAAAAACAGTATTGGCGACTAAAAGTTTAGTCGCCAAATGTATACTTTCCCAAAATAGAATTGACTTTTGGCGACTAATTCTTTGGTCGCCGAAGACATATTTTTGCCGACTAACCTGACTTTAGTCGCCAAAGGAATCCCCGACAATGTATAGGCGACGACATCGGCGACTAATAAATTTAGTCGGGAAAAGTGGGAAATCGACATTTGGCGACTAAAAAAGGACTTTTGGCGACTAAAAATTTAGTCGCCAAAAGTCTATTTTCTTGTAGTGAGTTAGTGAGTGTAATATTTTTTTTTATCTAGATGTTATTAATCACATTTAAAAGGTGTGATTTAAATATTTTTAATTACACTTAAAAGGTGTAATCTAAATGTTATTAATCACACTAAAAATGTATGATCTAAATATTATTAATCACATTTAAAAAGCGTGATCTAAATATTTTTAATTACACTTAAAATGTATGATCTAAATGTTATTAATCACACTTAAAAGGTGTGATTAAAAATGATCCCTTTCAACCACACTCCCAAAGATCACACTTTAATAAAATTTAAAAGGTGTGATTAAATAACATACATCACACAAAAAAAAAATGTAATCTTTATCTGTTTTTATAGTAGTGGACAAAGTTTTTCATAACATCTTATAATTACTATATGTAATTGAGGTAATTCAGTTGTCCATTTCCATACATTCTCAACTAAGAGGTAAGGTAATTAATTTTGCCATAAGTAAACATTGATTATTTACTCCTTAGAGTCATTATTTAATTGTTTATTTCTTTCTTATTATTGTCATGGGTAATGCAACAATACACACAATTCAAATATATGTATACATATATATTGCAGGTAAGTTATGATATTTTGTGATACTCATTCCACAAAGTATCATAATTAAATTTGAAGTATAACTAAATACATTTTCAGTCATAGTCAAAACTACAACCACAAGAGAATTTCTTTGTACCATTGCATTTATACACATTCTATGTTGTAATTTATTATTTATTTATTTTTTTGTTTTTTCATCTCTTCTGTTGTTTTCTTAACAATAAATTCTACAATATATATATATATATTTTTTTTAATACACACCACTCATTTTATGGTGTTAGTTATGATTTGATTATGACTTTTTGGTTATGAGCCTTAAGTAGTGTTTGCTTATAACCTTTAGTTATGACTCAATGTTAACCTATTGTGGTTATGCTCTAAGTGAAGTTTGGTTGTGAAATATTATGTTTTTTTAGTTATAATTGAAAGTGATTTATTTAATTTTATTTATTTATTTTTTTTGATAGTTGGACGTTCAGGTGAACTTTTGCATATCTAGACTAATCTTAGGGTCCTGAAGTTAACAACTAGACAAACTTTCAGTGACGTCAATATGTTTGGCTTTCATGTGATTTGAATCTGCGACCTCTTGGATGGTAAGACTTTTGGTTGCATTCTCCTCTCACTAATCCAAAAAGAATTCTGCACTATAAAATAACCTATACATTATAAACTCCAATTTGAGTACAGTTTTCGGGTGCCTCTATTTACACACCACCTTTCATCTCAAGGCATACCACTACTCAAGGCACACCTTTAGTAATTTGATAAATAAGAAATTTGCTCAATACTCACCACGAACTTCCATCTTTACCCTTACTTACACACTCCATCCACAATCTTCAATCTTCCATATTTCTTGAAGCACACACCTCCACTTTAAAAACACACACGTTGTGAACGTCTCCCTCCATTCTCTGTTTCATTGTCATCCCAGAGGTTTGGCAACTAGTCTAAACATGTCTCCATTCGTGCTGAAAATGACTTCACTCCATTCTCCTCTAGTTCATGACCCCTACCATTATCTGTTTCATCAAAGACGCCGATGGTGATCGTTGTTATATGCATTCCATGGATGCACAGCTTTGGAAAAACCAAAAAAAAAAAAAAAAAAATGAAAAACTAACCTTTTCCTGTTCCACTGTTCCAAACCAATATTGTCAGATGCATCCATCAATAAGTCCAATCAAAATCTTCAATAATACATATATTTCTGGTTGTTTTTTTAAGGGTTTTTGGTTTTTGTTTCAGGGTTTTTGGATTCTTAAGAGAGAAGATACGTAAGTAACGTTTGAGAAGAGAAGTGTGCATTATATTCATTATTGTCCTTTATGGTAATTTTACATTGGGTTAATATTGTAATAAAAAATAAACTAATTAATGGTGTGCCTTGAGATGAAAGGTGGTGTGCAAATAGAGGCACCCACAGTTTTCAGAGGTGAAGGATGATAAGAGAAAAATGTTGACAAAAATATTAAAAAAGATAAAGATGAGGTTGGATGAAAACGAAAAGAAGATTATTGTACATGATTATGAGGAAAATACATTTGAACACAATTATTATTATTATTATTATTATTATTTACATAGATAGTGTTAGTATGTTAGTATAGTTAGATTACAAACTAAAAAGATTCGTCGTTGTTCCATTAGTTTGAATCCTGACCGTCCTCTCACTACACCTAAAAGTGTGACTAATAGACCATTGACCCAAACTCCAATGTCTATTTGAACACAACTGTTAATAACAAAAACATTAGTGTCACAATTTTCATCAGTAAAACGTAACTTTCCTTTCCTTGTCTATATACTCTTTTTTTTTATCAGCAAAAAACGGAAATATATTGATAGTAAAACGAAGTTACATCAATAAAAAAGTTGTTATGCAAAATGATTCCAACTAGGTTGACACCAATAAGCAAGCCCAATCATCTATCAGCATGACAACGAGTTGGTGAGAAACCGACCAAACAAGACCACACAAAGCAAAGAAAACACCACAGGGGCAACATAGAGTCAAGCACAAAATCATGCATAGCAAGCACAAGTTAAGCACAAAGACAAGCACCAGCAGCAGCAGCAAACACAGAATCATTCAACATAACCAACAACAGCAAGCACAAAGTCAAGAAAGCACGTAGCAAACACAGAATCAATCAACACCACCAGTAGCTGCAAGCACAGAGTTAAGAAAACACCACCACCAGCAGCAAGCATAAAATCATTCAACACTAGCAGCAACAGCAAGCACAGAGTCAACCTACTCCTCTGCTACAGAACTTGATTTGTTGCAAGTTAAACAAGAAGTCATTGACAGAGAAACACAGACCAGGAGCTGATGCTCTAACCCATAAGGCCACCCTAGTTTTAATTTGATCACACAAACCAGAAAGATCTGGTTGAAAGCCTAAAAACACCACTTCATTCATATGTTTCCAATGGACCAAAAAGTAGCAAGTGATACAACTTTCCAAACGTTTCTCTTAAATCTGTTACCAGTAAAACCAACCCACAACTGTAACACTCCTTTCACTGATATAGGCATAGCCCATTTTGCTCCCCACCAAAGAAAAATATCAGCCTAAACCCTTCAAACAAAAGGGCACCACAATAGAACATGATTAACCGACTCTGCTTCAACTTTGCAGAACACACATTGGATGTTAGCAAGAACAGGTATGACACCAATCTGATATAAGAAAGTAGAAGTCTTTAGCCTTTGCCTCCAAGCTAGCCACACAAAAGATTTTACTCTAGGAGTGGATACATTCTGCCAAATCATCTTAGAGATAACACCACAGTCATTAGGGTGCAAACTATTTTCACAACACCTATAAGCTGATGCTGTACTAAAACACCCAGAATTTTTAGCCCTCCAACTAAAAACATCATCCTTTTCAGCTCTCAGCTCACGAGCATTGCTAACCCAATTAACCAAGCGAGCAACCTCTTCCTTTTCCCAAGCTCTAAGCACTCTATTAAAACATTCCTCCCACTCATGAATGCTCCTCTTTAATTCAAGAACCTACTTAACTGATTTCATTTTATTAGAAGAGATACTATAAAGTCTAAGAAATTCATCTTTTAAACAACTATTCCCAACCCACTTATCCTCCTAAAAAAGAGTCCTTGCCCTATTACCAACCGATATAAAGGTGTTGCTAATAAAGAAGCTGTGAAGATCAGGATTTAATACTGCCACAGAGAGTATATCCTTCCAAATTTGAGAACGCATCTGAGAGGTTTCCATATTTGGGTACTACTTACTTCCTTGAATGTTATAATTCCCACATAAAACTTTCTTCCATATCAAATTTTCTTCTCCACCAAACCTCCACCACCACTTAAGTAGCAGGCAAGCATTAACATCTCTAAGATTCTTGATGCCTAACCCACCTTTAATCACACTCCTAGTAACTTCAGATCATTTTACCATATGAATCTTGCTCCTAATCACTGACCCACCCCATAAAAATGCAGCTTGAATCTTGTCTAACTCTTTAGCAACTCCTTCAGGCATTTTAAACAATGAGAGATAATAAACTGGAAGGCTAGACAGTGCTATCTTGATAAGAGTGAGCCTCCTAGCAAGAGATAGGAACCTTCTTTTCCAACTAGCCAACTTAACTTTAAATCTATCCACAATAGGTTTCCAAGTCTTCAATCTTCCTGGATTGGCCCCAAGTGGCAAACCAAGATACTTAAAAGGAAGCTTTTGACACCTACAATTCAACCTACCAGCAAATTCATCCAACAATTCATCTTGCCCTCCAATGCCACTAATCACACTCTTGTGATAATTAATCTTGAGCCCAGAGATCACTTCAAAACATCTAAGAATCCTCTTGATATTCACCATTTCCCCCCATTCAGCCTCACAAAAAATAATAGAATTATCAACAAATTGAAGATGGGACACATTGATTTCATTAGACCCAATAACAACACTTTTGAGCAACCTTAACTCCCTTGCTCTGGTCAAAAGAATATTAAGACCCTCAGCTACCATATTGAAAAGAAAAGAGGAGAGAGCGTCCTCCTGCCGAAGGCCTTTTGTTGGATTGAACTTAGATGAAGAGGAACCGTTCACAAGAATTGAAACTCTTGTAGTTGAAATACATTCCTGCAACCAATTCAGCCACTCTGCTCTAAAACCAAAGTTCTTCATCATAGAGAGCAAAAAAAAAAAAAACCAATTGACAGAGTCATAAGCCTTTTCAAAATCAAGTTTAAGAATGATACCTCGTTTTTTGGTTTTCTTCCACTAGTCAACAATTTCATTGGCAATTAAAATCCTATCGAGGATATTCCTACCATCCATCAAAGCTGAATGCTCCTCACTGATTATGCTAGGCATCACCATCTTTAATCTGTTAGCCAAAACCTTTGAAAGAATCTTGTACACTGACCCAATTAAACTTATAGGTCTATAATCTCCAAGACTAATGGGATTATCTTTTTTAGGCAACAAAGTAATAAACGAGCTATTTATACCACCAACCAGTTTCCCATTCCTGTGAAAATCTTGTATAAACTAGAGAACATCCTTCTTTACTATCTTCCAACATTTCTGAAAAAAATAGCACATTAAACCTATCTGGCCCAGGAGCTTTATTCCCATCACACCCTCTCACTGCAGCCAAAATTTCCTCCTCAGAAAATTCTGCCTCAAGAGAATTTGCCACTGTTGAAGTGCCAATGGGTTTGAAACTACCCACCAATTTTGGTCTAGAACTCCATACTTCAGTGAAATGGGTCTTATAAAAATTAAGCACTTCTTGTTTTACTCAGCCTGGTTCATCATAAATAAGTCCTTTAAAGATCAAAGATCCAATGGCATTTTTATTTTGTCTACAACTAGCAATGACATGGAAATACCTAGTGTTTTTATTCCCTTTTTGTGCCCAATTTAGCCTTGATTTCTGTAGCCAAATCCATTCTTGCATCTTACTCAATTTCTATACATCATCTCTAATTCCATTCTACTTAATTTCGCCGCATTAGATAACTCTCTGGTTTCAACCACCAGATCAAATTCATGTAATTTCTCCTCAGCGTGCTTCAGCTTTATAGGTATGACTCCAAACACTTCATTGTTCCACATCTTCAAAGCACACTTAACCTACTGTAGTTTCTTGAGCATAATAAACCCACCCTACCCATTGATTTGTGCCTCATACCACACCTTCCATACTACTACGGAAAAATTAGGATTGATAATCCAAGTGTTCAAAAATCTGAATGGTTTAGGGCCCCAATCCCTTTCATCTTCCATTAACAGAATTGGGCAATGATCAGAGATAATTTTAGCCAACCCCCACAATTTAACATTGAACTTCTCAATCCATTCATGGTCCAACAAAAACCTATCTATTCTGCTCTATTTCTCACCCTCTTGAGCATTGCACCATGTAAATTTCCTTCAAATCATTGGGATATCTGTGAGCTCACAAGTGTCAATAAAATCATTAAAATCACTCATTTCTCTGTCCCTCTTTGACACACCTTTACGCTCATTAATCAACCTTATTTCGTTGAAATCCCTCCCTAGACACCAAGGACTTGGAAAATTGTTTCTAAGCTGTTTTATAATTTCCCACAACCTCCTCCTCTTGCTTACGTCAGTAGGAGCATAAACATTCATCAAAACACAGTTAAATGCATGATAGATAGTACTTGCAAGAAGTATAAAATTCCTACTACAACAACAATCTTTTAATTGAAAAAACTCAGGATCCCAACACACAAATAATGCCACCTGCACTACCTTGTGAACCAACCTCCATATACTCAAGTCGATCTAAGATCCCATTCTGATAACGTCGATCTCTTAGATTCTTGGAGAAAGAGCATATCAATTTTTCTTTCTTGCACTAATTTCTTGATTTTACCTCTCTTCTCTGGCCGACCCAACCCTCTAATGTTCCACGATAGTATCTTCATTAAAACTGCTACCAACACTAATAAACACCTCCTAACTATCTTACATTGTTAGAACTAATACGGCCCCCATTTTTTCTCTGTCCTACTGTTCGAGATCTATAATAGGATCAACAATACATGATTTATCTTGCGTAAAATCCACCCCAAGTAATTTGCCCATATGCAGAGTTGCCCGAGCTTCATTTAGAATCAGATCATCACCTCTAGAACCACTGGTGCTTCGGTTAGCTAACGATCTGGACAAAGCAGCTGAAGCCGATTTAAACAAAGCTTCTCTTTGGGAATTTCTTTTTGCTAAGGACTCACTCTGCCCTCTCCTCCTTGAATAAATTGATATCTTCAAACTTTTATGATTATTACAGCCCTTCTTATGAACTCTAGATGCGAACTTTAGAATTTTATGGGTAGATCCCCGACATAAGGCCCTACCACTAACATCCTGGGCCAGCTTTTTTTTATGACTAAAATTTTGGTCCACAAGCCCAATATCAGTACCCTGACTGGAACATTGACCCACCGGCCCACCAAGCACTAACTCTCCCAAATGAGCCTAAGAAAAACGCACCTCTAAATGGACTTCTGGCCAACACATATCTGGTCCACTAAGGCTCTTCATGAAACCAGACGTGATCACGTGCCCATTAAGCTTCCCATCGAGCCGCGCACCCTTGTCATGATTACACTTTTTTGTAGATGTTGTTTCTGATACAACCATCACGTCAGAGCCTTCATTTGAATTTCTAAAACTTTCAACAGTCTCAGCCACCACCGAGGCTTTCTTCTAGCTAGCACTGCCACCACTAACCATGTCATTTGGGATAGTCCTTGGAGCCTTTTCCACTTCAGCATCCTTGTCCACTTCGATCTCCATGTGTGATGCCACCTCAGCTTCTCTATCATCTCTGCTGCGGTCAAACACTGAAACACCGTCACAATTCCCACCAGGGCCATGTTTCCCACCAAAACTATGGTAGTGCATATTCATGCATATGGAAAACACCATTTGTTCTTGACAAACTCTAACTGGGTACACTCCACTACTGGATTCCAGATTGATCACAATATTTAAAGTGTCCATGCATTTTGTAACAATCCTTACCTTGTTGCAAATGAACGACACCAGTTCACCAATATCTTTATCTAAACCAACCACTTCCCCCCATAATTATCCAATAGAAGTGAATGTTTCTACACTCCACAAATGTAATGGAACTCCATAACATGAGATCCAAGTGCATCGCTCTTGCTCAATATGCATACCAGCTTTCTAGTCTAACACAAATTCACCCCACCCATTTAACCATCCTTGCATTAATCTCACTCCTTCAGCTTTCTCCTTGGTTGAATCAAATGTGATGACAATATCCCTGCCTCCACCATCTCTTATTCTTCCTTTCCTCAATCCCCTACTACGAGATTCGTATTTGAATTTGATTTTCGTGACATTATGATGTAATCTAATTATCATACTTTCATATAACCATCTGTTTCCCACCTCTCGTGCTTTTACCATGAGCCTTGATTGTCTTACCTCCCTCTTTCCAATAAGAGCTTTCGCAAACGTTCTTCTTACTCCTCTCTTATTTTGTACACCCCGACCCTCAAAAGCAACCTTCTGGTTTGACGTATTCGCAGCTTCGGGAGTGCTCTGGTTCTTCACTCTGCATTGGTCACTAGTGAATTCAACTTCCTTTACCTTAAGCGCTCTGTCATCCACCCACAACACATTTGCTTTTTGAATTGACACAGTTGCAGCTACTGCGTAGTCATATCGCACATATCCAAACCTTGTATTGGATGTCTTTTTCCATTTATTTGGGATAAAGACATCCTTGACAACTCCAAACTTATTGAACAAAGTGAATAGTCCTTTTGGATCAATGGATTCTGGTAAGTTATCCACAAAAACAGTGATCATTCGTGCTCTATCACCATACATCCTTCCATTAACTTTGTTCCTTTGTTTCACCATCGGTTTCCACCCTTCTCTGTCCATCCTTTTTTGATTAATCATGGTAACCCAAATCCTATTAACATTGATTTTAAAGGAAAGTAAATGCACAACTCATTTTCAACCAATTTTAGTACTTCATGTTTTTCCCGTGTCTATATACTTGAAGTGAAAATGTAACCATCACCTGTAACTATCACCCACAAAATAAAATAAAATTGGTGTCGTCATAATATAAGTATAAATAGTGCCCTTATTATTAGGACAACTTTGCTTATTTTTTATTTGATTTATTTATTTATTTATTTTGTCAGGGTAATTTTGAATGAATGAACAAATGTGTAATTTAAAAGTTGCAAGAGACACTACAAGAAAAAGCATTTTTGGCGACTAAATTTTTAGTCGCCAAAAGTCCGATTTTAGTCGCCGAAAGTCGAGTTTTTACTTTCAGCGACTAATTTTTTTAGTCGCCCCTTTTGTCGCGTATATATGTGTCACGATCCAAACCCGCCCCTATGGGTTTAGCACTGTAACCGGCCAGTAATCCGAGATTACCGAAGGCCTGCTTAACAGTAAGACAGTATAACAGAGTACAGGGGCATGGCGGAAGCCAATACAGTAAATAAACAATGTCCAATGAGCTGTGACAGTCTGTATGCAAAAAGATTTTTCATACATATAGACATTCAGTACAGAACAGTATGCACAATATTTACAATCATTCAGTACAGGGACTTAATCCCTAATAACAGTACAGTACAGTGCTGTCAGTCTATACAGTAATACCAATCAGATACAGGGACAGACGGGGAGATTAAAACACCCCTAAGCCATAGCTTGAAAGGCTCGGAACCTCGCAGTGAGGCACAGTGGTTGGCTTGACGAAACTAAAGCTTGCCTGACGCTCCTAGCCGCGGTCTGGTGCCTGTACACCTACATATACATATGAGCAGTGGGCTAAAGCCCAGTGAATAACACAATGCGTAAAGGGGTTAAGAAAGAATGTCCTTTCAGTATTTTAAACAGTCGTTTGCCTCGGTAGATCAGTTATACAGTCGGTGGCTTATACTTCATGTCATATCAGTCATTTAGAAATCATAGTAATCGTACGTGGCACAACCGATAGCAAAACAGTACGGTGGTAGTAGCAGTGTCAGTACAGTGTTAGTACAGTAGTAGTAACGATAACAGTACAGTACAGTAACAGTGCAGTAGCGGTAACAGTAACAGTACAGTAACAGTAACAGTAACAGTAACAGTTCAGTAGCAGTAGCAGTGACAGTAACAGTACAGTAACAGTAAAGGTAACAATAACAGTAACAGTAACAGTACAGTTCTTATGGACTCAAGAGGTGTCTCGCACAGATTCTAGAGGTGGCTCACACTGTAGCACTTAGGTCCGTGCAGCACTTTGCTCCAGATTTCACAGATTGGCTTAAAGCCCAATATGGACTCAAGAGGTGTCTCGCACAGATTCTAGAGGTGGCTCACACTGTAGCACTTAGGTCTGTGCAGCACTTTGCTCCAGAGATATCCGTGACAGTAGCAGTACAGTAAACAGTAGGTCTTAAAAGACCGAACAGTAATGATGGCCATCAATCAGTAAACAGTAGTGGTTCCACGAGGGAACCGACAGAGATCTCTATAACAGTGACAGTAAACAGTAGGTGCTAAGGATGCCACACTACAGTTCAGAAATAAAGGACATACATTCATTCAGTTAACAGTAAACAGTTCATAAAATAGTTCAACTCGGTAAACAGTTCAGTTCAGTAAACAGTTCAGAAGATAATCATTTTTGAACATATCTTTACACAATTGTTACTCACAGTGTTCTGGGCTACAGTAAGCTAGAGCGTCTCCTCGGTAAGCCAACCCTACACAGTTAACAGATTGAACACACACTAAGCTACACAGTTGGGAAAGATAATAACTTAATCCCTAATTTGCCTCGGTGTGGTTCTACATCCATATCCTCATTAAAATGTCTTAAACTAGGCCTAAGAATGCCTAGAATGGAATGAGGATGCAAAGATGCACTCAGAAAACAGTTTCAGAATTTTCAGAAAAACAGTTCCCCGCTCGAGCGCAGGTTTCCCCCGCTCGAGCGGACATGCAACAAAGGTCCCCGCTCGGGCGTAAACTCCCCCGCTCGAGCGTGTGACACAAGCCTCCGCTCGAGCGTACAATACCCCGCTCGAGCGGACTGTAAAGCAGTGAGAGATGCTGGGAGCTCGATTTCCCCGCTCGAGCGGCACTTCCTCCGCTCGAGCGGACAACCAAAATCTGGAAATTCCAGATTTGAACTCCAAGATCAAAATCAACTTTCAATGTATCAAATTCGATCCTTTTGAGATAATTTTCTGGAAAACACTTCAAAACTCATAAGATAATATGTTTCAAAGATCAATTTGCAAAATCAAAGCCCAAAGGGAGTTCAATGAAACATGATTTCAAACCAATTTTCATGAACATGATGAACATGCAATATTCATGAATTCAATCAACTTCAAAGCTTCACACACTTGCTCAAAGAGCCAATTCTTCTTAGAACATGGTGAAATCATGAATCTTAGCTAGAACTTGGACATGCATGTGAAGATTTCCATGAAATCAACTCAAAATTCAACAATGAAAACATGCATGAACTTAGTCATCTTCAAGGTTTTAAATACAAACTCAAATGAGCTAAATCTTACAAAATCATGAGGGATTCATGGACTTGAATATAAACATGAGCATGCATGTAACAATTAGTCATGAAAACATCTTTAAATTCCTCATTACAAACATGCATGCAAGAGATGAGCTTCAATTCAACATTATAAGCCATATCTTGGCTCTAATCTTTAATAATCCTCTAAGCCATGCAAGGAGTAATTCAATTCATAAACAAGAAGGTAATTTCTCTACCTTAGGTCCCCAATCACAATACTAGAAGCTCAATTTGCCAATTTACACTTCAATTCTTCAAGTCTCCAAGCAATTACACAAGATGAAACCAACTCTCTCCCTTTCTCCCTCTCTTGGTTGGTTGGGAGTAAGAAATGGCTGAAGAAAATGTGTTGCCTAAGTGTATAAGGCTCAAACATATTAATAAACAAAGGCCCACTAGATGGCAATATGGTAATTAAGGCCAATTCTTTGATTTAGCTTATTTTAATCTAATTTAATCATGCCAAATCAACTTTTCACTGAATATGCCATAAAATCACATAAATTATGATGAACATGGAACATCAATCAATTTCAGATTTGGCCGCCGATAAGGCCTTCAATTTGCAGTTTAATGCATACGACGAGAACAGATAATTTGACAGTCAAACAGATAGATTATGCGTTTAAACAGTTACAGTCAATCAATTCGATTACCAATCATAATCAGTCTCAATTTAACAGTAATCAGTAAGCAATCAGTAAACAGTGATGAGGGTTATTATAGTCTCCCCTCCTTATAAAGAGTTTGGTCCTCCAAACTCGAATCAACATCTGACAACAGAGATGATGCCTATTATAAAGGTAACTTTCACTCTATAACAGGAGCATAATCATATTTATAAACAAGTTCATGGCCCAATCTCAATCTTAGCAATGCACAGAAACAGAATCAGAGTCAGAAATCACATATAAGGATTGGGGCTCATATTAAAACAGAATCTTATGCACATTCAATTTTCAGCCAAGGACAGATTCGGATGCATGTTCATTTCCATATTCTTGTCCAGGGCATACATAGATGCCACAATTCTTACTTAAGCATTCGGGGTGCACTCATTAGCACTACCAGAGCAGGTACAGAACAGATACAGTACAGAACAGATACAGTGCAGGACAGATACAGTACTTATCGGGGTTATAAATTTGCACTAGTCTCAGTTTCATAAGTAATTTCCCCCGTTAAATTACAGAGTTTCGATTCGTCATCTTCCGAGTTGTTCACCCGGTCTTAGTTCAATTTGGTTCTCAATTCAGTATGCCATCATAGTCAGTCCAGTTCATTCGGGAGTTATTAGTAATATAAGGCGAATTGTACATTACTCCCATAGCAGTAGGCAGAGTTCTGAAGTAAGTATTCATTTACTATTCATTAGTTCCAGTTCTCACAGATTCAGTCATAGCACATGTCAGTACGATAGCAGTCATACAGATTACATATACTTCCAGGCAGTCAGAGTTTATGATCAAAATCGGTTTGTGGTCAACAGATCCCATCAGTCCTGAGGTACAGTAATCATCAAAACAGTCATTTCCCAGTCAAACAAGTTCGTGGTCATAACAGTAATACCAGGTAAATCATCACATGTCACATTCCCAGTTTTCCTACATTGTAAGCAATCTGATAATAGCTTTCTCATTAAGGTTTCCCTCAGGTCAATTCGATGAAAGTTCGACCAGGTCATGTCAGATGCAAGTTCTGTCAAGTCATTACAAGTAAAAGTCCAAAGCACAAGCATCCAACAGAAATTCTATCGGTTACACAAAGGGTTTCATCAACCCACCGTTCTATCAGATTAGATCGGATAACAGTTCCATTCCTATCATTTCCAGATGAGGCACATTAGTTCAGACTCCATTCGTTTAGGTACATAATCAGTAGTTTCACAATTTGTCAACCGACATCAGAGTCTTATAGCATTACAATTCATATCAAAGCAGTACAGGTCATATACAACGTGTTCCTCCCAATAAGTTTACAGATAGTGCACAGGCATGCAGTTATTCACATTGAGAGGTAAGCATCACAGTCAATATAGCAATTTCCAAATAATTCCTTCATATAAGCATATGGTATACAGTAATACATCACCCAAGGTTCTTGGTGACACATAATAGTGAGTCACCCTACGAGGGTTTCAGATCGATCATACAGTCACTAAAGCATAGGCTCGCAGGTTCAATCAAACAGTCACGTCAATTTCTCACAATCACAATTCACAGTCTAGAGTTTATCATTTGGGGTCTTTATTCAGTCATGCAGTTCCAGGGTCATAGTCCCAACGGTTAAATTATCAACAAATAACATAACAATCATTCCGAGCAAAGGTGAGCAGATATGTATATAAGTCTAAACAGTTTCCATAGCACAGGTAAGTGTTAACATAAGGTTTTACAGTGTCGCACATATAGTCCGCATCAACGGTAGATTTCAAAAGATTCATTATTCACAGTCCATTCCTCTCAGTCTTAACAACATTACAAGCATGGGAACATATATACAAGTGTGAGTTCAAAATCAGTTTTCATGTAGGCATTCGTTCACAAATTCATAAGCGGGAGTTCATCTTTACAAACCAATATGGGTTCTTAGTTTCAGTAGTCTCACACACACAAACAGTTCGCGTGTATAATTCGAGTTCAAGGGTCCGTTCATTCAATAATGTCCGTCAATACGTAACGGTGCAGTACGAATCATAGTCGTACAAATTTCTCGAATTACAGTCAATCATAAGGTACTCCCATGTTCAACAGTTCTAGTACAGTTCAAATGGTCATACCTACCGTTCTCTTTCAGTTGTTGCAATATGATACAAGGACCTAACTCAGCAAGTTCTCGCTGTTCACAAGTCCTAACAGTCCTCATAGTATATGGTTCATAATTCCAATAATTCAATCGGTTCGGTCAATATGTTCTCAGTCTATACCAAATTACGAAATATACGATTCCCACACAAACGTTCGTACAAGCAGTTTCATCTATTTCAGGTAATACCTACGTCAGTCTTTTCAGTTTTCCGAGCATTCTCCGGAACTAGGGTCTAGAGTTAGACTCATTCACGTTTAGTTGAGTTCGTGGCAAGATTTAGGCAAATGTCCTTCCTGACCACGTCTAAACAAGTTTCGGACAAGTGGCAGCAACGCCCCAGTGGTATTTCCCACATACAGTACAGATAGGTATATCATTGTTCACATTGCTTCTTTGACCTTCATTGGTCCAAGCTATTGCCCGAGATTTTCCATTCACGGAGGTCATTTTCACTTTCTGTTACTTCTGTTTCATTATTTCTAATTCAGTTGGCGATGTTGATTTGGATATTTCAATGCTGCTACGTTATCTCAGACATTATACTCTATCCAGGACATCTACACACTTTGACGGTCGTAAAACGTCGATTCAGTCAATCATATCTAGGTCACACCCACCTTCAGTTCTTTTCTAGTCTTTGTAGTTAGTATCTATTATGTGGGGTGCCTATCAAGCTAGTTAGGTAAATTTTACCTCATATTCGAGCACAGTCTTATCAACTTTCAAGTTGTTCAAACTCAAATACTTTCTTATCTTAGATGCATTGGGGAAAGTATTTTTCGGAGAAACTTCACATATTTTCTCAGTTTCTAAACCCAAGTCTCAGTTTTCAGTGGTTCGGTACCTCCCAGAAATTTCCGGTGGTTTCAGTTTATTTGGGTTTCCGTATCAGTGTCATCAGTTCATATTCAGTTGATTCGAGCACGTATGTCGGCCTTTTATCTCCTCAGATTTTCAGTTAAGACGTCAACCATTTCTTCTAGCCTGTTAACTCTAACATCAGAAGATTCGGTTTTGCTTGCGTTCCTCGTCCTTTCCCTTGTTTACATACAACAGGGTGTTTAGCAATATAGGAGAGGTTTTTACTGGTTTTACATTTCATTCCATATCAGACGTGTGTATGCTTCCAATTCAACTCAGGTACGGTTACATGACCCTTTACTTTCACACGTTCATTTTCTTATAGATTTCCCCTGTCAGTAGTAACATTAACATTACATGTTATTCCATTTAACTTCTTTAACATATAGGCTTCGCTTCATTTCACTATTAGCAGTGTAGCAATTATAAACATAAACAGTTGCATACTTAAACAGTTTAACACATTGGCATATAATCAGTCATGTCATAACCACACACGCTTTTTATGCTCATGCAATGCCCTAACTTCTTTTCTAGGACATCCTATAGCTCATTTGGACACGTGTGTGTGGTATAACTCGTGATAAGTATCGCTCTGATACCACTCTGTCACGACCCAAACCCGCCCTTATGGGTTTAGCACCGTAACCGGCCAGTAATTCGAGATTACCGAAGGCCTGCTTAACAGTAAGACAGTATAACAGAGTACAGGGGCATGGCGGAAGCCAATACAGTAAATAAACAATGTCCAATGAGCTGTGACAGTCTGTATGCAAAAAGATTTTTCATACATATAGACATTCAGTACAGAACAGTATGCACAATATTTACAATCATTCAGTACAGGGACTTAATCCCTAATAACAGTACAGTACAGTGCTGTCAGTCTATACAGTAATACCAATCAGATACAGGGACAGACGGGGAGATTAAAACACCCCTAAGCCATAGCTTGAAAGGCTCGGAACCTCGCAGTGAGGCACAGTGGTTGGCTTGACGAAACTAAAGCTTGCCTGACGCTCCTAGCCGCGGTCTGGTGCCTGTACACCTACATATACATATGAGCAGTGGGCTAAAGCCCAGTGAATAACACAATGCGTAAAGGGGTTAAGAAAGAATGTCCTTTCAGTATTTTAAACAGTCGTTTGCCTCGGTAGATCAGTTATACAGTCGGTGGCTTATACTTCATGTCATATCAGTCATTTAGAAATCATAGTAATCGTACGTGGCACAACCGATAGCAAAACAGTACGGTGGTAGTAGCAGTGTCAGTACAGTGTTAGTACAGTAGTAGTAACGATAACAGTACAGTACAGTAACAGTGCAGTAGCGGTAACAGTAACAGTACAGTAACAGTAACGGTAACAATAACAGTAACAGTAACAGTAACAGTTCAGTAGCAGTAGCAGTGACAGTAACAGTACAGTAACAGTAAAGGTAACAATAACAGTAACAGTAACAGTACAGTTCTTATGGACTCAAGAGGTGTCTCGCACAGATTCTAGAGGTGGCTCACACTGTAGCACTTAGGTCCGTGCAACACTTTGCTCCAGATTTCACAGATTGGCTTAAAGCCCAGTATGGACTCAAGAGGTGTCTCGCACAGATTCTAGAGGTGGCTCACACTGTAGCACTTAGGTCTGTGCAGCACTTTGCTCCAGAGATATCCGTGACAGTAGCAGTACAGTAAACAGTAGGTCTTAAAAGACCGAACAGTAATGATGGCCATCAATCAGTAAACAGTAGTGGTTCCACGAGGGAACCGACAGAGATCTCTATAACAGTGACAGTAAACAGTAGGTGCTAAGGATGCCACACTACAGTTCAGAAATAAAGGACATACATTCATTCAGTTAACAGTAAACAGTTCATAAAATAGTTCAACTCGGTAAACAGTTCAGTTCAGTAAACAGTTCAGAAGATAATCATTTTTGAACATATCTTTACACAATTGTTACTCACAGTGTTCTGGGCTACAGTAAGCTAGAGCGTCTCCTCGGTAAGCCAACCCTACACAGTTAACAGATTGAACACACACTAAGCTACACAGTTGGGAAAGATAATAACTTAATCCCTAATTTGCCTCGGTGTGGTTCTACATCCATATCCTCATTAAAATGTCTTAAACTAGGCCTAAGAATGCCTAGAATGGAATGAGGATGCAAAGATGCACTCAGAAAACAGTTTCAGAATTTTCAGAAAAACAGTTCCCCGCTCGAGCGCAGGTTTCCCCCGCTCGAGCGGACATGCAACAAAGGTCCCCGCTCGGGCGTAAACTCCCCCGCTCGAGCGTGTGACACAAGCCTCCGCTCGAGCGTACAATACCCCGCTCGAGCGGACTGTAAAGCAGTGAGAGATGCTGGGAGCTCGATTTCCCCGCTCGAGCGGCACTTCCTCCGCTCGAGCGGACAACCAAAATCTGGAAATTCCAGATTTGAACTCCAAGATCAAAATCAACTTTCAATGTATCAAATTCGATCCTTTTGAGATAATTTTCTGGAAAACACTTCAAAACTCATAAGATAATATGTTTCAAAGATCAATTTGCAAAATCAAAGCCCAAAGGGAGTTCAATGAAACATGATTTCAAACCAATTTTCATGAACATGATGAACATGCAATATTCATGAATTCAATCAACTTCAAAGCTTCACACACTTGCTCAAAGAGCCAATTCTTCTTAGAACATGGTGAAATCATGAATCTTAGCTAGAACTTGGACATGCATGTGAAGATTTCCATGAAATCAACTCAAAATTCAACAATGAAAACATGCATGAACTTAGTCATCTTCAAGGTTTTAAATACAAACTCAAATGAGCTAAATCTTACAAAATCATGAGGGATTCATGGACTTGAATATAAACATGAGCATGCATGTAACAATTAGTCATGAAAACATCTTTAAATTCCTCATTACAAACATGCATGCAAGAGATGAGCTTCAATTCAACATTATAAGCCATATCTTGGCTCTAATCTTTAATAATCCTCTAAGCCATGCAAGGAGTAATTCAATTCATAAACAAGAAGGTAATTTCTCTACCTTAGGTCCCCAATCACAATACTAGAAGCTCAATTTGCCAATTTACACTTCAATTCTTCAAGTCTCCAAGCAATTACACAAGATGAAACCAACTCTCTCCCTTTCTCCCTCTCTTGGTCGGTTGGGAGTAAGAAATGGCTGAAGAAAATGTGTTGCCTAAGTGTATAAGGCTCAAACATATTAATAAACAAAGGCCCACTAGATGGCAATATGGTAATTAAGGCCAATTCTTTGATTTAGCTTATTTTAATCTAATTTAATCATGCCAAATCAACTTTTCACTGAATATGCCATAAAATCACATAAATTATGATGAACATGGAACATCAATCAATTTCAGATTTGGCCGCCGATAAGGCCTTCAATTTGCAGTTTAATGCATAAGACGAGAACAGATAATTTGACAGTCAAACAGATAGATTATGCGTTTAAACAGTTACAGTCAATCAATTCGATTACCAATCATAATCAGTCTCAGTTTAGCAGTAATCAGTAAGCAATCAGTAAACAGTGATGAGGGTTATTACAATATGGTCGCTGGAGGTATTGGCGACTAAAATTTTTTTAGTCGGCAAAAAAGAGCTCTTTAGCGACCAGCTTTTTAGTCGCCAATAGTGATTTACACTTTTTAAAATCACACATTTAGCGACTAATCTTTTAGTTGCCAATAGTCCATGAATCGCCGACTAAACCGTTTAGTCGCCCAAAATAAACACTTTTGGCAACTAAAATTTTAGTCGCCAAAGGTCCTTCCGTGAAAAAAAAAAAAAAAACCAATTTCTTTGCTTTTTCTGAGATTCGAACCGCCAACACCTTTAGCAACACACTCCCTCCACCATGCCACTTCAACATCACAAGAATATATATGCAATCTATATTATTTATATAGTATATTGACCAGTATTAATACAAAACTATATATATAATATAATTATTTTTATTCAATATAATTTATGTAAAAAATAAATTATTTATTAAAAAAAAATTTAGGCCACTTTTGGCGACTAAATCCATTATTTAGTCGCCAATTCTATTATTTTGGGCTACTAATTAATTTTTTGTCGCTAAAAAAATAAGTTCAAATTAAAAATAAGCAGTTTTGGCGACTAAATCTGTTTTTAGTCGCCAAAAACGTCCCCTTTTGGCTACTAAACTGAATTTTTAGTCGCCAATTGACTGTTTTTAGCTATTATTTTTTTTTTGTAGCCAAAAAGCTTCATTTTCAGCAACTAATCTATTTTTAGTCGGCAAAACACCTATCATCGGCGACCAAAATGTTTTTTAGTCGCCAAAACCATCACTTTCGGTTACTAAATTATTTTAGTCGCCAAAAACTGTCACTTTTGGCTACTAAACAACCTGTAGTCGCTAAAACCCCTACATTCGGCGACTAAACGGCCTTTTAGTCGCTAAAACATCTGTATTCGGCGACTAAACTCTTTTAGTCGGCAAAAGTGTTCAATTTTGGCGACTAATTCCATTTTAGTCGCCAATTCTACTACTTTCAGCGATGAAAAATGAAGTTTTAGTCGCCAAAAACGCTTTTTCTTGTAGTGACTGCAGGCGCAAAAAAAATAAAAATTGGGGGGGAGGGGGGGGGGTTGTAAAAATATCATTTTATCAATGTATTTTGAGAGTAATGTATGCCTCACGTGGTTAATTCAATGCGTGCTACACATGTATAGTTAATTTGGACAGAATTTGTTACTTTACACTTTACTCCAATTTACAAGGGGATTAAGTGTATATTTCTAAACTATAAAAATGTAATGTGTTTTTCGATCAAACCACATGACGTAAAATGTAATTAATCCTAAAATAAAAAAGGTAAGCTATTTAGACAAATTGTTGGCTAAAATGAGAGAAATTGAACTTAAGAGGAATCTATGTAGATAAAAAAAATGTTGCTCACACTGGTTGTGCATTTCACGCTAGTCAATGTTGAATGTTGATCATCACATCTCCACAAGTAAGACCCTTGTGCAGTGACGGAGGCAGGAAATTGAGTTAGAGGGAGGACTATTAATTATAATTTTTTATTTAAAAAAAAAAAAACATGATGAACATTAAGATAATAATAATTTTATGAGCTAAATTAAGCATAAAAAATTACACATTCATTATTAATAGGAACAAATTAAAATTCTATAATAGTGTAGAATAGCTCGGTGCGGGATGATGATGTAAGTTTGTAATTTTAGCACAAAAAATTATGGATCAAAATTCTTAATTTTAGAAAATAAAAGCACATCGTTTATGTCACAAATTATTATAAAATCTATTTAATTTTTATTTGATAGAAAAATATTAAAGAGATGACATTACTTATAAATGATGTGTTTTGAATGAAAATTGTTAAACAGTCTTAGAATACCATATAGCATTGCCTACGTGATGCTCAAAACATGAGAAATCACAAATCACACTAAGTCGTTTGTCAATTGCTTGAAAATAATGAGTTCATTATATCTAATCTATAAGATTTTTCACTATACTATTGGTTTAAACTATTACATAAATAATATCAATAGTTCTCTTAAAATATCAAATAATTACTTGTTATGAACAATACAATAAATTCTTAACCAAAAAATATGTTAACGAAAAAAAAAATACATTTTATATATTAAAAAAGACTTAAAAAAAAAATTCTCAAAACTGAGGGGGGGGGGGGACGTCACCCACTCGTCCTTCTTTGCCTCCGCCACTGCCCTTGTGGTGTGAGAGATTTTACTTCTTCAGTGCATTTCCCCCCTTTTTTATAGTAAATTTTTATATTTTTCTTCACAATTTTTTAAAAAAAATTTCAAGTGCATTTATATTATGTACATCTAAATATATATATTTTTTTAAAATCACTCAAAAAAAAAAAAAAAAAAAAAAAAAAAACCTCAAAACATATATTAAAAAACTAGATCAACAAAGAATGTCTTCGTATTCTTGACCTGCGATTCTCTCGTCTTTATGTAAATGTATGCACCAACATACAATAAGTTGTTAAGTTGTCAACCTCAAAGGATCATTGAAGGTTTGTTCAGACATTAATTTTAAAGATCTGAATTAGTTAATGTGCACGCAAGTTGACTCAAACATCCAGTTATTTAAAAAAAAAAAAAAAAAGTTGTTAAGTTGTCAACGACTTTTAGTTTATTTTTTAAAAAATAATTACAGACCAGTGATAAATTATATAAAAATTAAAAATTAAAATATTAATTTTCATATAAAATAATAATAATTTTATAAAATTATACCATTGAGTGTTAATTATTTCCCCCTTGTTCTTCCCTAGTACATAAAAGAAGAATTTGATGAGTTTAATTCGATAGTTTACAGATACTTTGATCAATTTGTATGATTTTTTAATTAATAATTTTACAAAGACACGTAATTAATAATTATATGTTATTTGGTTTATTTAATATAATTGTTTTTTCATGTTCTTAAAACAAAAATCACTGAGTCGATCATCTATGGTGGTCAAACGTGATGCAAGCAGTTTTTCCAGTGACACAGCCACTGTTTTTTTTTTGGGTGAATAACACAGACACAGCCACTGTTTGATATTATTTGAGGGAATGACTAAAAATAACATTAGAAATATGGGTGCACTAATAAATTTTTTTGATTGTTTGGTCTATTAAAAAGTGCTATTCACTTTTAATTGTTATTACGACATCCTATTTTTTCTTTTTTAGCATTGTTTTTATAAAAAGTGTCACTAATTATTAGTTTTAAAGACATTTTAAAAAATTCGTCAGAGAAAAATATCACTGATTGTGATTTTTTGGCGATAGATTTAAAAAAAAGAAAAATTTACTAATTTTCAACTTTTAGCAAAACATTTAGAAAAATACCACTAATTATCAAATTTAGGACTTTTTGGTTTATACAAACACATGATGGGCTTTTCCAGTCCATCATGTCGATTGAAGGGCATTGTCTGGGTTGGTGAGACTCACTATGGGTGTTATTTTGATTATTCAAATTATTTATTTTGTCGAGCTTTAAGTGTATAGTATCCACGAAAAATTAGATTGATCTAATATTCATAACCTATTTATTTTATTGCTTTTGGGCTAAAACTAAAATAGATGGTCTATTTTTAAAATATATTGACAGTTATTGTTTTGGGTGACAAATTCGATAAAATTAAAGAGTTATAAACATATGTTCGACCTAATTTTTTTTAAGAATAAACTACCAATAGGTCATAATAATTTAATTTAATTCCCATCAAGCCTTATTGAAGATAAGTCTTAGTAAAATTGTCCTCAAAAATAATTTTTTGTAACGATTTTTTACATACCACTAAAAATTGACAATCAGTAACTTTTTTTTGTCATTATAAATTGTCATTAAAACTTATAATTAGTGACTTTTTTTATGACGAATTTTTTAAACAGTGGCTAAAAATTAAAAATTAGTGAAATTTTTTGTGACGATTTTTTTAAACTGTCGCTGAAACTTATAATTAGTGATATTTTTTGTGACAATTTTTGAACTATCGTTAAAAATTAACAATTAGTAACGCTTTTTAATAGTATTTAATGAAAAACACCATTAATTATTATAAGACCTATTGGACAATAAGTCCACATATTAGGATCTACATGTAAGTCCTCCATTTTTTAATGAATGATATATATGTAGGGTTTGATAAAATGAACGATTCAAATTATCAAAATCTTGAACAGTTTTTGGGAAGGCTGATTTGTTTGCTCTGTTGTGAAGTTTTTGCATTTTGTGCTCTGGGCTGCTATTGCTTTGCTGCTGGTTCGGCTAATATGCTGTTATGCTGTATGGTTTGAAGCTGGTTTTAGAGTTACACCCTTTTGTTCATGCTGGTTTGGAGTACACTTTGTTGTTCTGCTTTGTCCTATTATGCATCATTGTGAGGATGGGTTTTTGAGTTTCATTCTTTTTGTTTTCCTCTGGTTTTTGTTTCTTCGTTGGTTTCTCACCAATTAGGAGGTTGGAGTTTTTTTAGCTCCAAACTCCTCTTTATTGATGTAATTTTTCATGCTCTGTATGCGTTTATCATCAATAAAGTCTTTTCTTTTGCCGATCAAAAAAAAAAAAGAAAAAAAATCTTGAACAATTTGGATCATCAAAACTGAACCCATGATTAGCACTCTCCAGTCCAGATTGATAGGAGGGAAGCCCAATCCTGGTTTTCTGTAATAAGTTTTGTAATTAATTTTGTATTGTAAAATTATTACGGTGCACAAATTTGTTAACAACAAAACACACCACAGCTCTAATATGGGATTAGCACTTAAATGAATGATTAATGTTTTGTTATCATAAAATTGTTAAGAATGTTGCATTGTGTGTTGTAATAAATCTTATCTATACAATATAAATTCTGAATAAATTTTTAATTTTTTTTAAATTTGTAGTGTTAGTTTATAAGAATAACAATCTCTTCTAATTTTTTTTTTTTTTTTTTTTTTTTTTTTGGGATAGGATAAGAATGACTATGGCCCTGTTTGGTAGAACTGTGGGAAAGTGCTTATAGCTTATCCCTAAACAGCTTATAGCTTATAACTATGAACATAAGCTGATTTCTGACTTATAAATTAAGCATCTCCTGCCCCACTCAAAGAATAAGCTGATTTCTGACTTCTAAAAAGCTATAAGCTATAAGCTATAAGCTAAACCAAACACATCAAAATAACTTAAATTAAGCTGAAAGCTGAAATAAGCTGCTTTTAAGTTTTGCCAAACAGGCACTATCTACGAGACCAGAAAAGGTCAGGAAAAAAAAAAAGTATTGTTATGAAAAATGGATTTATTATGTGTGACCCAAGGCCACATTTTAATTTCTGAACTGTTTTTTATTCGTATTTTATTTTTTTAGATGGAACCCTAAATCCTGGTCTTTGTCTTTGGAAGTTAGTAAAATAGCATGGGCTACTCACCTTTTGGAATCACTTTTTCTTATCACATCCAATGCCATCGCAATTATACTCTCCTGGACGAATCATGATCTGTCCTCCCTTCAAAAATTAGAATTAAAAAAAGCTGTATCTGAGTTATCGTTTGATAAGTGATTTTTTTAGTTAAAAAGTTAAAAAATTATTAAAAAAAATTAAAAAGTCAACAACTTATATTAAAAAGTTAAATATTTCATTTTCTCTCTACTTTTTACATATCTTTTCGTAAAAAATCAAAAAATATCACAAATATACTAATTTTTTTTACATTATATTTTAACTAAAAAACTAAAGAATTACTAAAAAAAACTTATTCTCAAACGATGCCTAAAAATAAGTTTGGACTTCTTACAATGAAAGAGTGTAATGGTTTTATAGATTCAAATCATGAATCTCTCAGCTGTAAACTGTTTCAAGTGAAAACTACATGGACTCATATGTTAATAATACTGTCTATTAAGGATTGACTTAAGGGACATAGAATTGATGACCGAGTCAACAGAGAAAACATAAATTAAATAATTAGATTATATATTTATATATTAATCCTTAGGGATTAGCTTAGTGGGAATAACTTGATGGTTGGAGATGTACTCCCTTCAAATCTCAAGTTCAACTCCTTAAGGACATGCCTACGTGTTCTGCCTAAGATTTACCTAGTCCTTGTGAAGGGGGCGCTTTGCTTGGGTCCCAAGATTAGTCGATACATTCGTAAATTGGTCTGGACACTCGATCATAGAAAATGTATATACGTATATAATTTTTTTTAATTTTAATTTAGAGCTTGTTTTGCATGTTAGATATTAGCACACTTTTTTTATTTTTTATTTTTTATCTATTTTTGGATCATATCGTCTCTCTACTTTTTTATATATCTTTTTATAAAAAATAAAAAAATATATTTATTTAGATCATTCCAAACAATTCTTTAGAGTTCAACCATTAATCTATCTTCTCTTTGCTAAAATAAAATAAAATAAATAAGCAAACTGTTATGGATGCTCTGCTTGTCCACATGAACTAATATGATAGATATAACTATACTATAAATTCAGAAAATAATATTGAGAAAACCACATTTATACATCACAATTATTTTGAATATAGTCCATACGTCACTAATTTTAAATATACATTATACAACTCGTTTCAGGATAGATTTCGGAATAACTTTGCATTATTCATAGCATTTCTGAAAAATAATTACAAAAATATTAGATACACAAAATTATAATACAAAAATTACACTGTATAGTTTATATTGGGGATGTTTGGGAAGTTGGGTTGGTGTTTTTTTTTTCTTTTTTTGGGCTAAAATAGTTAATAAAGATAAAATATGTTAAAGTAATCAATAAGACAAAATATCACATTCAAACTATAATCATTTAGTTTTTTTCTCTCACAACTATCAAATCAATTATAAACAAAAAAAAAAAAAAAGAAAAAAACAAAAAAAAAAAAAAAGAAAAAAAAGAAAGCCAACTATATCATCCCAAACATAATTTTTTTAACCAAATTAAAATAATTAAAAAATCAACTAGAAGTTCTAAAATTAACCTATTTATTCAAATGTGACAAGTCACGATAAATGCTTACTGTGCACCAACTATTTTTATAATAATAAGAAGAATAATAGAAGAAAGAAAGAAAACCCCACGACTTCTTTATATACATACAAGGGACAAATGCAAATGACATCTTGTTTATGTTGAAGAGAACCTTATACCTTCCGGTATCTTTGACAAATTTAATCTCATCCTCTAGCTTCTTCTCTTCTTCTTTCTTTGCTTGAAGTTTAGGCATTCAAAGGGATTGAATCAAAGGCGAAAAGATTTCAGACCAGATCTGAGCCTATCGATTTACGCATGGAAGATTCTCAATACCTTAGGTTTGACATCATGCCTGAATCTCCATTCGCTGAGATAATTTTTCATAACGATTCTCTTCCCTCGGAAGCCAATGTTCTTCTAGCTGATGAGAATGTGAAGGAAAAATCTTTGGAAACTGATTCTTGTAAAGGATTTAATGATGAAGAAGGGTTTACTTCAAATGAGAAAAAGGAGGCAGGAAAGGAAAAGAGGTACATAGGGGTAAGGAAGCGGCCATGGGGAAAGTATGCGGCGGAGATACGTGATTCCACGAGGCCAGGAGTACGCGTATGGCTCGGAACATTTAGTACTGCAGAGGAGGCTGCTTTGGCTTATGACCAAGCTGCATTTGTGATGCGAGGCGAATTGGCTCGCCTCAACTTTCCTGCTGACAGAGTCCAGGAATCGCTTCGTGACGTGAAGACGATAAAGTCCAGCAGCTGCAGCTGCAGCTGTGAGAATGGTGGGTCCTCCTCCTCCTCCTCCAACTCCCCAGCAGCAGCAGCAGCAGCAGCAAATATGTTGGTATTTGAGTTTGAGGACCTAGGAGCTGATCTCTTAGATGAGCTCTTAAGCTCATCTTAAGACCTACTCATGGAACTTGACTCAATAATACATCACTCCTCTCTCCTATGCAGTTCCATATCATTCATGCCCATCATACTTACATATATCTTGCTCATCACCTTTTTTTTTTTTTTGTAAAGGATTTAATGATGAAGGGTTTACTTCAAAGGAGAAAAAGGAGGCAGGAAAGGAAAAGAGGTACATAGGGGTAAGGAAGCGGCCATGGGGAAAGTATGCGGCGGAGATACGTGATTCCACGAGGCCAGGAGTACGTGTATGGCTCGGAACATTTAGTACTGCAGAGGAGGCTGCTTTGGCTTATGACCAGGCTGCATTTGTGATGCGAGGCGAATTGGCTCGCCTCAACTTTCCTGCTGACAGAGTCCAGGAATCGCTTCATGACGTGAAGACGATAAAGTCCAGCAGCTGCAGCTGCAGCTGTGAGAATGGTGGGTCCTCCTCCTCCTCCTCCAACTCCCCACCAGCAGCAGCAGCAGCAGCAGCAGCAGCAAATATGTTGGTATTTGAGTTTGAGGACCTAGGAGCTGATCTCTTAGATGAGCTCTTAAGCTCATCTTAAAGACCTACAAATGGAACTTGACTCAATAATACATCACTCCTCTACTTTGCACTTCCATATCATTCATGCCCATCATACTTACATATATCTTGCTCATCAGCTATTACAACATTACTATATATATATTGTATATGCTCATCTCATGTCTAAATCAAATAAAGCAATTCCATTATTTCTTCTTGTTATTTTTACCTAAAAAACAAAATTGTATATCTATACCGATTTAAATCTAGAGCAATTGCTCAAGTGCTCATAGAGATGGCAATTATGTGAGCGAGATTTCAGATTCAAATTTATGGAGAAACATTGACTTGCCTTATGGTCTTGATATGCACATGATTGGACTTGTAAGTAGATGCCAACATAGTTCGCATGTACTTTTTGGGTGCGTTTGTTTGGACGGACTGGATAAGGGGGGATTGTAATCCATCGGACTGTTAGTCCCGTGATACATATCCCGGGACTATTTGGTTAGATTGGATTTGTATCCTATGTTTGTTTAGTCATGGGATTAGATGTCTAGATGGAACTATGATGCAATTTCTACCAGACCTTCTCAATTGTAATATTCCTTCGTTTTAATAAAATTATTCTTTGTTGATAAAAAAAAATTAACACACTGACTGCTATTTTGTGCAAAATATATATATTGGTTTAGCTACTTAATTAGTATAAATTTTTTTTCCTAAATTACATTTTTAGTTTTAATGCATTGAATGAAAACATCTTAGTTCTCTTAATTTCATAGTCATCATATTCCTATCCAAACTCTAATTTTATGCCTATTTATCTTAGTCTGGAGGAATAAGATGGCTTTGAAATTTAATAAATTCAATGAGAACATCTCAGCCCTCTCTAATTTCAGTTCTCCCTAAACTCTAATTTTAGAGTCATTCTATTCCTCTCTGCACTAACGGCTATCATGGAAAACCTCAAATTTTACGCCTTCTTTACAACCCAAAATTGGGACATTTAATTGCATAAAAGAAATTTTTGTAGAGAATAAAGAAACAATGCTCTACGAATTTCCATTAAAGAATAGAAGAGAAAGATTTGTTTGGTTTAAAAGCCTCTGAAGTGTTTCAGGTGAAGTTGTGTCTGACAAAAGCAAAATCAAGCTAGATTACTAAAATTTGTAGCTTTTCAATGTTGTTCTAGTAAAATCAAAATATCTTATGTAAGTTGGGAATTTTCTAATAAGATAAAGGAAAATGCCAGTATCTAATCTTTTACTAATTTTTTCAGAAAGTTTGTTCACTCTACTATTCTTCTTCCTTTTTGATCAGCTATATTCTTCTTCTTTTTCTGTTGCTTATTATTTCTCTTCCTTATTTATTTATTATTTTTATCACTAAATTTCTTTGTTATGTGGCTGTGTATGTAGAGTACTTGTTGACATTTTATAATCCTATAATTTGTTGGAATTTTCGACAAGCCCTTGTATCATTATTGAAAAAAATTCTACTGTATTTGGATTTTTCTTACAACAAACTTTGGTGAGGTTTTCACTTCTACAATGTTTGAGGATTTGTTTCACGTCTTATTTTTATTTTTATTTTTTGATCGACAACAAAGATCCCTTTATTGATGATGGAAACCTTACAGGAAGGGAGAAACATCAACAAAAGAGAGGGATGATGCAAGCCATCACAAGGCAGCACCAAACCAATACCCTGTTGGTGAGGAACCAACAGAGACAGCCACTTACAGATACAGCAAAAAAAAAGAACAGCCAAACTCAAATAGATGCAAAATAGAGGCATGCAACCTATTCCAACTACAAACAAACCCAAAGTAGGCATGGATACAGAGTGACAGATTATCACACAGCAGCATCCACAGCAGATAACAGCAGCAGATCAACAGATTAGTACATAGCAGCATACACACAGCAGCTCAACAGATTAGCATCAGAAACGGACCAGCCACACAGATACAGAGAAACAAATAAACAGATTATCACCCAGCAGACCCATACCCAGCAGATACAAACCAGCCACACAGATACAGATTAACAAATGATCAGATTATCACCCAACAGATACAGAATAGCAGATTAGCCTCAGATGCAGAGTAGCAAACCAGCCACACAGCAACTTATCACCCCTCATTCCCACAACACCCTCAGATTATATCAGACCATACACCTGTAGACGTCCCCGAACGCATCCCGGGGAGGGGAGCGACTGCCCCCCCCGTTCTGGTTCGATATTGGGTCACTACAGTTCGAATGACTCAAATGTCACGGTTCTAAATCTCGAACCAAAGAGTCCAAATCCGGCAAATCGTTTTGAAAACAGATTTTTTGAAAGAAGTGTCAAACATGGACTGCTTTGCCAGATACAGAGTCGCCACCTAAATATTTTTTAATGGGAAAATTTAGGAAACCCTGACTCGGTGCCAAAGGCCACGTGTCCGTCATCACCAAAGTTGCCTCGGCTCGGGAACTTGGGTACGATTGGGGAAGGTCACTTCGTGAGCACCCCCGCTTGCCCGGTCAAAGACCGGCCTCTACTAACCATGATATCTTATTTTGAAAACATTGTATGTTCTTATTCCGGTTATTAGCCTAGGTTACTATGTGATGCGCACAGCATACAAGTATAGACTGAGTCGTCTGAATTGGAACAAAACATTTCATGTTTGTTTTTGAAAGATGGTTTGCTACCCGCAGGTAGGCTTAAGATGCAGATTTTGTCACCCTCCGGTGGGCTTAGAAAACATGGTGTTGCCACTATCTAGTGGGCTTAAAACAAACAGTCAATGCATTGTTCCAATCCAAATAACCTAACCTTCACCCACAGGCATTCAAGGCAGTTATATCACATAAGCAAATAGCCTCATGGCAAGTATGCTATTCGTGGTAACACTCACACGCATGCAAGGATGCTAAAGCATAAAACTTACCGAGTACTCCAAGCCAAAACAAAAGCTCATTAGAAATCATTCATGATCCTAAATATGCTGAAATGCCTAATGCAACACATGCAAAGATGCAACTATAGCAGGCTCGGCTATTCTAAACATGGCATATGGAATGCTACAACTAACACGTATTCAATTTGGAATTGAAATACAAATGCAGTTTGTATGATGCGCCTAGCCCGGTGCATGCAAAACAGATGAATGATGTAAACATGCTGTCATACTGTATGCTAATTGAAATATGCCCTATATCTAACCATTATAAGCAGGTAAATAAAAGGGGGAAAGACGTGGGGTTGGAAGACATACATCACACTCACCCACACTTATTACAATTATGCCCTCGCGCAGAGGGTCCAAATAAATATACAGTCCGAATAAAAGAATATTACAGTCCAAAATAATACAGATTCCTAATTAATTAACAAATTAACTAAGAAAACTGTAAAACTGGCATGCAAGCCAGGGGCTGCCTTGATTCTGATGAATGATGCATGCCGGGCTGCTTTGGCGCTGAAATCCACTGGGATGCCCCAATTAGCCTCTGTTTGCACCTGCTCTTGAAATGCGTGCCAAGCTCCGAAAAAGTTACTGATTCTTCATTTTGCTGCAATAGAGAGCAGGAAAGGGGCATAGCAATGTATTTCACAAATATATGCATGCCTCGATCCTCGTGCCACCAATCACGCATCTCGATGCATGATGGCCGAGGAGTCGGATTGCACAACTCAATATAGGATGAATGCGTATGAATGCTACAACAAAACCTAACTCCATCATGGGTAATCCGGAGTGTCGGTGACTTGGGAATTGAGACCCGTTCCGTCACTCGGGGTGCGAAACGTGCCTCGTTTCCCGTGCCCGGGCTAACTTCTATCCCGAACACGATGCAATATGCATGAAATGCAGCTAATATACAATCCTAACATACACAATGCTATGAAAATGAGATGCCTCGAAATGCGTGCACGCGGGCACGCAAACCGAGGCATTGATCCTAAGGCATGAGATGGCAATACGCAATGCAAATTGGACTTACACTAATACGAGTGGACCTCAGCCACACTCACATAAGAGGCCGTCGGATGAAAATGAAGCGCCTCGAAATGCGTGCACACGGGCACGCAAATCGAGGCAATGACATAAAGGCATGAAATGGCCTGAAATATGATATACAATGAGACTAGAATGAGATGTCTCGAAATGCGTGTCCACGGGCACGCAAACCGAGGAAATGGCATACGGAATGCAACAGGACTAAAATGAGATACGCAATGCAATATGGGCTTACACTAACATGAGAGAGCCTCAGCCACACTCACATAAGAGGCCGTGAGATGAAAATGAGATGCCTCGAAATGCGTGCACACGGGCACGCAAACCGAGGCAATGGCATACGCAATGCGATGATGCTAAAATGACATAAAGAATGCAAAATGGACTTACACTAACATGAGTGAGCCTCAGCCACACTCACATAAGAGGCCGTCGGATAAGAGTGAAGTGCCTCGAAATGCGTGCACACGGGCACGTAAACCGAGGCAATGATCCTAAAGCATGAAATGGCATGGAAGTGATATGCAAACATGCAAATAAATTTCAGCACTCACAAATGATGCAAAACAGTCCCGAAATGAGGCGAAAGTACACCCGATGCATGAAATGGCCCCGAAATGCGAAATTAGGCACCCGAAATGGCCTATAGCTATGCAATGCATGCACAATATGGACATGGAATGAGAATACAATAGCAAGGCAGCCCCAAGACAAGCATTTTTTCAGTAGAAAACAAGGCCAAACAGCAATCATAGATAGGGCAACAATGGTACGCAAAAATAGGGGCCAAGAGAGGGGTATTGAAGTAGATGGTAAATGCAAAGCCCAAACAGAAAAATGCCCTTCTATAACACTGAATAGGGGCCAAAAATAGGCACATTTACAGTAGATGACAACCCCAAAAACAGTATGCAAACATGCTAAGAATGCCATGCAAGAACTAGGATACTATAGGCTATAACATGAGGTACCCCAAACATTCATCAAACCAGAAAATACCCTTCATGAAATATGTCAATAAGATCAAAATATGACTCTTTCTAGACCTGATGGTGGCTGAAAACAGAATCTAGATAGGCTTAACAAAGCATGCAAAAATGGGGGTCAAAGAGGGGTATAATGACAAGTATAACATGAAGACCCCCAACAAAGTTGATACCTTCTACAATGTTGTAGAGGGACCCAAAATAAGCCTACTCATAGTGCATGACATGCTCCAAAATAGATCACATGTAGGCCAAACAGATCATGCAAATTTACGGTAAATGTGAGAGATTATGAAGTAAGTGCATGATAGGGAGGCCAAACAGGGTTGAGCCCTTCTTCAATGTTGAAGAGGGGCTCAAAATAGGCTCACTCACAGTTTACATTGTGCTAGAAAACAGATCACACATAGGCCAAATATTTCATGCAAAAATGATGGCATACAAGATGGTATTGAAGTAAGTACCAAATGGAGGGCTCAAACAGGGTTGAGCCCTTAAACAAACATGAAGAATAGCTCAAAATAATGACCCTTTCAGTTAGGGTTGGAGCCCAAAACAGTGAGCAATTAGGCTTAAGAAATGAGGCAAGAAAATGCTACAAAAGAGGGAGATAGAGACTTACTCTTGAAGACCTCTTCTTTTCTACCTCTTGGCTTGAGGAATGTTGCTTCTAAGCCTCTGAAAAGCCTCTCCTTGCTGCTGTGGTGGAGTAGTGGTAGTGGTGCTTGATGGTAGTGAGGAAATGGAGTTGGAACTTGAGAAAATGAGAGAGATATGGAGATATATGTGTGTATGAGCTTGAGCCAAGCCTTCTAACTCTTGAGGGGAGAGAGAGCTGCTATTGTGCATGCAAGGATGGAGAGAAAAGTCTGTCAAAGTGTGTAGTCCTAAGGGATTAAGTTCCCTTGCCTACAAAAGGTACTCCGAAATCAGATATTTTGGGGGAAAAAGCTATACAGCTGCAATGCACACCTCCCAAGGATCATGGCCGGCCTGCCATTTTTGTTGCAGGTGGCCGGCCGGCTACCCCCTATGGCCGGCCGGCTAGGGTTCAAAAGGGTCAAATGGATTTTCTAGCCGGCCACCAGAGAAAGGTGTCCTCCCAGGTCTCCTCATCACAACCATGTGGTTCAAACTTGGCAAATCTAAAACAGGAGAGAGAACAAGCCAAATTTCAAAGGGGTTCAAAAGGTTCAATCAGCATTACTGGCCGGCCATGTACTTTTAGGGTCCTCCCATGTGTGTACAACACAAATATGTGGTTTTGGCTCGAAGAAAATGGCCCTAGGGTGTTCAACATTAGCCCGGAAGTGAGAAAAACGGGCGTCGGAGGGCGAAAATGAAATATAACTGGTTGCTGAGATAATTGCTAGCCTCCCACCCTCCAGTGATCTTCCTGGTGATAAAACAGAGGTACCTGCCAAAAATGAACAAAAACCGATGCAAAACGAATGCTCGGGGGCCAAAACACGCAGTTCGGGGTCTCGAAAACCGGCCGTTAAGCACCGAAAGTGGTGTTTGGCCACGAAGTGGGTATCTAAGACCCCAGTGTCCCTTGAAAGGGAGTAAATAATATGTATGCCAAAAACCGGAGGAATCAGAGATGGTTAGACGGTCCCGAACCGAGGCACACGGCCTGACGGCTCCGAAAACCGGGAACCGGGCTCCGAAATGGGCAAAATGGCCTACGGGCACGAAATGTAGCCCACGGCCACTGAGAGATGGTCTACTGGACCTCTCCCTCCCCTCAGGAAAGAAAATAGAGAAAACCGAGTCTGGTTCGCAAACCGAGGCAAGGCACAGAAGAGGGTTCGGAAGTCCGGAGGCAGGGCGCACGGCCGCGACTCTGAGACTTCTGAATGAGCACAATATGCAACATCACCGAGCGCTCAATCGGTGACGTCTGAGTCTTAAGGTCGGTCAAAAATGGGGTGTCTACAGTTGCCCCTCTTTGACAGAACTCGGAAGTCACAAGTGACGGGAGTGAATGTCAAAGCCCAGAGACGACCCATTTTTGACAAGGCCGAAGACCTAGACAATCATACAAGATAAACAGAGATATGTGTGCCCGCAGGCATGCCCACAGGCAGGGGGGGCAAAATGCAAAGCGACATGCACAGAGCCAAATGATCATGCAAATGCAGCAAGCTGTAATGAGGCAAGTATTCGCAAATAGATGCAACAGTTTTAAGCAAGAATGCAAAGCAGCAACTACATTTCATGCAGTTAGGAATGCGGAGAATCATTCGATTCTCGTCGCATCTCACACGGAGAAGATACGATACCTGCGCGATTCGTCTGGTCGCACCAGCCTCAAATGAATTGTACATACAATATCGTGCCTGCAAAAGAGAGAAATTCAACAAGAACAATATGCTAACAACATATATTCAATGTGATTCCTGTGGTTCCGAAAGTTTGACACACGCAGTGTCGGCGAGTGAATGCATCGCAATGAGAGAAAGGAACACGCGTAACAACGCACGCTCAGGCACAGAGGTATGGTACACCAAGAAATCATGCATGACAATGCAAAATGTTGATGAGAATGCAAGTTATGTGCAAAACAATGTAAAATGAGCACGAATCAGGGTGCTCGTTTGTTGCGAAACAACGTGTAAGAAAACGCGCATTTCGGTGAAGGCAACTTGATCGCGGCCTCTGGTTCACCTCCCGGAGAGGTTACAACATGTTCAAAAAGGATACACCTTGATTTTGATGAGTAATGATGAGACACATGTCAGAAATTGCAGCTGAAGTTCCGGCGGAGCAGTTTCGCTCCAGAAAGTGCACTTTTCTTGAACTTTTTCAGGTCCCGAGAACTCCGATCTTCCTCAAAATTTGCAGGGAGCTAGGTGGGGAAGTGGGGAACACCACCGGCCAGGTGGTTGGCCTAGGGGAGGTCATCGGCCAGAGAAGAAAAAGCAAATGGCCGGCCAGCCAGAAAAGGTGGCCGGCCGGCCACCTGTCCAAAAGTAGGGGCAATTTTGTCTTTTGCCTCATTTCTATATATATCCTCATCCATTCATTCCGAAATCACTCCCACAGCTGCAAAAACTCCTTCCCTTGCTCCCCAAACCATTTTTTCCTTCAGATCTGCACTTTATACGCGCTTTTCGGCCTTCCACGCAAGTTGTTTTCGCGAAATCTTTCAGTTTTAAGCACTTTGAACCGATTAAATTTTGATTTCGGGGCTTCTTTTCTCATTTTCACCACTTGAGGTAAGTTTGTCTCAATATTTGGAAGATTTTCTCGGGAGTTGACTTTTGTTGACTTTTCCATTCCCCGGGAGTTGACTTTTGTTGACTTTTTCCCATTTTGGCTCATTTTTGCTCATTTTTGCTCCTTTTGCAGATTTCTTGAAATGGCGGGTGATTACCCTCACGGCGGAGGTCCTCCAGGTGCCGGGGATGATTTTGATGCCATGACGTTACCCCCGAGGGTCCGGCCTTTTATTCCCGGGAGATACGCCCCATCGGTACACATTCTTCCGCGGGCTATTTTTCGTCATTTCACCGACTTCAATGATCGGGTACCCAGGGATCTACTTCTGCGAGAGTCGGAGCATCATCTCTCTTACGAGGTACGAGAGGTATTTTACTCCATTTTCTGTATTTTTGGCGCATTTCGTACCTTTGTCATGTTTGAACACACAGTTTAGCTTATGACATAGTATTTTGCTTGCATTCTGAACATATGACTTGAACACTTGAACTTCTGAACACTAGGCTCATTGATTGATTGTGAACGCACGGCACACGTTAGTTAAGAATTGAACACACGGCTCAAAACACTGATTTGTCGAACACACAGCCCGAATTTGAAGGTGAACACACGGCACACACTGACTAAGAGTAGAACACGCAGTCCCAAACTCTGATTTTCTGAACACACAGTCCACATTGATTGAGAGTAGAACGCGTAGTCCCAAACTCTGATTTTCTAAACACACAGCCCAGACATTTGAAGTAAACACGCAGCCCACTGATTTTGAAATTTGAACACGCAGCCTAAATTTTGATTTTCTGAACACACAGCCCAGATGTTTGAAGTGAACACGCAGCCCACTGATTTTGAAATTTGAACACGCAGCCCAAATACCAATTTACTGAACACGCAGCCCAGATTATAGGTGAACACGCAGCCCACTGATTTTGAAATTTGAACACGCAGCCCAAATACCAATTTACTGAACACGCAGCCCAGATTACAGGTGAACACGCAGCCCACTGATTTTGAAATTTTGAACACGCAGCCCAAATACCAATTTACTGAACACGCAGCCCAGATTACAGGTGAACACGCAGCCCACTGATTTTGAAATTTGAACACGCAGCCCAAATACCAATTTACTGAACACGCAGCCCAGATTACAGGTGAACACGCAGCCCACTGATTTTGAAATTTTGAACACGCAGCCCAAATACCAATTTACTGAACACGCAGCCCAGATTACAGGTGAACACGCAGCCCACTGATTTTGAAATTTGAACACGCAGCCCAAATACCAATTTACTGAACACGCAGCCCAAATTACTGGTGAACACGCAGCCCACTGATTTTAAAATTTGAACACGCAGCCCAAATACCAATTTACTGAACACGCAGCCCAGATTATAGGTGAACACGCAGCCCACTGATTTTGAAATTTGAACACACAGCCCAAATACCAATTTACTGAACACGCAGCCCAGATTACTGGTGAACACGCAGCCCACTGAGATAGAGAGTAGAACATGCAGCCCTAACTCTGATTTTCTGAACACGCAGCCCAGATAGATAGAGAGAGTAGAACACGCAGCCCTAACTCAGATTTTCTGAACACGCAGCCCAGTTTGAAGGTGAACACGCAGCCCACTGAGATAGAGAGTAGAACACGCAGCCCTAACTCTGATTTTCTAAACACGCAGCCCAGATTGAAGTGAACACGCAGCCCACTGAACACAGCTCATTCATTTCATTTGCACACAGCTCATTCATTTCATTTGCACACAGCTCATTCATTTGATTTGCACACAGCTCATTCCTTTCATTTGCTGAAACGTGTATTCATTCTGAATGCAGGTTGGCTCTCGCACGGTACGGGGGTATGGCTCCACTGCAGCCAGGGATTGGTATGTTGAGCTTCCGGAGGCTGTCCGGGACTTAGTTGATCTAGCAGAGTTTGGGGCCTTCTGCGTTGGATTGTCACGCTGTCCTGCCAGTAGGACTCTGTTGGGAGCTTTGGTGGAGAGGTGGTGGGACACCACCAATTCCTTCCATTTTTTTGCCACCGGGGATCTGACTATGACCCCGTTAGATTTTGCTGTACTTACCGGCCTAGACATAGGAGGTTGGCCCGTTCCTTACGACGAGGATATGGGCGAGTGGGAGGCCGCTTGGTTGTATTTGCTGGGGGCTCGCCCGCCTGTGGACAGAGCTTCGGGGAGAGTCCGATACACCTGGTTCTCCTCCCATTTTCGGAGGCCGGAGATGAAGCCTGAGTCTCCTGCGGAGGCTGAGCAGTACGCCCGTGGTTTCCTTATGTTCCTCTTTGGCACCACTCTGTTTGCAGATAGGGGGAACACTGTCGGGTTGTATCTCTTGAGTGCCCTGGTGGACCTATCACAAGTCAGTCGGTACGACTGGGGTGGCGCTGGCCTGGCTACCCTTTACTGTTATATGAGCGCGACCTCCCGTGGGCAGGGAGACTTACTTGGTGGCTACTGGCGAGCCTGGGAGGTACATTCTGTCTTCTTAATTTACATTTCTGCTCCTCATTACTTGTTCATTGCACACACAGCGCACTTTACATCCTGTACTTTGCACTCAGCATTTTGTATTCACATTCTGCACTGTTTTCCACAGTTATGGGTCTATGTATATTTTCCGACATTAGCCCCGGAGATGGTGGTGGCAGGGCCCCTCATGACCCCGTATTCCTTGGTATTCGAGGGCGAGCACCGACCGAGACCTCGAGAGACTCTCCTCTATCTGCGACAGTACTTTGACACCGTGCGAACGACAGAGGTATTTCAGAACTCTCAATTTTCTGCCGTTTTCATCTTTGATCTACCTTGTATATTCCCGATTTCTGATTGATTCATGCACTGGTTATCCGCAGATCACGTGGCAGCCCTGGGCAGTCTTGGGCGATGGTCTCCGATTTCAGTATGTCGGAGGATTAGGCACCTCCCAGTACAGGATCCTGCTCGAGGGACCGGTTGGTAGAGCATGGTTTCTGGGGGAACGCTTCCTGCGTCAGGTGTGGGGATACCTTTCTCAGGATCCTCCTGCAGCACCTCCAGCCACTATGCGGACTGCTGATAGACTCTCTACCCAGGAGGTCATTAGCGTTATGCAGGGCACCGATGCTTTGCTACATCTTACAGAGGGAGACTACGCCACTTATCGTCACACATATCTGATGCCTCCCTTGACAGGAGTGCGCGCTCCGCCACTGAGGTCCTCTAGTGTACCATCTTCGAGTCGGGCTCGTGCCACAGATATCCCCTCCTCCAGCAGGGCTGGTACGTCTCGAGGTGGGGGCGGATCCATTCCCCCGATCCCTCCGACTCTTCATCATCCTGGGTGGCCAGACATGCCGACCGAGTTGATGGGGTGGCAGTATGGGACTACTTCTCCGATTCCGATTCCGATCCCTATAGAGCCTCCGATGCCTGGTCACAGATATGTCAGAGACCCTGATTCACCACCGGTATGTTTTACAGCTTTGATTTATCAGTCGGACATTTGGACATCCATTCCTTTACTGATAGTTTTGCATTTGTGTGTGTAGCCTCCAGTTGAGTACATGGATGAGATGCTTGGGATGCTGGCCTCACTTGAGGAGATGGTCCTGCGTAGAGAGGCGCAGTTGTCCATCATGGGCTTCCAGGTACCCTTTTAGTTTTCTGGTATTTACCATACTCCTGATGATATGCTGATCTTGAACATTCTACTGCATTGATAAGCTGTTTGTGTAGAGCACATCTAACACACACCCCACTCACATACTGTACTTTCATCTGGTTTTCATATTTGAACTGATGTATTGAACTGTTCATTTTCAGATGCCTCCTGTATATACTCCGCCACAGGCTAGACCGCCTGGGCCTTCTCAGGGAGGTAGACCGTCTGGATCTTTTCGAGGTGCTGGATCATCTGGGCCGTCCCGAGGAGCTGGGCCATCTAGGCCTTCTCGAGGGGCTCGAGGAGCGGGGTCGTCTCACAGACGTAGGGCTCATGTTATTGAGGAGGAGCCTGGTGAGGATGAGGAGGAGGAGGTCCCAGACCGTGAGTCAGAGACATCTGCTGGGGAGGAAGGCTCCGGTCTTGGCTCCGGGAGTGGAGACGAGGCTGAGGGGGATCCGGAGGATGACAGCTCCGACCCGGATGGCGATGATGGTGCAGAGGTTGTCTCGCAGAAGAGGATGAGGGGGCCTCCTCATTCCCGCTCCCGAGGGCATTGATGCTGTTTCCTGCTTTATTTTACTTTTTTGCTAGTAGTTTGTAGCACTTTGCAGATTATCAGGCAGTTTTATTTCCTGTAAAACTCGTACCTTTATTTGTTGTAAAACATTATGGAATAAAACAGCTTTTGAAAAGGATGTTTGTATTTGAAAGTCTTAGCATCGCATCGCGTCATTTTGCACAAAAATCAAATCGAATGAAATGTGCGCACTGTGTATTCACCGAGTCAGGTAATGAGTCGACACAACAAAACAAACAACTCAACTTGTTAAGAAAAGACAAGATCTTAACAAGTTTACAACTCGATAAGCAAAATACAACAATGTTAACGACTCGATAAACAAGACTTAACAAAATTGCGTAAACAAAAGAGTAACAACTCAAAACACCAAATGTGACAGCTCGACAAAACTTACAACTTGATAAACAAAATGACAACTCGATAAGCAAAACAACAACTCGATGGACAAAACAAAGCGTACATTCAGATGATCTGGGTGACGGAACGCATCCGAGACTGAGAGAAATGGAGGCCTTTGACATTCCCGATGCATCGAGATGCCTCAAATTTCCTTCCGGAGGGTAAACAGGACCAATGAGCATGGTGGGCCCCACTTTGCTTTTGGAGAGCCATAGACGGCCGGCCAGCTAGAATAGGTGGCCGGCCGGCCACTTTTCTCTGCAGCCTCCAGAATTTTGACACTTGTCCCCTGAATAGTGTTTTCTCCTCTATAAAAGCTCCAACTTCGAGATTCATTCATTTCATCACTGCTTTGCACAAAAATGGAGGCATTTCTCTCAGAAAATCTCACATCTTGGATCTCTTCTCTAGATGGCTCGGAAAAGTTGAACTTCCGGGGTTTCGGCTTGAATGCACTATTCACGCTGGGCCGGACTCCATTGCACTTTCCTTTCCTCCATGCGGCGGCGAGATTTTGGAACCCGGTGACGCACGTTTTCAGCTTTGGAGGGCAAGAGGTATGTCCCACTTTTGAAGATTTTCAAGTTTTGATGGAGTCTGAACATTCAGAAGAGATCTTGCCTCAGTCTCGTTTCGGCCACGCCCAAGCTTTAGGGCGGATGTGCGGTCTCAACGCGCATGATGCTCGATCCCTGATTTGTAACGGGAGGTTGGATATCCCGAGCCTGATTTACCGATTCTCCGATGCCGGTGACCGCGGTGACCATTATCGGCAAGGTTTTCGACAACATGCCCTCTGCTTGTGCATGCTATCTCATTTTCTGTTTGTCTCGGGCTCCGGGGGAGCTAACATCCGTTTGATTGAAGTTGCTCAAGGCTTGAGGGAAGGAAAGAGCTGTACCGCCATGACATTGGCTGAGACACTGCTAGGTTTGGATGCCTTCCACCGCCAGGAGACAACTAGGTTTGCGGGGAGCCCACTACTGTTGCAGGTAATGTTTCCCACCCAAGCTCACATATGTAGTTGCTCACATCGCTCGGCCCTCAGGCTCGGTTTTTCTCACAAAACCCTCATCTTACTTTTCTCTCATCGCACATCTCTCTATTCTTTATTCTCTCATTTTTCAATCCCTCCCCAGATATGGTTGATGGATAAATTGTGAGTTGTGGACTCTTGCCCTGCTTACTCAGCCTGCGGCTACTTCTTTCGACAACGCCTGGTTGACGCCCTTGGTGAGGGATGGTGGGTTGAATGGATGTGCAACTTGTCAGCTGAATGCATTGCTTGGCGCTGTCCTTGGCTTAACCTTCCGGCGATGAGCTATAGCATGTTCCAGGATACCGGGATCCGGTTGATTGGCCTGACCCATTGTGTATTCTATTTCCCATTCCGCATTCTGCGCCAGTTCGGCCATGATCAGACTTGCCCTCCGGAGGGGATAGAGTATCCGATCGCCTTCCCGATCCGAGGTGCACACCTCGCCCGACATACTACGGCTTGGAGGACTAGAGAGCTCCTGCGTCCCGCCCCTATTTTCAGTTGCACTTTGTCTGATGAGTGCTGGGATTGGCTCAATGAGGAGGCACAGATTGGGCCTAGGTCGGCATCGGAGGCTTCGACTAGCTCCGGGAGGGGGCGCAGGGACATCTGACGTGACCATGCCCCAGATTTATTGCTTTATTAGTACTTTCAAGTTTTCATTATGAGTGTAATAAAAAGCAACTTCAATTGTATGCAAGAGCAAAAGAACTCTGTTTTGAAATCAATGAAATTGAAGGTTGTGGTACTGAAAATTTCCCGTTTTGGTCCAAAAATGGTCTTAGTTGTGAAAAGATTAATTTGAACAAAGTCAACTTTTATTAAAACTTTTCAAAACTATTTTCGATAAGGATCAGAACAGGACACGCCTGAGATCTGTCACTGAGATGCACAACCCCGGATCCTAGCAATTGGAAAGTTGCCCCTAGTCTGAATGGTACCATGGCACCCCCTGGCAACGGAAAGTTGCCCCTAGTCTGAATAGCACTGCACCAGAGATTACGATGAATGCTAACGGATAAGGATGACTAAGATGATCAAAATGGACAAAGTTGATCGGGGAAAATGTTTATGGCTGAACTTCAGGATGAAGCTGCCTACGTATCCCAAAGATGGGAATCAAGCCTTACGTAGTTCAGGCTTAGGTTCGCTCGGGTATTTTTACTCTCCTTTTGCGCTCTAACTTTTGCCAAGGCCGCCCTTTGCGGGTTTTCAACCTTGCGAGCTCAGTTTTTATATTTTCAAATTTTTTGTGCTCTGAGTTTTGCCTAGGTCGCCCTTTCGGGTTTTCGGCCTAGCGAGCCTCTCAAGGGTAGTATTTCTTCAACTTGTCCATGTTGATCGGTTGTGAAAACTCTAAGCCATCCAGATCCATCAGAACCACAGCTCCACCTGACCAGATAGACTTAATGATGTAGGGACCAGTCCAATTAGGCCTGAACTTGCCCCTAGGGTCGTGGATGGGAGCTCGGTTGTCCTTGAGTACCAAATCTCCTTCCTTTAAATTCCTGGACTTAACCTTCTTGTTAAAAGCCCGGGCAAATCTTCGTTGATAGCCTTGAACATGGTACAGTGCTTTCAGTCTTCTTTCATCGAAAAGCATGAGTTCCTCAAATCTATTTTGCTGCCAATCCGCTTCGGCTATCTGGCATTCAGCCAATACTCGTAATGACGGAACCTCAATCTCAATAGGTAGAACGGGCTCCATCCCATAAACCAATGAATACGGAGTCGCCCCAGTTGAAGTTCTGATTGAAGTTCGGTAGCCCCACAGAGCAAACGGCAGCTTATCTGGCCAGTCCCGGTAGGTTTCCACCATCTTCTGTAGTATGCGCTTGATATTCTTGTTGGCAGCCTCAACCGCTCCATTGGTTTGCAGCCGGTATGTAGATGACTTATGAAAAGCCACATTGTATTTCTCCAACAAATCAATCACCTCTTTCTTGAAGTGGGAACCGTTATCTGAAATTATTTCGTTTGGGACTCCGTAGCGACAGATGATGTTGTTTCTGATAAACTTTGCAACGTGCGAAGCCTTCAACACCGCATAAGATTGGGCCTCAACCCACTTTGTGAAATAATCTATCGCTACCAAGATGAACTCATGCCCATTCGACCCCTTTGGCGTGACAGCTCCGATCACATCAATTCCCCAGACTGAAAATGGCCATGGCAAAGTCATGTTGTACAGCTTTGATGGCGGGATGTTCATGTGATTTGCATGAATCTGACATTTATGGCATCGCCGAACAAAACCAATACAATCCTCCTCCATGGTGGACCAGTAGTAACCTTGTCTGAGAATCTTCCGTGCTAGCATTACCCCATTCATATGTGCTCCACATTCCCCCTCCATGGATGGCTTCCATTAGACTCTTTGACTCTTCGGCATCAACACACAGTTTATGCATTCCCAGATGACCTCTTCTATACAGCTTACCCCCACAGATGATGAACTGAACGGCCAATCTTCTTATTGCCCTTTTGTCCTTGGCGTTTACCCCTGGCGGGTATGCTTCCTTCTCCAAGAAATTCCAAATGTCGTAATACCAAGGGTGTTCGTCCTGAACTTCATCTATGGCTGCAATCGACTCATAGGCTAGTGCAAATTTCTGATCAATGATGACTGGACGCATCCGGACTCCACACGGGATGTCTATCATGGATGATAGAGTTGCTAAAGAATCTGCGAACCTGTTGTTCTCTCTTAGTAGATGAGTAAAACTTAGCTTCTCAAACCGAGGAATTAGCAAATCCAAGGTTTGGTGATACATCATCATCTTTTCCTCTTTTACTTTCCAGTCTCCTTTAGCTTGAGACACAACGAGGTTCGAGTCCCCAATGACGTCCAGCCGTTTTGCCCCTAGTTCCAGAGTTGCTTCTAGGCCAGCGATGCACGCCTCGTATTCTGCTTCATTGTTCGAGACTTTGAACCGGAGTTTGAAGGCTAGAGGGATACGGGAATTGTTGGGCGTTATCAGCAACACTCCTATCCCATACCCATGTTGATTTGACGCTCCGTCAAAGTACATCGTCCAAGTTTCATCGTCGATATACAAAATGGCTTCATCTGGGAACAAATACTCCACTGCTTCATCCCCCTCAACCGGATGGTCGGCAAGGAACTCTGCTACTGCTCTTCCCTTCACTGACTTGCGTGTGACATACTTGAGGTCAAATTCGGAGAGCAACAGCAACCAACGAGCTAGCCTACCCGTAAGCGCTGGTTTCTCGAAAAGATATTTGATGGGATCGAGTCGTGAAACCAACATTACGGAGTGAGCTAACAAGTAGTGCCGCAGCTTCCTGGTAGCCCATACCAGAGCTAAGCAAGCCTTTTCCAGCGGTGTATATCGGGTCTCATATTCCAGCATTTTCTTGCTTAAATAGTAGATGGCTTTCTCCACATTGTCTTCTGATTCTTGAGCAAGCAAGCAGCCCATCGTGGTCTCCGTCACTGACAGATACAAAATCAACGGTTTCCCCAGTTCTGGTGGCGATAAAGCGGGCGGGTTCTGTAGATACTCTTTAATCTGCTCAAACGCAGCTTGACATCGGCCGTCCCATTGGAACTTCTTTCCTTTCTTCAGGAGATCAAAAAGTGGTTCACAAGTCAAGGTTAATTTTGAGATAAACCGTCTTATGAATTGCACTTTACCCAGAAAGCCTCTCACCTCCTTTTCAGTCCTTGGTGGGGGCATTTCTAGGATGGCCTTGATTTTGGAAGGGTCGACTTCGATGCCCCTTTGTGTAATCAGAAACCCCAGCATTTTTCCCGCTGTAACACCAAACGTACACTTTTGAGGGTTCAGCTGCAACCGGAATTCCCTGATCCTTTGAAAAAACTTGTGCAAGTCGGTGTAGTGGCCCTCTCTTTCTTTGGACTTGACAATCATGTCGTCCACATACACCTCTACCTCTTTGTGGATCATATCATGTAATATTGTGGTCGCGGCCCGTTGATAAGTAGCCCCAGCGTTCTTCAACCCAAACGGCATTACCCTGTAGCAGTATGTCCCCCACGGGGTGGTGAATGCAGTCTTTTCCCTGTCTTCTAGTGCCATCACTATCTGGTTGTATCCTGAGAAGCCATCCATAAATGAGAGCAATGCATGCCCTACTGTGAAATCTACCAACTCATCAATGTGTGGTAAGGGGAAGTCGTCCTTCGGACTAGCTCTGTTCAAATCCCTGAAGTCCACACACACCCGGATCCTGCCGTCCTTCTTCGGCACCGGAACAATGTTGGCCAACCAAGTCGGATATTCAGATACCAGCAGGAAGCCTGCGTCGCTTTGCTTGGTGACCTCTTCCTTAATCTTGAGAGCCCAGTCTGGGCGGATCCTTCTGAGTTTCTGCTTGACAGGTCGAGCCTCGGGGTCAAGGAGGATCCGATGCTGTACAATCTCAGGATCGATTCCAGGCATGTCTTCGTAGGACCACGTGAAAACATCTTTGAAATCTTTTAATAAAGCGACTAAGCGTTCGCGTTCCTCCGAAGACAACGTGGACCCGATCTGGACCAGCCGCGGGTCCTCCTCAGTACCAATGTTCACGGTAATGATTTCATCCATTAATGGTTTAACAAATCTCTCTTGCTCTTGCTCAATTAAACGTTGTAAAACCGGAGGAACTTCGTCCTCTTCGTTTTCATCAAAATTTTGAAAGTCTGAATTAAAGCAATAAATTAGGGGCACAGAAAAGTACTCGGAAACCACAGATAGTTCATTCTCATTAGGCACAGCCAGATCATCCAATTCTTCGGTTACAACAGACTCAAATGAAAAGGAAAAAGACGACCTAGACAGGACTGTGGCATCCGGGTTAACATCCCCAGGAGTACCAGACTTAGACTCAGTCGAGCTGGAACCTAATTCCGACTCACAAGACTCGGTGGAATCAGATTCCGGCTCACTACCTGACCCGGTGCTGCTGGACAAAAATCCCTCCTCGTACTGCCAAGTGAGAGAGGGTGCGATAGATGCATTCAAGATAGCTGCTGGTTGGCTCGCAGCCGTTTCATCCCCAATCATGGAAACCTCGGAGTTATTCCCCAAGCACTTATGGTCGATCGGAGGATCAGAGAGTAGACATGCCAGTGCTACCCCCATTTCAAATTCTGTGCCCTCAGGATCCACTGCCCTATACTGCTTAACCTCAGCTGATGGGTCCGTCTGCTCTTCGGCAACATCCTCCCTGGGTAGTTGCAGGTCAAAAAAGATCTCAAAACCGGGCACGCGCTCCTTCTCCGCGTTTATCCACGGCTCTGGGAAGCCGCAAAATGGAAAGTCCTCCCCCTCCCGGACGAAGCGTCCGTTCAGGGTACCCTGAATGGGCCTATGCATCAAGTCAAATGGCTTCCCAGCCTGCTTCGCTCTGGCCCTTCCGGCCATTTCTTTCCCTTTCCTCACCCAGTCCTCTTTGGTGGGCAGATAACCCAGTCCAAAGGTATGCGGGTTGTGTGGCACTTCGGCCAATGTTGCGACGCCTTTCCTGCCGCTCCTTCCTAATCCCATCCCGGGGATGTGTTGTAGCTTGTTCATGAGGTAGACGGATTGAGCACTGACGTACATACCTTCATTCACAGCCATAATGTTTTGCACAACCCGGGCCTCGGCCAGAGTAAATCCTGATATAAACACATCCTCCATGCCGTGCTCTATTTCTAGGACTGGTGTAGACACCTCCGGAGGGGGATGGATCGATGAATTCCCAAACACGATGGCTACTCCCTTTCCACAGGGGTATTTCACCATTTAATGCAGAGTAGACGAGACGAGCTTCACCTGGTGTAACCACGGTCGCCCCAAAAGTAGGTTGAAAGTTGCGGGAACCTCCAAGACATGGAAATCTATCTCGTGTTGTCCAGGTCCAACCTTCGTCTGAATCTTGACAGTTCCCATCACTTCTCTGCTGGTATTATCGTACGCTTTGATCACCTGAGTTGTCGGGATGAAGTCCGCGGGCTTCAACCCGATTGCATACGCTGTTCTGGCTGGGCAGACATTGATAGCAGACCCGGTATCAACAAGTACCACCGGTATCCACTTGTCTCTACATTCCACGGAAATGTAGAGAGGTTTGTTATGATTCACGCCCTCAGGCGGCAGTTCCTTGTCTGAAAAGGTTAAAGCCGGGGAACCTCCTCCCGGAAAAACCAGCCCAACCAGCTGCTCTGGTGTAGTATCGATTGAGAGTTTGGCTTTGTCCATGGCAGATAGGACAGCTTGCCTGTGTACCCGTGAGGCCATAAGCAGTCCCCAGATGGAGATGTCTGCCTGTATCTTCTTTAACTGCCTCAGCACAGCTTCTTCTTCAATCTGCTTCTCCCTCTGTTTTTTCGGTTTCCTTGTCTTTACCAGATGCTTCTGGTTGGTCTAGGTGCGGGGGCTTGAAGTACCGCCCACTCCTGGTCATGTGGTCCACTTCATCGAGGTACCAGGTGCTGTCTGGTTGATTTACTCCCCAATCTTCGTCTGTGTGGGCAAGACATAAATCGTCGTCTTTCCACCACATCCCGTTAGCATCCAAAAGACACCTGTCTGGTTCTGGCAGATGTGTACTCTCAGTACCTTCATCCCATATGCTCACAGCATTGTCCGTTCTTGTGCCCACAGCACTCTCAGCCCCTTCATGGGCTTTTGCCTTTCTGATTCTCTCGGAATCCCAAAACTTCTCCTGTTCTGTCTGCGTTGTTGCAATTTGTTGTTCCATTGTCTTTGCATCCATAACGCTTAAGTCCCGAGCAGAATTCTTTGTACCGGCGCTCTCCGGCAATCCATTCTGACTCTCGGCCCTTCCGGCCACAGTTGATACCTTCGCCCCTGCCGGGCTCTGCTCTGGCTGAAACTCCACAATATCAGGCTGATCATCTAACCACCCGGTGGCCTCCGCCGACTCCTCATATTCAAACCAGTTGATTGTTGCATCTCCTGATTCTTAGTCGTTGAAGAACTGGAGGTTGGCGAAGTCCTCCTCCACTGTTGCTAGATCATCTGCCCCCTGTTCAAGTCTGTCCCCCTGAATCATGCACGGTTCAGCTTTTTCTGGCAACCCCACACTCAGCTCAGACCGGCCCACTGATAAAATGTATTCGCTTGGATCATAGGCTCCCCCAGCATAATTCCCGGGCTGTTCCATCCCAGACTCAACAACTCTGTTCTCTTCTGAAACCTGCCCTGTTCCATCTTCAGTGGTCACCACCTTTGACTCGGATTGGGTTGTGAAGGTGTCCAACATGCACAAGTCAGTGCAGTCGGGAAGGATCACCTCCGGCTTGGGTAGGTGGGAGGGAGTAATGTAGATACTAGGATCGTAGGATACGACCCCAGTTTGGATGAGGTTGACTCTTTTGGGTGGTGGATCTTGGTTATGGGTAGGGAGTGGGTTGGTTGTAACGTTAGGTCTATCTGGAGGTAGAATAATATTTTTGTCGATGAGGTCCTGAACCTCGTGACGCAGCCGGAAACATTGGTCTGTATCATGGCCATGCTGCTGGTGGTACGCACAGTACTTGGCTGGGTTGTGAGAGGGGGGGAGTGGATTTGGTGGCGGCCTCGGCTCCAGGGGTTTTAGATGTCCCTTTCTAATCAAGAACCCCAGAACCTTGGACAAAGGCATGTATAGTGGAGTAAAGGTTCTTTGGCCTTTGGGCTGGAATCTCGGGGCTTGGGTACTGCTCCCGGATGTACTGGAAAAGGGGGTGGCCGCTATGGGCCTTGGCTGGGGAGGGGGATTGGTGGTGACCATACTGACCTCCGAAGTCCTTGTGTTTGCAGCGCCACTCGGGCCTGCGTTGTTATTGCGGTTGAATGTCCTCCGGGGTTGCTCCCGGTCCTGGTCAATCAGACCTTGCTTCATCGCATCCTCGATCTATACCCCCATCTCGTGTAAGTCTGAGAAGGTGGGAAAAGGGAGTACGATCATCTTCTGCATGAGCTTTGGTTGGAGATTGCGCACAATCATCCTAATTTGATCTTTGTCTGTAGGCCTCGAGGTCATCATCGATGCCTTTGCCCTCCATCGAGTTACGAAGTCTAAGAAAGTCTCCTTGGCCTCTTGCCTCGTCGTTTCGAGATCACGAGTTGTAATCTCGATCTGTGTATTGTACGAGTACTGTGCAACGAAGGCCTCAGCCATCTCATCCCAGTTTCTTTTCACGTCATCTTCTAGCTTCGCGTACCAAATGGCTGCCACACCCGACAAAGTTCGGCCAAATAGGGAAAGCTTTTGTGGTCGGGTTAGGCCCATTGGCCGCAGGATGTCTGAAAACAGCCGGAGATGGACCATAGGATCTCCGGATCTGTCGAAACCGTCAATTTGCGGCATCTTGAATCTGTCGGGCAGTGTCACGGCCACATCGGTGTACCCATCTTCGATGTCTGGGATGGCCTTCACCCCCTGCGATTTCTTAAAAAGCTTCTCCAGTTTGCTCAATTTCAGAGCTGTGTGGTCTACTTCGAACTCAAATGGAGAGTCCGGATGGTTGGCAGGTGTATGAGTCTTGGACAGTTGAGGCAGAAGCGGGGGCGGAGCCAACCCCGTTGGATGGCCCGTGTCCTCTTGGATATTCTGGACATTGGGTAGAGGGTTCTGGGTGTTCAGGGGGGTATTCTGGGGATTTGGCAGGGTATTCTGACCAGTGGATGCCTGCTCGGGTAATGGAGCTCCGGGTGGAGGAGGAGCTGGGTGTGAGGTTGATGTTCCGGTTTGCTGCTGGAGCCTGGTAATGAGCTCAGCCTGTTGGGCCATGACTGTGGCCTGTTGCTTAGAAAATTCCGCTTGGCGGATGGCATCCTCTTGCATCTGTTTCATGCTCTCTTGCATTTGGCGCATCATCGCCTCCATCCCTGATGTATTCTGCTGTTCCATCTGAATGACCGGTAAATGTACCTCTATGGCAGACACAGAAATCTCGACCTGACTGCTTACTGTCAAAGTAGCCCTCTGTTCCGGTAATCCCTATTCTGACACACTACGCCTCCTCGGCCTTCTTCTGGTAACTGGGGGTAGAGAGTGGAACACTGGATGTCCGTCAACCAGATCCTCGGATCGATTGAGTCGGCGACCTCGTGTCCAAAGTGCTTGGGGAGTATCTAGTGGTTCAGAAGCAATCGTGCTAAAAACTGCCCTAGCAAAAAGATAAATAAAGTGAAAAGGAAATAAATAACCAGAAAAACGGACAGCATAACGGCTTAAATTAAATACACAACACACAGTCGGGCATATAACACACGGTTGATAAGCTGGGTATACACTGTCCTCAATCACTGATTACTGTCCCTATATCACTGTTTCCCAAAACCGAATCTGATATCCGCAGACAACTGATTCTTAAATGACTGGCTGATGCCCGCAGGCCTGACGCCCAATCTCAAAAACTGATGCCCGCAGGCCTGATGCCCAAACCCATAAACTGATACATGCATTCCCTGTAGAGACGCACTCTAACAAGCACATAACAGATAAGTGAGAGCCAAACACCCCTATGTTGGGGTAGGGTTTCCCTGTCCTATTTTGTCAGGAACTAGGGTTTCACTATGCACGCAGCGGTTTCAAACAACCTATAAACGGGTAAGCAACCTGTCCTAGTTTGGAATGGTCACTATGGATCCGAATATGCACTAGGTCGAATGGTCAAAAAGGGTGCCCCGGTAAAACCGGGGTTTGTGTTCCCATACTGGCAGAGCCCGTAACCGATCAGCCTTATGGACATGCCTTGACAAGACAAGTCTCCGGCAAACCGCTCAGGAATAGCAGATGGCAAACACGGTGTCCTAGGCACACCAATGCAAATGCAATGCAAAGAAACACACAAGTGTAGTCAAAACCAGATATCATGAGTTCGAGTCAAGTTCTCTAAGTCCCCAGCAGAGTCGCCAGAAACTGTAGACGTCCCCGAACGCATCCCGGGGAGGGGAGCGACTCCCCCCCGTTCTGGTTCGATATTGGGTCACTACAGTTCGAAGGACTCAAATGTCACGGTTCTAAATCTCGAACCAAATAGTCCAAATCCGACAAATCGTTTTGAAAACAGATTTTTTGAAAGAAGTGCCAAACATGGACTGCTTTGCCAGATATAGAGTCGCCACCTAAATATTTTTTAATGGGGAAATTTAGGAAACCCTGACTCGGTGCCAAAGGCCACGTGTCCGTCATCACCAAAGTTGCCTCGGCTCAGGAACTTGGGTACGATTGGGGAAGGTCACTTCGTGAGCACCCCCGCTTGCCCGGTCAAAGACCGGCCTTTACTAACCATGATATCTTATTTTGAAAACATTGTATGTTCTTATTCCGGTTATTAGCCTAGGTTACTATGTGATGCGCACAGCATACAAGTATAGACTGAGTCGTCTGAATTGGAACAAAACATTTCATGTTTGTTTTTGAAAGATGGTTTGCTACCCGCAGGTAGGCTTAAGATGCAGATTTTGCCACCCTCAGGTGGGCTTAGAAAACATGGTGTTGCCACTATCTAGTGGGCTTAAAACAAACAGTCAATGCATTGTTCCAATCCAAATAACCTAACCTTCACCCACAGGCATTCAAGGCAGTTATATCACATAAGCAAATAGCCTCATGGCAAGCATGCTATTCGTGGCAACACTCACACGCATGCAAGGATGCTAAAGCATAAAACTTACCGAGTACTCCAAGCCAAAACAAAAGCTCATTAGAAATCATGCATGATCCTAAATATGCTGAAATGCCTAATGCAACACATGCAAAGATGCAACTATAGCAGGCTCGGCTATTCTAAACATGGCATATGGAATGCTACAACTAACACGTATTCAACTTGGAATTGAAATACAAATGCAGTTTGTATGATGCGCCTAGCCCGGTGCATGCAAAACAGATGAATGATGCAAACATGCTGTCATACTGTATGCTAATTGAAATATGCCCTATATCTAACCATTATAAGCAGGTAAATAAAAGGGGGAAAGACGTGGGGTTGGAAGACATACATCACACTCACCCACACTTATTACAATTATGCCCTCGCGCAGAGGGTCCAAATAAATATACAGTCCGAATAAAAGAATATTACAGTCCAAAATAATACAGATTCCTAATTAATTAACAAATTAACTAAGAAAACTGTAAAACTGGCATGCAAGCCAGGGGCTGCCTTGATTCTGATGAATGATGCATGCCGAGCTGCTTTGGCGCTGAAATCCACTGGGATGCCCCAATTAGCCTCTGTTTGCACCTGCTCTTCAAATGCGTGCCAAGCTCCGAAAAAGTTGCTGATTCTTCATTTTGCTGCAACAGAGAGCAAGAAAGGGGCATAGCAATGTATTTCACAAATATATGCATGCCTCGATCCTCGTGCCACCAATCACGCATCTCGATGCATGATGGCCGAGGAGTCGGATTGCACAACTCAATATAGGATGAATGCGTATGAATGCTACAACAAAACCTAACTCCATCATGGGTAATCCGGAGTGTCGGTGTAACAACGCCCGCGGGGGACCTCGCTACAGTTCGGACTCGATTTTGTTGCGGTTCTAAATCTTGAACCAAAGAGTCCAAATCCGGCAAATCGTTTTGAAGAAAAACAGGTTTTTTTGAAAGAAGTGCCAAACATGGACTGCTTTGCCAGATAACAGAGTCGCCACCTAAATATTTTTTAAATGGGAAATTTAGGAAACCCTAACTCGGTGCCAAAGGCCACGTGTCCGTCATCACCAAAGTTGGCTCGGGAACTTGGGTGCGATTGGGGAAGGTCACATCGTGAGCACCCCCGCTCGCCCGGTCAAAGACCGGCCTCTACTAACCATGATATCTGTTTTTGAAAACTTTGTATGTTCTTATTCCGGTTATTAGCCTAGGTTACTATGTGATGCGCACAGCATACAAGTATAGACTGGGTCGCCTGAATTGGAACAAAACATTTCATGTTTGTTTGTTTGAAAATGGTGTGAAGGTGCTACCCGCAGGTAGGCTAAAATGCGGATTTGCCACCCTCGGGTGGGCTTAGAAAACAGTGATGTTGCCACTATCTAGTGGGCTTAAAACAAACAGTCGATGAATTGTCCCAATTCAGATAACCCAACCTTCACCCACAGGCATTCAAGGCAGTTATATCACATAAGCAAATAGCCTCATGGCAAGCATGCTGTTCATGGCAGCACTCACACGCATGCAAGGATGCTAAAGCATAAGACTTACCGAGTACTCCAAGCCAAAACAGAAACCGATTAGAAATCTATGCATGATCCTAAATACATAGAATTGCCTAATGCAACACAAGCAAAATGCAACTATAGCAGGCTCGGCTATTCTAAATATGGCATATGAGATGCAACAGCTATCAAGTACTCAACTTGGAATTGAAATACAGATGCAGTTTGTATGATGCGCCGAGCCCGATGCGTGCAAAACAGATGAATGATGCAAACATGCTGTCATACTGTATGCTAATTTGAAATATGCCCTATATCTAACCATTGTAAGCGGATAAATAAAAGGGAGAAAGAAATGGGGGTTGGAAGACATACATCACACTCACACACCCTTATTACAGCATTGCCCTCGCGCAGAGGGTCCGAATAAAATAATACAGTCCGAATAAAAGAATAATACAGCCCCAATAAAAGAATATTACAAAATTCTAATTAATTAACAAATTAATTGATAAAAGCTGTAAAACTGGCGTGCAAGCCAGGGACTGCCTTGCTTCTGATAGATGCCGCCGGTTGGGCTGCCTGGCGCGGAAATCCACTGGGATGCCCCGATTAGCCTCTGTTTGCAGTATTTCTCCAAATGCGCGCCGGACTCCGAAAATTTGCTGATTCTGGATTTTGCTGCAACAGAGAGCAGGAAAAGGGCACAGCAGTGTATTTCACAAATATATGCATGCCTCGATCCTCGTGCCACCAATCACGCACATCGATGCATGATGGCCGAGGAGCCGAATTGCACAGCTCAATATAGGATGAATGCACATGAATGCGACAACAAAACCTAACTCCATCATGGGTAATCCGGAGTGTCGGTGACTGGGGAATTGAGACACGTTCCGTCACTCGGAGTGCGAAACATACCTCGTTTCCCGTGCAATATGCATGATATGCATGAAATGCAACTAATATACAACCTAGCATGCGCAATGCTATGAAAATGAGATGTCTCGAAATGCATGCCCACGGGCACGCAAACCGAGGCGATGCGGAACGACATGCGAAATGTAATGATGGGCTTATACCAACATGAAGGGGGGGCCTCAGCCACACTCACATCGGATGCCAGAATGACAAGAATGAGGTGCCTCGAAATACGTGCCCACTGGCACGCAAACCGAGGCAAAGATGAAATGTAAATCGGATAAAACAGAGTGCCTCGAAATGCGTGCACGCGGGCACGCAAACCGAGGCAGAGATGAGATGAAAATCGGATAAAGCCGAAGTGCCTCGAAACGCGTGCCCACGGGCGCGCAAACCGAGGCGATGATAAAATAGAAAATCGGATAAAACCGAAGTGCCTCGAAACGCGTGCCCACAGGCACGCAAACCGAGGCGATGATAAAAGATGAAAATCGGATAAAACCGAAGTGCCTCGAAACGCGTGCCCACAGGCGCGCAAACCGAGGCGATGATGAAAGATGAAATTGCACACGGAATGCCGCGATGGGCTTACACCAACATGGGAGAGCCTCAGCTCACTCACATAGGAGGCCGTCGGGTAAAAACAAAGCTGTCTCGAAACGCGTGCCCGCAGACACGCAAATCGAGGAATGCACAAGATGGCATACAGAATGCAGTGATGGACTTATGCCAACATGAGAGAGCCTCAGCCGCACTCACATAGGCTGCCGTCGGATAAAACGAAGCTGTCTCGAAACGCGTGCCCGCAGACACGCAAATCGAGAAATGCACAAAATGGCATACAGAATGCAGTGATGGACTTATGCCAACATGAGAGAGCCTCAGCCGCACTCACATAGGCTGCCGTCGGATAAAACAGAGGTGCCTCGAAGTGCGTGCACACGGGCGCGCAAACCGAGGCAATGCATTTAAGGCATGAAATGACATGGGAAATGATATGCAAGCATGCAAACCATATTTCAGCACCTAAATAAAGGGGGAAACAACCCCGAAACAATTCGAAATGACACCCGAAGCATGCAATCATCCCGAAAATGTGAAATTAAGCCCCGAAATGGCCTATAGCCATGCTATACATGCAAAATATGATTATGGAAGCAAGAACAGTAGCAAGGCAGTCCCAAATATGGCATTTTTTCAGTAACAAACATGTCCAAAATGCTAGCATAGGCATGGCAACATTAGCTCGCAAGAATACGGTAAAAGAGAGGATTTACAAAGCAAGTAGTATATAGAAAATTCAAAAGGAAAACTTTCTTCTACAACACTGAAGAGGGCCCAAAAATAAGCATATATTCAGTTTATGGAAACCCCAAAATCAGAATAAAATCATGCTAACAATTCCATGCAAAATGGAGCTTAAAAGAGGTTATAACAAGAGATATGCAAAGCACACACCAAATGACAAAATTTTCTTCATGAAACATGTAAAGGGGGTCAAAATAAGACCCCTCTCAGTTCTGACCAAGAGCTAAAACCACTAGCATAAAAGGCTACAAAACATGCAAGATTTAGGGCCTAAAATGGATTTCAAAGAGAGGTGGTGTATAGAATGGCCAAATGAGGTTGAGCTCCTCTACAATGTTGTAGAGGGGTTAAAAATAAGCAAGAAAGAAGTAGGGGTCGGACCCCTAAAAACCAACACAAATAGGTCAATTTTAGCATGCAAAAATGTGACAAACTTGGTGAATATTGAAGGAACTAGTATATAGAAATAGAAAATGAAGTTGAGCCCTTCTACAATGTTGTAGAGGGGCTCAAAATAAGCAAGAAAGAAGTAGGGGTCGGAGCCCCAATTCTCAACCAATTAGAGTATAAAAAAAGATCAAGAAAAAGCCCTAAAAGTTGGTTTTGAATACTTACCCTTGAAGACTTGTCTTTCTTTGCTTCTTGGCTTTGATTTGTAGCTTCTCAACCTCTGAAATTCACTTCCTAGCTGCTGGAATCGAAGTTGGCATGGTGAGGCTAGGTGTTGGTGAAGGAATCAAGCAACACTTAAAGCTTTTTTGAAGGTTTTGGCTATGGAGATTAGGGTTTTTGCTTAAGTGTTCTTGAAGACAATTTTTGTAACCTTGAGGAAGGAGCTGATGGTCCCTTTAAATAGGCAAAACAAGGTGTAAAAGGGGAGGGAAATGGAGGCAATCTTTCCCTCCCAAAATATCCCCCGGATGGGGTGATATTTTGGCAAAAATATCCGGACAGCTGGGATGAGCTGGAAAGCAAGAATCCGGTCGGCCAGGTGGTTCTCTGCAAGGTGGCCGGCCAGCCACCCCTCATGGCCGGCCAGCCACCTCCCATGGCCGGCCAGCCACCTCAAAAAAATGAAGTGTAAAATTTCTGGCCGACCACCACACAAAGGTGTCCTCCCAGGTGTGTAGAATAAGGCCCCAAGGTCGGAAATTGGCAACACTGAAGCAGGAGCCACAACATAGAGCTTGAAGGAGAGGCCCAAAAATGAAATTCTGAATTGCTGGCCGACCATGCTCTTTTGGTGTCCTCCCATATCCCCTGATCACAAATATGTAGCTTTGGTGGGAAGAAAATACCCCCAGGGTGTTCAACATTGGCCCGGAAGTGAGAAAAACGGGCTCCGGAGGAGCGAAACTGGTTATCTGGGATAATTGCTGGCTTCTCACCCCCCAGTGATCTTCCTGGTGTTGAAACAGAGGTACCTGCCAAGTTTGAACAAAAACTAATGAGAAATGAATGCTCGGAGTCAAAACCGAGCAATTCGGGATCCCGAAAATGGGCTGCAGGTGCCGGAAGTGGCATACGGCAGCGAAGTGGGTATCTGCGACCCCAGTGTCCCTCGGAATGACAAAACAGAGGTTCCTGCCAAAAATCAGAAAAAACTGATGCAAAATGAATGTTCGGGGCCCAAATCACGCAGTTCGGGGTCCCGAAAACCGGCTATAGACACCGAAAGTGGCATACGGCCACGGAGTGGGCATCAGAGGCCCCAGTGTTCCTCGGAATGATAAAACAGAGGTGCATGCCAAAAACCGGAGAAATCGGAGATGGTTGGGCGGTCCCGAGCCGAGGCACACGGCCTGACGGCTCCGAAAACCGGGAACCGGGCCCCGAAATGGGTAAAATAGCCTACGGCCACGAAACGTAGCTCAAGGCCACCGGGAGATAGTCTACGGGACCACTCCCTTCCCTCAGGAAAGAGAACAGAGAAAATCGAGTCTGGTTCGCAAACCGAGACAAGGCACAGGAGAGAGTTCGGAAGTCCGGAGGCAGGGCGCACGGCCGCGATTCTGAAACTTCTGAACGAGCACAGTATGCAACATCACCAAGCGCTCAATCGGTGACGTCTGAGTCTTAAGGTCGGTCAAAAATGGGGTGTCTACAGTCGGTGACTTGGGAATTGAGACCCGTTCCGTCACTCGGGGTGCGAAACGTGCCTCGTTTCCCGTGCCCGGGCTAACTTCTATCCCGAACACGATGCAATATGCATGAAATGCAGCTAATATACAATCCTAACATACACAATGCTATGAAAATGAGATGCCTCGAAATGCGTGCACGCGGGCACGCAAACCGAGGCATTGATCCTAAGGCATGAGATGGCAATACGCAATGCAAATTGGACTTACACTAATACGAGTGGACCTCAGCCACACTCACATAAGAGGCCGTCGGATGAAAATGAAGCGCCTCGAAATGCGTGCACACGGGCACGCAAATCGAGGCAATGACATAAAGGCATGAAATGGCCTGAAATATGATATACAATGAGACTAGAATGAGATGTCTCGAAATGCGTGCCCACGGGCACGCAAACCGAGGAAATGGCATACGGAATGCAACAGGACTAAAATGAGATACGCAATGCAATATGGGCTTACACTAATATGAGAGAGCCTCAGCCACACTCACATAAGAGGCCGTGAGATGAAAATGAGATGCCTCGAAATGCGTGCACACGGGCACGCAAACCGAGGCAATGGCATACGCAATGCGATGATGCTAAAATGACATAAAGAATGCAAATGGACTTACACTAACATGAGTGAGCCTCAGCCACACTCACATAAGAGGCCGTCGGATAAGAGTGAAGTGCCTCGAAATGCGTGCACACTGGCACGCAAACCGAGGCAATGATCCTAAAGCATGAAATGGCATGGAAGTGATATGCAAACATGCAAATAAATTTCAGCACTCACAAATGATGCAAAACAGTCCCGAAATGAGGCGAAAGTACACCCGATGCATGAAATGGCCCCGAAATGCGAAATTAGGCACCCGAAATGGCCTATAGCTATGCAATGCATGCACAATATGGACATGGAATGAAAATACAGTAGCAAGGCAGCCCCAAGACAAGCATTTTTTCAGTAGAAAACAAGGCCAAACAGCAATCATGGATAGGGCAACAATGGTACGCAAAAATAGGGGCCAAGAGAGGGGTATTGAAGTAGATGGTAAATGCAAAGCCCAAACAGAAAAATGCCCTTCTATAACACTGAATAGGGGCCAAAAATAGGCACATTTACAGTAGATGACAACCTCAAAAACAGTATGCAAACATGCTAAGAATGCCATGCAAGAACTAGGATACTATAGGCTATAACATGAGGTACCCCAAACATTCATCAAACCAGAAAATACCCTTCATGAAATATGTCAAGAAGATCAAAATATGACTCTTTCCAGACCTGATTATGGCCGAAAACAAAATCTAGATAGGCTTAACAAAGCATGCAAAAATGGGGGTCAAAGAGGGGTATAATGACAAGTATAACATGAAGACCCCCAACAAAGTTGATACCTTCTAAAATGTTGTAGAGGGACCCAAAATAAGCCTACTCATAGTGCATGACATGCTCCAAAACAGATCACATGTAGGCCAAACAGATCATGCAAATTTACGATAAATGTGAGAGATTATGAAGTAAGTGCATGATAGGGAGGCCAAACAGGGTTGAGCCCTTCTTCAATGTTGAAAAGGGGCTCAAAATAGGCCCACTCACAGTTTACATTGTGCTAGAAAACAGATCACACATAGGCCAAATATTTCATGCAAAAATGATGGCATACAAGATGGTATTGAAGTAAGTACCAAATGGAGGGCTCAAACAGGGTTGAGCCCTTAAACAAACATGAAGAATAGCTCAAAATAATTACCCTTTCAGTTAGGGTCGGAGCCCAAAACAGTGAGCAAATAGGCTTAAGAAATGAGGCAAGAAAATGCTACAAAAGAGGGAGATTGAGACTTACCCTTGAAGACCTCTTCTTTTCTACCTCTTGGCTTGAGGAATGTTGCTTCTAAGCCTCTAAAAATCCTCTCCTTGCTGCTGTGGTGGAGTAGTGGTAGTGGTGCTTGATGGTAGTGAGGAAATGGAGTTGGAACTTGAGAAAATGAGAGATATGGAGATATATGTGTGTATGAGCTTGAGCCAAGCCTTCTAACTCTTGAGGGGAGAGAGAGCTGCTATTGTGCATGCAAGGATGGAGAGAAAAGTCTGTCAAAGTGTGTAGTCCTAAGGGATTAAGTTCCCTTGCCTACAAAAGGTCCCCCAAAATCAGATATTTTGGGGGAAAAAGCTATACAGCTGCAATGCACACCTCCCAAGGATCATGGCCGGCCTGCCATTTTTGTTGCAGGTGGCCGGCCGGCTAGGGTTCAAAAGGGTCAAATGGATTTTCTGGCCGGCCACCAGAGAAAGGTGTCCTCCCAGGTCTCCTCATCACAACCATGTGGTTCAAAATTGGCAACTCTAAAACAGGAGAGAGAACAAGCCAAATTTCAAAGGGGTTCAAAAGGTTCAATCAGCATTACTGGCCGGCCATGTACTTTTAGGGTCCTCCCATGTGTGTACAACACAAATATGTGGTTTTGGCTCGAAGAAAATGGCCCTAGGGTGTTCAACATTAGCCCGGAAGTGAGAAAGACGGGCGTCGGAGGGCGAAAATGGAATATAACTAGTTGCTGAGATAATTGCTAGCCTCCCACCCTCCAGTGATCTTCCTGGTGATAAAACAGAGGTACCTGCCCAAAATGAACAAAAACCGAGGCAAAACGAATGGTCGGGGGCCAAAACACGCAGTTCGGGGTCCCGAAAATCGGCCGTTAAGCACCGAAAGTGGTGTTTGGCCACGAAGTGGGTATCTAAGACCCCAGTGTCCCTTGAAAGGGAGTAAATAATATGTATGCCAAAAACTGAAGGAATCGGAGATGGTTAGACGGTCTCGAACCGAGGCACACGGCCTGACGGCTCCGAAAACCAGGAACCGGGCTCCGAAATGGGCAAAATGGCCTACGGGCACGAAATGTAGCCCACGGCCACTGAGAGATGGTCTACTGGACCTCTCCCTCCCCTCAGGAAAGAAAACAGAGAAAACCGAGTCTGGTTCACAAACCGAGGCAAGGCACAGAAGAGGGTTCGGAAGTCTGGAGGCGGGGCGCACGGCCGCGACTCTGAGACTTCTGAATGAGCACAATATGCAACATCACCGAGCGCTCAATCGGTGACGTCTGAGTCTTAAGGTCGGTCAAAAATGGGGTGTCTACAACACCCCAAAAACCAGTCCAGAATCCAACTCAGCAGGCTATAAATTGATCAAAATCCATGGCCTTCCTCAAATGCATTCCTTAATCTGAGCCAAATTGATGGTTAAATCCAAGATGGAGTACCTGATCTTTTGTACAGAAGCTTTAACCCATAAAGCAAATCTAATCTTTATCAGCTCCCCTAAGTTAGATGCACAAGGTTGCACTCCACCAAACAAACATTCATTCCTTAACTTCCAGATGGACCAAAGGATAATGCATGGCAAGGCTCTCCATAATCTTCGAGCTAATTTCTTATAATTCCACCCTATCCACCAATGAAACAAACCATCAATATTCCTTGGCACCACCCGTAGACACCCCCACCAAATCATTACATCAGACCACACCTGCCATGAAAATGGACAGTGGAGTAATACATGCATAGCAGATTCATTCTCAACTTTGCAAAAGGCGCATAACACAGAAGCCTCACTGTGCAGCACACCTATATGTTTTAAAAAGACCCCTGTTTTCACTCTATTCCTCCAGGCCAAGCACCCAAAAAATTGGACTTTGGGGGGAATGTCATTATTCCACACAAACTTGCAAATTTGGAGAGAAGGGTCCAAGAGGGAATCACTATACCGATATAAATCTGAGACCTTAAACTCATCACCAATAGATCCATTCCAAACAGGGCAGTCTTCCTCATTCAGTCTTATAGGAGGGGACACCAAAAGCACTTTTGCCAACCTGTTAGCCTCAGCCTTTTCCCACTCATTTAATGGCCTACGGAAACAAAAATTCCACTCCCCAGAGCTGAATTTCCTCTCAAAAAAGTAGGACAGTGAGCCATCTTTTACTGTTGACAAACTAAATAATCTAGGAAATTCATCTTTAAGACAACAACCACCAACCCACTTATCATACCAGAATTTGATTCTACTCCCATTGCCCACCTTTATTTGAAATTTCTCCACAAAGAACTCCACAAGAGGTTCATTCAGACTAGCAACTGCAAGAACATCTCCCCAGATTCGAGAAAGTCTAGCTGATGAGTTTATAGGTGGGAGCCAGTGAACCTCCTCAATCATATACTTGCTGCACACCATTCTTCTCCAAAGAGCATTTACTTCACTTCCAAATTTCCACCACCATTTAAGAAGTAAGCTTGCATTGACATCCCTTATTCTTCTAATTCCCAACCCTCCTTGGTTTAGACTTTTAGAAACTTCAGTTCATTTCACCAAATGAACCTTCCTCTTTAAATCATTCCCATCCCAAAGAAAAGAAGCTTCAAGCCTTTCAATCTCTCTAACCACACCACAAGGCATTCTAAAACAGAGACAAATAATAAATCAGGAGGTTAGATAAAACGGACTTAATCAACGTTAATCTACCTGCAAAGGAAAGTAGCCTTCTCTTCCACCCAGACAACCTAGACTTTATTGAATCTAAAACTGGCTTCCAAGTAGATTTCCTCCCTGGATTAGCACCCAACGGCAAACCCAAGAATTAAGCGGTAGTCCTTGTACCTTACAGTTCAAGATATCAGCATAAGACACCAATATTTCCTCCTCCACTCCAACTCCACATACCACACTCTTATGGAAATTTATCCTCATGCCAGAAAGGATTTCAAAACATCTTAGTATCCGCTTTATGAACACTATTTGATCCAAATCTACCTCACAAAAAATTATGGAATCATCCGCAAATTGGAGATGTGAAATCACTACCTCATTAACACCAACTTTTACCCCTTTGATAATACCTTTCTCGAAAGCTCTGTTCATTAGAATATTCAACCCTTCAGCCACTATATTAAAAAGAAAAGGAGATAGGGAGTCACCTTGTCTGAGACCTCGTTGAGGTGAAAATTCCTCTGTAGGTGAGCCATTCACTAGAACCGACAACTTTTTTGTAACAATACACTCCTTCATCCATGAAACCCACTTAGAACCAAACCCAAAGTTATGAAGCATAGAAACCAGAATTTCCAATTAACAGAGTCATAAGCTTTCTCAAAATCAAGTTTAATAATCACACCTTTTCTTCTTGATTTTTTCCATCCATCCACAATTTCATTAGCAATAAATACTCCATCCAAAACACTTCTCCCCCTAAGAAAGCCGATTGTGTTTCACCAATAATTGAAGGATGAACTTTCTTAAGTCTAAGAGCCAGAACCTTAGAGAGAATCTTGTACAAACTACCCACCAAGCTAATGGGTCTAAAATCTGACAACCCAATAGGATTATCGGACTTAGGAATCAGAGTGATAAAGGAGCTGTTAATCCCATAGGAAAGTTTGCTACTAGCATGGAAGTCTCTCAGAAACAACAAAACCTCCTAATGAACTAACTTCCAACATTTCTGGAAAAATAGAAGGTTAAAACCATCAGGGCCTGGAGCCTTATCTCCATTACACTCCATAACTGCTGCCCTTACTTCAGTTTCAGAGAAGGTAGCTTCAAGATCCTGATAATCAGAGCTATCTTGAACTGATTTAAACACACCAACTAGCACTGGTCTTCTGGCCCAACTTTCTGAATATAGCCTCTTAAAGTGTTGTAGCACCTCATACCTTAACTTAGCTGGCTCCTCAATTATTTCACCTTCAACTGTGATGGAATTAATTGAATTTCTACTCCTTCTACTGCTGGCCATAATATGAAAGAACCTCGTATTCTTATCCCCATTAATGGTCCAGTTAACTCTAGATTTCTGTTGCCACAGCCACTCTACCATTTTACTAAGCTTCCAAACTTCACCCCTCACTTGTCTTCTTCTAGCCTTCTCAACCGCAACCAGACCTCTATTTTCAGCCACAATATCAAGCTCTACCAATTCCTCCTCAGCCTTCTCGAGTTTTATTGCTAAATTTCCAAACACTTCCAGATTCCATTTTTTCAGCTCCACTTTCAGCATTTTGAGCTTCTGGAACAGCACATGTCCAGCTTTCCAGTAATCCTGAATTCATCCCAAACCTTTGCCACAGATGAGGAAAAGCTTGGATGACTAGACCACACATTAATAAACCTAAAAGGCTTAGGTCCCCAATCCCTCTCATCATCCATCAACATTATAGGACAATGATCAGAAAACAACCTAGGAAGACCCCACTCTTTAAAATTAAACTTCATAAGCCATTCCGGATTAAGCAGAAAATGGTCAATTCTACTCTATTTTTCCTTATCTTGTGCACTAGACCATGTGAACTTCCTGCCTAATAGAGGCAAATCATTCAACTCACAACTCTCAATAAAAGAGTTAAGATCCATCGTCCCTTTATCTCTTCTGGAGCAACCCACCCTCTCACCAATATTTCTAATTTCATTTAAGTCTCCCCCCAAACACCATGGATTTGGAAATTCAGATTTTAATTTGATTAAGGTGTCCCAAAATTTACCTCTACTACTCACCTCATTTGGAGCATACACATTCAAAATATTGCAATCAAATGAATTTAGCAATTTACCTGATAAAAGAATAAGCCTTCTGTTACAGCAGCAATCCACCATCCTGAAAACATCTGGGTCCCATATGCAAAGAAGACCCCCAGCAGATCCCTCAGAACCCACCACCATAAAATCCATGTTTCTCTTTCCCCACAATGCTCTAACCTCCTTCTCCAAAATAGAAACCTTCTTTGTCTCCTAAAGAAGCACAATATCAGCCTTTCTTTCATAAATAAGCTTCCTAATCCTTCCCCTCTTCTCTAACTTTCCCAACCCTCTAACATTCCAGGACATCAACTTCATAATTAAACAAAATATAACACCATATTCCAGCCCAGATAGATACCCAAGCCCCTATTCTTTCCTCTTCTCCTTCCTCCTTGCTCTGTTCACTAACTCCAGATTCACCATCTTTTCTAAAGCTTCAGACTCTTTACCTTTGTAATTGATACCCAGGATTTTCCCCAACTGAATGTTCGCTTGCGCCTCACTAAGAATGTGATTTAATTTACTAGAACTACTTTCAATTGAAGCAGAAAGAGACATGGCAGCAGTAGCAGCCCGAAAGACAGCACATTTATTAGTGGGCTTGCTTGATGATGCCCCTTTATGGCCACACATTCTAGCAAAAAATGAATAACCAAAGACCTCAGTGATGGATTTAGATGCACGAGGAGAAACTTACCTTTCTTTTCCCTTTCTGTTTTGACTTCAGCCCATTAGAAATATTGCCATTACAACCTTTATGCTCTGTTTACCCCATACAGAAACTGGGCCTTGTATCTTCCCAGATAGAATTAGTATTTAGATTTGAATTTGGGCCTCTCATCCCAACACCTACACTGTTCTTTACCACAGGGTTTTGAACAAGGCCCAAATTTACTTCCAAGTTAATACCAGGCCCATGTCCAGCTGACCCACCCATAGACTGAATAAATCTGGGTGTAGCTATCTGCTCCTCCACACGTAGATTATCATCATTATCCTGTAGGCTACCCTCTGCCACCGCCATCTTCATACACTCCTCAACCACCAAGTTGTCCCCTACGCCACTTACCGTCTCCTCTACCACTGTATCTACCTGTTTGTTTATAAGAACAACATCATCGTCTTCATCTTCCACAGCTAGATTAACATCAAATTGATCACCAACATCAACCCCAACAGAGGGATGCTGAACCACCACGTTTGAGTTCCGATCCTCCCTCACCTCACTGGACATAATGCTATCACGGACAGCTAAAGTATATGGTTGTTCTTCGCAGACCAAGACTAAGTGAAATCGGCCTTTACATTCCAGCTTTATCGTTTGATTTATATACTCCATATAATGCGTTGCAACTCTAATTCTTCCATGACTAAAGGACTGTGGTTGATTAATATTCCCATCCAAACTAAGCACACTACCCCATATACCCCCAATCTTGTTGAAGGTGTTTCTATTCCACATACTTAGAGGAACACCATAACACCTGAGCCACTGACACCTCCCTTGCTCTGGATATACACCTAGTTCCCACAGCTTGACATCTTCGCACCATTCCTAGAACCATTCTTTGATCAATACAAACTGTGACAGCATAACCTCTTTTGATGGGAAAGTCAATATAGCAGTCCTACCACCCACATTTCTAACCATCACATGCCCCATTCCTTTCTCTTTTAGCACCGTCGCAATACCCTGCATCGAGAACTCTGATTTGAACTTTAGCAACACACTATCATACAACCAACCATGCCCTTCTTCATTTACCTGAATCGTATATCCTTTCTTACCTCGCTATCCCTTAACTCCTGCTGTTACCACATCAACGGCAGATCTTTGAAAACCCAACTGATCACCATTATACCTTCCTTCAGCGACCTTATCACCAATACTCCTTCCAACCTGATCTCTTCTCCCCAATCTATTTGCACTACGATCATACTCAGCTAATTTGACTTTAAGCTCCTTATCCCCCATCCACAAACCATCGGTTTTCTGTACAGCCACATTTGCTGCTACTGAACAATCAAATCTAACAAAACCAAATCGAGTATTGGTATTTCTCCTTCGCTTTTGAGGTATGAACACATCCTTCACTAGTCCAAACTTGGAGAATAGATGAAACAATGATTTCGGATCCATAGTAGAAGGGATGTTATCCACAAAAACAGAGATTAAGCCCTTACTTCCCTTGTTACTCCATACTCCACTCCTTTTCCTTTGCTTTACTATTGGAATCCACCCTCCGTATTCCATCTTCCGTTTAATGGTTTGTATTTGACCTGTTTCACGTCTTATTATTTGGGGACTTTTCATTTTCTCACCCATAGGAGCTTTTCACTTTTCTTCCCATAGATTAGGATAATTATAAACTCCATAATGATTATAAATTTCCTTGGAACTATGAAAGATCTTGACTCATTCACGCATTCTAATACATTTTGCCATCATTTTAGACCCTAAATATTTTGAAAATTTGAAATTATTTTTCCCAACACCCTAATTAGTAAATTTTAAATATTCATTTTCTAGAGATGTGAAAATTTCTTAAACTCCTTAAAGACACAGTTTAAATGCTTCTTCCTCTTGAACTTGAAATCTTCTGAATTTCCAATACTCTTGAAAGAAATAATCTTTGTGGCAATTTCTATGGATATGCTTGGCTTCAACTTGTTTTCTTGCAATGCTTTTGAATTTCTTTTTCCCACGAGCTTGCGGTGAATCTTCATATTCTTTCATTTCTTTATGCTTGTTGAATTTTTCTTTTACTTGATCTTATGGATCAAAAATTTGCTCAATGCTTACACAACTTGTATCAAACATGAATCTCCTTAGCCAAGTAAATATTTGAGATTTTTAGATTTTCATTATTCATGCTATCATACAAATATGGCTACTTAGCCATTCAGTAGAGAAATCATTTTCTTCTTCAACATTTTTTGTTTTTGGGTGGCAGGTGAGAAATCTTTCTTTCTTAGCAATTGCATTATGTTATTGCCAACTTTTATAAGAATTGCATTGCCTTGCTTTTCAAATTTTTCTTCATCTTTCACTTATGCAATTTTTTATTCTTTTCAATCCAACATTTTCATCCACTTCATTTTTAAAAAAAAAAAAAAAAAAAAAACTTCTCTTCATTCTTTTCATTTACCATGTCCTCTTCTTTTCCATTTTCCCTAACATTTCTACAAAATTTGGACACAATAATCAATTGCTAAAAATATTTTCTCTTAGTTATTAAAAATAAATGAAGTTTTTTTTATTTTTATTTTTTATTTTTTTCATATCTGATTTGGTGACTTCATAATGTTTCCAAACTCTTCCTTATGTATTGATTCCTTAAGTATCTTCGATGCACTTTATTTTTCTTCTCTATTTGTTTAACTTGCAATGGTTTGGGCTTATAATAATATCACACCATAAATTGCATGCTTAAAAATATATGCAAGTTTCAGCACTCCAAAAGTAATAATTGAAAAAACTCAAAATTTTCAAAATATGTGATCAATTGAAAATTGATAAGATGGGCTCACCAACTCTGGAGGTGCTAAGGTATTTGTTTTGTTTCTTTGGTTGGTTCCTCACCAATTCTAGGGGGTGCTAGCAAATAATAGGATGGGCTCTTTGGTGCCAACCTAGTTGGGATGATTTAGCCCATCGTGATACTTTTACACTTGCCTCTCTTTATTGGTGTATTTTGTTTTGTACCTTGTACTCTATTCTTACATCAATAAAGTCTTTTTTTTGCCGTTAAAAAAAAAAAAATGAAAATTGATGGGACTACTTTAGCAGCTGCACTAGCAACTACGGCTCCAACCTATGGCTCACAAGATGCAGCTCAAGTTCAGCTCAAGTTAGTTAGCAATTAGAGTTTGTTAGGATTGGTTTGTTAGTAGGTTGTTACATTGATCTGTTTTACTCATCTGTATAAATATACACTATATCTGATCATAATTAAATAACAATGAAAGTTTCAATTGTTCATAAAAAATGATCCATTCTTTTCTTTTCTGTTATTGGAATTCGCTAGCTAAGACAAACTTGATTCTTCTCTAGTAGTTGCTCTATTTTTCTTTTTAAACCTAGTTTATGAACCCAACGAATAGTAATACCATGTTCAAGTTTTTGGCAAGCTCTGACACCATTATTTGAAAATTGGAGCTTTTGTTTACTCACTCCTGGAAGCTTTTCACTGTTCTTCTCTTTTGCTTATACAACTCAACTCATGACACATTCATTCTTACACTAAGATAATTTTATACTCACTTCACAATGGTAGACAACCTTAGACTTGGACTTATTACCAACACAATATGACATTTTCTGCATCATTCAAAATATTTTGAAATTAAGTTTTCGAACATAATTATTGTAAATGTTTAGAGCTTAAATAGATATACATTTTGATCTAATAAACATTCTTTGTGCTATTATTCCTATTCCAATGGCAGTTTGCCCTTACTCTATTATTTTTTTTATTTCCCATTTCTTTGATATTATTTTGGGGAGTTTGGAATTCTCAAGTACAACTCTTGTTTATATAAGCCTCACTATCTAACTAACTCTGTAACTACCTTTCTAACAAACTCAAGTAGCCTGATGCTGATTCATATGTTTAAAAGAAACTTTGCAGAGATCAAATCTTATCTATTAATTCAATTGAATTTACAATTACAGAGACTAAGATATTTATAAACCACACCAAGTAACTCTGATTCAAGTTAACTAAATCATAACAAACCAACTAACTCTAGTTTACTCTGCAACTGCCTAACTGTCTAACTGATGCAGTGGCTTAACTATTGCAGTTGCTGTTGAAGCTGTCGACTGACTATGGTGATTGGAGCTAGACTGCAGCTTAGCTGAAGGAGCTTGATAGCTATCATGGCTAGGCTCTTTATCACGCCCCCTCAAGCTGAGAGGGATGGAATGTCCCAAAAGCTTGTTCTGAAGATACAAAAACCAAGGAGAGGAGAGAGGCTTGGTGAATAAATCAGCAAGCTGGTCCATAAAGGAAATATGATGAATAAGAAGTTTCTTAGCTGGAACTCCTTCTTGAACATAATGGTAATCGACCTCAATATTTTTAGACCTAGCATGAAACACAGGATTGCTGGATAAGGAAATTGCAAGCAGATTATCACACCAGAGGGTGGGAGCTAGAACTAAAACATGAAGATCAAACAGCAACATTCCAAGCCAGCTTAGTTCAGCAGCAGCTTGAGCAAGAGCTCTATATTTAGCTTTAGTGGAAGATCTAGACACAGTAGGTTGCTTCTTTGCTGACTAAGAAACCAAATTAGGACCCAAAAACACACAATAACCAGTTGTTGATCTTCGATCAAATGAACAATCTGCTCAAGCATGCAAGGTAAGAGGGCCAGGAGTAAACTGTAGACCTTGATGAAGAGTTCCTTTCAAATATTTGAGAATTCTTTTAACCAAAACAAAATGACTGGTGAGAGGAGTCTAAAGAAATTGGCATGCATGGTTAACAACAAAAGCTAAGTCAAATCAAGTGATAGTAAGGTATTGTAATGCACCAACAAGACTACGATAGAGAGAAGGCTGAGAGAACTGTAAATCTACTTGATCAGTAGAAGATTTGAGAGTCATAGGAGAAGGAGAAGACTTGCAATTTGTTATACCAGCTTTAACCAAAATTTCAGTAGCATACTTCTTTTGGGATAAGAAATACCCTGAAGAAGAAGAAGTAACAGAGATACCCAAGAAATAGTTGAGAAGCCCCAATTCTTTCATAGAGAAGGTAGAATGCATCTGAGTAATGAGAGTAGAAATATAGAAAGAATCACTTCCTGTAAGTAAAATATCATCAACATAGATTAAAAAGATAGTGATAGAGTGTGGAGTTTTTTTAACAAACAAAGATGAATCACAATGACTGGCCTTAAAACCATGAGTGAGAAGAAAAGAGGAAAAGGTATAAAACCAAGCCCTAGGTGCTTGTTTGAGCCCATACAAGGCTTTATTCAATTTGCAGACCAAGAAAAGATTAGTTTGATTAACAAAACCAATAGGTTGATGCATGTAGACCTCCTCCTCTAGAATACCATGAAGAAAAACATTAGAAATGTCCAGTTGTTTGATAGACCACTGAAAATGAAGAGCCAAACATAGAAGAAGTCTGATAGTGGGTTGTTTGGCCACAGGACTAAATGTTTCAAAGTAATCAATGCCTTCAGTTGGAGAAAGCCTTTGGCAACCAATTTGGCTTTATGCCTAGCAGTAGTACCATCAGAATTCTTCTTAAGACGAAACACCCATTTGCAACCAATAGCCTTTTTTGTTGGTGGAAGATTGACTAAAGTCCAAGTGCCTTGTTTGAGCAAGGCAGTGTATTCATCCTTCATGGCATCAGCCCGAGCACTGGATTGAGAAGCCTCTTGATAGGATTGAGGCTTAGTATGATCAGAAGAAGTGAGGAAACAATGATGTTAAGATTTAGACCTAGTGATCGTGGGATGAGTATTAGGAGGAGAAATGGAGTGAGTAGAATGAGTTGAAGGAAGAGAAGGTAAAAGAACAGACAAAGAAGAAATGGGAATTTGAGGCTGAGAAGTAGACTTGGAGATAGAAGTAGGAGAAAGCAAATCAGCAGACAGAGACAAATCAGCAGCAGACTGAGGCAAACCAGTAGACTAAGTTGAAACAGAAGGTAGACTGCCAAAAGGAGCAGCAGATTCTGAGACAGACAAATTTGCAGGAGTAGCAGAGTGATGGATAACCTGCGGAACAGAAGACTGATGACCAAACTGTGAGGTAGGCCTAGAAAATGACTAAACATAATCAAATTGACCAAAAACAATTGGAACTGGTGACTGAGTTGTAGCAGGAAGAGCTGTAGGGGAATTGTGGACTAGTCTTTTTCCGCGCCCCGCCTTTCAGAAAGGGTTTGAAAAGAAGGCCTCACAGTTCGGACTCTCGCGGTTCTGAATCCAGTCTCCCAAGTGCAATGTGAAACTGATAAACACCAAAGAGTCCAAATCCGGCAGACCTTTTTGAAAAATCAATTTTAAATCAAATAATGCCAAAATTGGACTGCTTTGCCAAATACAGAGTCACCACCTAAATATTTTATTTTGAGAAAATTTAGGAAACCCTGACTCGTGCCAAAGGCCATGTGTCCGTTATCACCAAAGTTGCCTCGACTCGGGAACTTAGGCACGAGAAGGGAAGGTCCTGAAATGAGCACCCCCTGCTCGCCCGATCAAAGATCGGCCTCTACTAATCATGATATGCATTTTTATAAACATTATGTGTTCTTATTCTGGTTATTAAACTAGTTTTACTATGTGATGCGCACAAGCAAGTATAAACTAGTTTGCTCAATTTGGAACAATTCAACTCATGTGTGTTTGCGAAAATGGTTTGAATTTGCCACCTCAAATTGGCTTAAAGTTTGCGGATTTGCCACCAAACATAGTGGGTTTAAAACATGATTTGCCACTCAACAAAGTGGGCTTAAAACGCACATCTGTTGAATCGTTCCAATCCAAACAACAAGCCTTCATCTATAGGCATTCATGCAGTTTAGCAAGTAAGCACATAGCCTCATGGCAAACATGCTAAAGCTTGAAAACTCACCGAGTACTCCAAACCAAAATAAAAACTAGTTAGAAAGATGCATGATCCTAACTATGTAAGATGCCTAATGCAACACATGCAATATGCAATTAATAGGCTCGACTACTAATATGACATATGAAACAATTTGATAACATGCGGTTAAACACGTATTCAAAGAAGATATTAAAATGACAATGCATTTTGAATGATGTGCCGAGTCTCGGTGCATGCAAGACAAATGAATGGATGCAAGTATGCGATATGCTAACCAAAACATGTCCCTAATCTAACCATCCAAAGCTATTAAATAAAAGGGAGAAAGACATGGGGTTGGAAGAAATACACACACACACACACCTATTATAACATTACGCCCTCGCAAAGGAGGGTTCAAATGAATGAATAAACCAACTAACTAGCTATGCTAATTAAGCTAACTAATTATTACAAACCGAAAACGAATAACTAGTTAAACTAACTAATTATTGAAAAAACTTAATTAGCTACAACCAATTAATTACAACACGTGTTTAATCTAATGCTAATTAAACTAGCTAGCTAATCCCGGGAAGCGAGGAATACATGCATGCTTGATCCTTTACCCGAAAAAGCCACTGCTTCGCTGTTGCAAGCCTCTGTTTGCACATATGATCACTGAAAATTGTGCCAACTTCCAGAACACCTCTGCTTCACCTCAGGCACACACTATGCAAAAACCACTGATGGCCGAAAAGGGGGACAAGGGGCCAGTCGGCTACCATTGCTAGCCGGTCGGCCACTGATGGTGCTATCAGCCACTGTTAGTTCACACCTCCATGCTGTAACAGAGAGCAAAACAGAGAAAAACAATGTATTCTCACGGGTTATCTATACTGTTTACCCTCCTTATCATCACACAAGCTCAAAGGAGAGAAACTCTTGGCCCTCAAACCATCAATCAAGTAATTTCCATGCATGATGGCTAAGGGACCAAGTTTGTATAAGTTCAATAAATGCACAAACAAAACCAAAATGACCACCACCCTATCATGCATGATCAAGGGCAATGGAAACCTAGGAAAATGATACATTTCATCACTTTTGAGTATGAAATGTCTCATTTTCCTTGTGTTCGAATTAACGTCTGATTTGAACACATGCAATGCAACACAAAAAATGCTTACCTTGCACATTTTTACTTACCTATTTTGTTTACTCATTTTAATTACCAAACCATTCATTTGTCAATTTGTCCATTGGTGAGTGTCTCCTAAAGTGAAAGAAGTATCAACCAAGGGGTAGTTCAAGGCATGAGGGAAGCTTCATGACGTTGGTAATGAACCCTCAAAGGAGGATTAAACCATTAAGCATGAGCCTCAACCTTAAGCTTAAACAACCCTAAGGTTGAAATAACCCTCAAAATAAATGAAAAAGTGAAAAAATGAGGGAGGTTGTAGAGATTGTATGTGCTGAAATTGAATGATAAAAACACTAAAAACATGCAACCAACTCACACCAATGAAGGTTAAAGCCTTAAAACACTAAACTAGTGAAGGAATTAACACTACAACTATGTAAAACAAGACTCAAACAAGCTAACCATCCCAAAACAGAGCTAAAACAGATTATTTCAGGAGCAAAAACATGTTGGACTTGAGCTAAGTTAATCTAGAAAAACATGCTAACATGTGAAGCTAACTAGACCTGCAAACAAGACATGAGGAGGGAAGGCTAACCCCTCCAATTTTGGACTTCAAAATAAGTTTTTTGCCACTGAAAATACTTTGAAATTTAGTAGTTAAAAGGCCCAAAAAAGTTGCTTTGAAAGTGATGAATGCAAAGCACAAAAGCTATACAAGCTAAGAAACAAAAATGGTAGACCACCCCTAACTAAAAGGAGGCTTAAACCATCATTTTTGAAGGCACAAAAATAAAGCTTCTTATGGTTCAAAACCGGCCTCAAGACAGTTTAAAAAGATGAAAAAAACAAGTATACTAAACAAGTGAACAAAGCAAGTAAACTATCTATTGAAGCAAAGAGCAACTTTAGGCACAAATCCAAGCTAAAACCACTTGCTAGAGCTCAAAACAAGTCTCTAGGAACCTCAGCTCAAAGAGAAGTAACTTTGATCAAGGTAGTGTATGTATAAGTGTAGGGAAAACTAACTACAAAGCACAAATTTGCAAGAGAGAGAGAGAGAGAGAATTTTGCTCCAAAATTGCTAACCTCCCAAAATGGGGGAGGAACCCCTATATTTATAGAAAAACACCCTCTAAGCTTGGAAACATCTCACTATACATGTGTAGGGAGATGCAGCTTATTGTGCCAACAGCTGGCACAACTGTCAACAAATATCTGAAAAAAGGTATTGGTGGCCGTCGGCCACCACTGGTAGCCGACCGGCCACACCTCTGGTCGACAACCATCATCTATGGCCGATAGCCCATGGTGGTGGCTGACAGGTCACCAAAAGGTTCTAGACTAAAAAACAACAAGAATTGGTCCAAAACCAAGCACAAAACAGATAAGGTTTCAAGGCTCAAAGGCAGGGCACTCCACCGAGAACTTTGAGGACTCAAAACGAACACATGCAATCATAATCATCGAGTACACAAGCTATGACGTCTGAGTCTTGAGGACGGTCAAAAATGGGGTGTCTACAGTTACCCCTTTTTGATAGAACTCGGAAGTCATGAAATGATGGGAGTGAATGTCAAAGCCCAGAGACGACCCATTTTTGACAAGGCCGAAGACTTGGACAAACAAACAAGCAAGGCAAAACAAATGGTTGCACCCGCAGGCTGCCTACGTATCCCTTTGCAAGGGATCAAACTAGCTTAGTTCCGGTGCAAGATGCAAATGATATGCACGATGTAAGAACATAACTTATGATCATGCAATGAGGCTGTAATGAAACACTTGAATGCAAATGCAATGCAAGCAAGCCGAAACAAGATACAACAATCTCAATCATAAGAAGGAGTAAACAAAGACACCACACATGGGAATTACAGACCGAACCACATTGCATACAAAAAAGATATAAGAAAATTATGCAAGCATAACTATGCAATGCGCAGGAAAGACGAAGAGCAACCGTCGGGCGCGCCCAAGGTCTTAACCGAGATCCTAATGTGTTGCACATAGAAGGAAAAAAAGGGGGGTGTATACACCGGGGCACACCCGAATGCTTTTAACCGAAGAGCGGTGACCGAATGAGGGTATAAACATCAGGGCACACACAAATGTTTTTAACCGGGGGGATGGTGGCCGAAGGAGGTGATAAACATCAGAACACACACAAATATTTTTAACCGAAGTTAACCGAAGGACGGCGACCGAAAGAGGTGATAAACATCAGGACGCACACAAATGTTTTTAACCGAAGGACGGTGACCGAAAGAGGTGATAAACATCAGGACGTACACAAATGTTTTTAATTGAAGGGCGGTGACCGAAGGAGGTGATAAACATCAGGGCGCACACAAATGTTTTTAACCGAAGGACGGTGACCGAAAGAGGTGATAAACATCAGGACGCACACAAATATTTTTAACCGAAGGACGATGACCGAAAGAGGTGATACACATCAGGACGCACACAAATGTTTTTAACCAAAGGGCGATGACCGAATGAGGTGATAAACATCAGGATGCACACAAATGTTTTTAACCGAAGGACGGCGACCGAAAGAGGTGATAAACATCAGGACGTACACAAATGTTTTTAACCGAAGGACGGTTCGAAGGGTACAAGTGATTCTACTTGGAACACCTCTGAATGAATCGTACATACAATATCATGCCTGCATAAAAAAGAAACTTAACAGGTACAATGTAGTAAGAATGCATGTTCTACGCAGGACAAATATCGAAGATATAATGTTAATGGCATGCAAAACATGCGAGACACAAAACATAAGCATATTCTAGAATGCAGGTTCAATGCAACAGTACAAAATGCATATTCTATGCACGATCAACAGCACAAAATGCATATTCTATACAAGATTAACAGTATGTTCTATGCATGATAAGTTGAAAGCATGTTCTATGTAACAAAATGCACATTCTATGCAACAGTATATGTGAAATGTACGTACCATGCAACGACAAAGAGATGCACGTTCCATGCAATGACAAAAGAATATCTGATAAAACCACTCAGTCGCAACTTTCGATTTACCTTTTGGTACAGTTGCAATATGTTTTAAAAGGATACACCTTGTCCGTGTCGACTAGCACTGAACATCATGTACTGAAGACACGGTTTGGAGCTTCCGCAGAGGTGATTCGAACTTAAAAATGAACTTTCCTTGCACTTCTTGAGAAATGAAGACACAAAACAGCATCAAAACTCAAAGGAGGAGCACTGGGCATTGGTCGGCCACCAGGGGAGGGCATCGGCCACCCCTATGCACTGTCGGCCACCACTGGTGGCCGGTCAGCCACCGATGGCAGTTCGGGCCCATTTTGGTCATTTCACCATGGGTCTTTAAATAAACACACCCAAACCTCATTTCCACATTTCTCCATACCCGAAAATCCTTCCTCCTTCTCTCTAGATACTTTCCTTCTCTAGATCCGAGCTTTATACACGTTTTCCAATGCCCCACGCACGTTTGATTCGCTAAAGCCTCTTTGTATACTTTGTTTTGAACCGATTTTTTCTTGGAGTTTCACCACTTGAGGCTTGTTTTCCTCGAGTTCTTCTTCGGTTCTGTGCCTTTTCACGGGCTTTGACTTTTTCTTCCCTTTTCTCTCTCTTAGGGTTGACTTTTGTTGACTTTTGGCATTTTCCACCCATTTTCCTCATTTTCGGCCACTTTTCTCATATTCTTTCCAGATGGCAGACGACGTTCCTCACGACGGAGCTTCCCCAGAGGTTCCACCTCTGTTGTCCTTAGGGATGGAGGCAAAGCCCGAGCCTGTGCTACTACCACCCAGGGTGCGACCCTTCGACCCGACAACATATGATCCTCCAACGTATGTGCTACCACCTAAGAGTGTCCAGCATTTCAAGAGGTTTGAGCGAGGCGCACCAGAGGACCTTTTGCTACAAGAGCCGACCTCCTATTTATCTTACAACGCCACCGAGGTATACACTGTATTCTCATGTTTTCTTCACTGTACCTTGCATCTCTTACTTAAACCACATTCTTGCACTGTATTTCTTACATTGCTTTTCACTTGCTCGTTTCAAACATATTCGTGCACTGTATTTCTTACACTGCCTTTCACTTGCTCGTTCTGATCACAGGGGAACTCCCACTCTATCGGAGGCTATAGAGCCACACCCGCGAGGGAGTGGTATATGGAGCTCCCCGATGGTGTACTCCATATTGTTGATGAGGCCGACTTTGGCTTGTTTTGCATGGGACTATCACGCCTCATAGCGAGTTGACCTTTACTCGAAGTATTGGTAGAGAGGTGGTGGGATACCACCAACTCTTTTCACTTCTCTACTGCAGGAGAGATGACGATGACTTCATATGATTTCTCTATGCTCACTGGCATAAAGGCAGGGGGTCGTCCGATCCCTTATGATATAGACATGGGTGAGTGGGAGGCGGTATGAATCTACCTGCTAGGAGCACACCCACCTATCTTCCGATCAGGGATGATTCTGTACAGCTGGTTTGTAGAGCAGTTTTGAGGGAGAAAGCCAGTGACCCCGGAGGAGACTGAACATTAGGCTCGTGGCTTCTTGATGTTCCTCTTCGGCACCACTTTGTTCGCAGACAGAGCGAACACTGTTGGATTATATTTCCTGAGTGCACTGGTGGACTTGTCCCAGGTCCGTGTTTATGACTGGGTCGGTGTTGGCTGTATTTTTTGTACACTGCACATTCTGCTGTCTGCACTCACACTTGTACTTTCTGTACACTGCATACATATTCTGCTCTTTGTATTCTGCATTCTATATTCTCTGCTTTCTGCATTCTCTGGACATTACACACACTCTGCTTTCTGCATTCCCCGTGTTTTACTGTACACTCAATATAGCCCTTTTCTTTTTGCAACTTTAGGTATATGCCTACTTCCCGGCCCTTGCCCCAGAGCCAGAAGTGGAGATGCCTCCTGTCGTGACATACTCTCATCGGTATGACGGGAGATGTCTGAGGAGGACACGAGAGACTTTTTTATTCTTCCGCCGATACTTCGACACTGTGACTGCAGCAGAGGTAACCCAAAATTCATTGTTATTTTCATTCTACTTCAACTCTGATTCATATTGTAATATTCTAATAGCAACTAACAAGTTGTACATTCTCTGTTTACAGATCACGTGGCAGCCTTGGGCGGCAATGCCTGAGAGAGTCGGGGACCAGTTTGCTAGAGCTCGGGGGGCCACCCATTTTCGGCTTCTATTCGAGTGTCCGGTTTGCTAGGCCTTGTTTTTAGGCGAGTGTTTCATACGCCAGACCTTGGGTTTGCCACAGCCGATAGTTCCCATGGCACCTCCACCATCTATGAGAGCTACAGAGAAGCTCACCTCCCAAGAGATGATCCAGTTTACCAGAGGCTTAGATGCCGATTACTTCTTGGGGGAGGGTGATTATGCTATATTCATCGAGGCATACCTCATGTCTCCTTTGACCGGTATTCGCGGAGGTGAGGGGATGAGAGCTCCAGCTGGGAGAGAGGGAGCCAGAATACCTAGGGCGACCGGGGCATGTGGTAGAGGGGCCACACAGACAAGGCAGAGGACTGGTTAGCCAGAGCTGCCTACTTCACTCACATGTTGGCGGTATACTGGGGAGGCATATCAGATCCCGATTGAGCCTGCCGCAGTGGGACATAGATACGTCAGAGCTCCTGATGTACCACCAGTATGTACCTCATTATTTCGTTTTCTTATTTCTTTGATATTTGTTTCTTCTGGACATTGATCATTTCCAAAGCATTTGTAGGCACCTCCTGGATACACCGAGGATCTGCTAGAGCTGTTAGCCTCATTTGAGGGCATGATATTGAGGAGGGAGGCACTGCTCGACTTCCACGACATTGAGGTTATTTCTTCAGTTTTCTTAAATTCTAGTCATCAAATTTCCACTGACACACTGAAACTGACATTTTAACTAAAAATTTCCCCATGCTGTACTGATACACTACATCTGAATTCATACACTGTACTTGACTTCTACATATACTTATTCTGCACACCATACTTGCATCTGATACACATACTGTGGTTGACACACGATAACTGTCTTTTCAAGTCCCACCTATACCAACAGCACCAGCGGTAATAGCACCAGGACCATCAGTACCCCTTTCGACAGCAGGGAGAGAGAGACAGGCTCCAGCACGTAGCCGAGGCCGAGCTAGGAGCGCCCGAGCTGAGAGTGGCCCTTCCGAGCCTATTCTGAGCGAGGATGACACTGAGGCCAGCGAGGCCGATAAGGCAGCGAGTCAGCATGCTGAGTCATCCGAGAGTGGAGAGGATGACACTGGCTCAGGTTCTGCAAGTGGCGATGCTACAAAGCCAGGTTTAGAGGCAGAGAGTAGCGATGCCTTCGGTTCTGCTTCAGCATACGGTTTAGACAGCGGCGCAGATGGAGACAATGCTGCAGAGTCCACTCCATCGAGGAAGAGGATGAAGAGGGCCTCTCAAGCCTGAGATAGCTGGTGCTGATCTATTTGTATTTTTGCTTAGTTTCTTTTGTTAGTAGTATTAGCACTTTGTACAGCCTCAGACAGTTCTTTTTTTTCTTTCTTTAAAAACTTGTATTGTACTTTTTGTAAAAACAACCATGATCGAAATAAAAACTGAGCTTTTCAAAAAAGGGTTGTATTTTGCATCATGAGCACTGCATTGCATGAAAATGAAATTGAATTTGACATTCAAAACCGAGTACTTATATTGTCACAATAGTCTGAATCAGGTAATGAACCGACCAACAACTGAAATAAATAAAGTAATACAACTCGATAATCAAAATAACAACTTGATAAACAACAAAACAATTCGATATACAACAAAACGACTTGATAAACAACTCGATGAACAAAACAGCTCGATAAACGACTTAAATACAGCATAGCAAACTTGCTAAAACTAAAAGGACTCAAAGCAGGACCTTAGCATATACAAAGAGCAGAACAAAACAAAAGTTCTCAGCACTCTCAACACAAAGGTGGATAGCAGGTCTGAAAAAAAGGCTGTCAGTCAGCAGTGGTGGCCGGTCAGCTACCCATGTGGCCTGTAGGCCATCGATGTGAGGAACCTCCAGATTGTTGACACTTGGCTTCCACTCACCGCCGTATCTTCTACAAAAGGTTCAGACTTCGTGATTTCTTCATTTTAGCTGCAAACTCTTCATAAATGGAGCCATTCTTCACCGAAAAACTCTCGAATTGGATTGCAACTTTAGATGGCTCGGAAAAAAATGAATTTCTAGGGTTTCGGCATAAATGCACTATTCCCACTGAGTCGTTCTTCACTTTGTTTTTCGTTCTTACATGCCACGGCTAGATGTTGGAACCCAATTACACATGTCTTTAGCTTCGGGGGACAAGATATATACCAGACAATCGAAGAATTTCAAGTGCTAATAGAGTCCCGGTGTGATGAGGAAATCTTACCCCAGCCCCATTTTGGTCACATCCCAACTTTGGGAAGGATGTGTCGGCTCACTTTACACGATGCCTGATCCTTGGTTCACAATAGAGAGTTGGATATTCCCAGTTTAATTCATCGATTTTCTGACGCCAATGACTGAGGCGATCTTCTTTGGCGAGGTTTTCGATAACATGCCCTTTGTCTGTGCATGTTAGCACACTTCCTTCTTGCTCCTGGTTTTGGCAGGTCTAGCATTCGGCTAGTTGAAGTGGCACAAGGTTTGAGAGAGTGGAAGACTTGCATTGGTTTGGTACTGGCCGAGACTTTAATGGGCTTAGACGCCTTTCATTGGCTAGAGACAAACAAATTCGTAGGGAGTCCACTACTTCTTCCCACCCTTTCTCATATATGTTTCTCACATCACTCAGCACTCATGCTCTGTTTTTCTCTTAAAGCGCTTTTCTCACTTTTTCTCTCAACATACACCTTTTTATTCTTTAATCTCTCTTTTCTTTCATCCCTCCCCAGATATGGCTCATGGACAAACTGAAGGTAGTGGACTCTTTCCCTGCATATTCAGCATGAGGCTACTTCTTTCGCCAACAGCTAGTTGATTTCCCGTATGAAGGATGGTGGTGCCATTGGATGTGCAACAGGTCTGCTACTGACATTGCTTGGCATTGCCTTTGGTTTGATCTGCCTGAGATGAGATACAGCATGGCTCGATAACCTGGCATTCAACTGATTGACGTGACACACTACGTATTCTATTTTCTGTTCCGGTTCATGCGTCAATTCGGACATGACTAGACTTGCCTAGAAGAGGGGGTAGAGTACCCAGCTTCGTTCCCAATTCGAGTTTCGCAATTGGCTCGATATCCCACTGCGTGGAGGACAAGGGAACTTCTGGCTCCTGCCCCTAGTTTTAACTGCGCACTTTCTGGCAAGTGCCTGGCTTGGCTTGAAGAAGAAGCACAGACCGAGCCTACTTTAGCATCAAAAGCTTCCACAAGCGCAAGGAGGGGACGCAAGAATACCTGACTCATCTATGCCCCAAGTTTATTGCTTTGATCTAACTTTTCAAGTTTTCCTCTTGAATGTAATAAAAGCAACTTTAATTTGTATCGAGCTTTGGAGAACTTTGTATTGAAATCAATGAAATTGAAGTTGTAGGCACTGAAAATTTTCTTTTTGGTCAAAAAATGGTCTAAGTTGTAAAAAGATTAATTTGAACAAAATCAACTTTTATCAAAACTTTTCAAAACCATTTTCGATAAGGATCACAACTTGACACACATGGAATCTGTCCTTGAGATGTACAACCCCGAATCCAGAAATGAAAAATTGCCCCTGGACTGAATAGCACTGCTCGGCACTGTAATCAGCTCTTCTCTCAGGGTAAGGATCACAACCGATCTTTCAAATAATGAACAGACAGGGATGCCTTGATCAAACATATGGACACAAATGATTTGGAGGTGTTTATGGCCGGACTTCGGAATGAAGTTGCCTACGTATCCCAAAGATGGGAATCATGCCTTACGTAGTTCGGTTCGAGTTCACTTGGGTATTAACACTCTCCTTTTGCGCTCTAACTTTTGCCAAGGCCACCCTTTCTGGGTTTTCAACCTTGCGAGCTCAGTTTTTTTTCTTTTTAATTTTTTGTGCTCTAACTTTTGCCTAGGTTGCCCTTTCGGGTTTTTAGCCTAGTGAGCCTCTCAGGGGTAATATTTCTTCAACTTGTCCATGTTGATTGGTTGGGAAAATTCTAGGCCATCCAGGTCCATAAGAATAACAGCTCCACCTGACCAAATGGTTTTGATAATGTAAGGACTAGTCCAATTAGGTCTAAACTTGCCCCTATGGTCATGGACGGGAGCTCGATTGTCTTTCAGCACCAAATCCCCTTCCTTAAGGTTCCGGGACTTAACTTTTTTGTTAAAAGCTCTTCCAATCCTACGTTGATAACCCTGAACGTGGTACGGTACTTTCAGCCTCCTCTTATCGAACAACATTAGTTCTTTGAACCTACTCTGCTACCAATCTGCTTCTGCTATTTGGCACTCAGCCATAACCCGCAGCGACGGAACCTCTATTTCAATCGGCAGAATAGCTGCCATCCCATAAAACAGAGAGTACAGAGTTGCCCCAGTAGATGTCCAAATTGAAGTTCTGTAGCCCTAAAGAGCAAATGGCAATTTGTTTGGCTAATCCCTGTAGGTCTCAACCATTTTCTGCAAAATGTGCTTGATGTTCTTGTTGACGGCCTCAACAGCTTCATTGGTTTGCAGCTAATATGTAGATGACTTATGAAAAGTCACATTGTATTTTTCTAACAAGTCGATCATTTCTTTCTTGAAATAAGAGCCATTGTCTGAAATGATCTCGTTCGGGACTCCATAACGGAAAATAATGTTGTTGCGGATGAACTTAGCCTCATGCGCTGCTTTCAATACTGCATAAGACTGAGCTTCCACCCACTTCGTGAAATAATCAATTGGCACCAGAATATACTTATGCTCATTTGACCCTTTCGGTGTAACTGCCCCAATGACGTCAATTTTCCAGACTGAGAAAGGCCATGGTGAAGTCATGTCGTACAGCTTCGACGGCGGGATATTCATATGATTTGCATGAATTTGGCATTTGTGGCATCGCCGAACAAAACCAATACAATCCTCCTCCATAGTAGACTAATAGTAGCCTTACCTAAGAATTTTCCAAGCTAACATTACTCCGCTTATGTGTGCTCCACACTCTCCCCCATGGATCCATTAGGCGCTTCGACTCTTCTACGTCAACACACAGCTTGCGCATCCCTAGATGACCCCTTTTATACAACTTACCCCCGCAGATGATAAATTGAACGGTTATCCGCCGTATTGCCCTCTTATCTTTGGCATTTGCCCCTAGTGGATAAACCTCCTTTTCCAAGAAGTTCCAAATATTGCAATACCAGGGGTTTTGATCTTGTACTTCATCTATTGCGGCGATCAACTCGTAGGCCGATGTATATCTCTATTCAATAATGATCGAACATATCCGAACTCCAAATAGGATGTCTATCATGGAAAATAGAGTTGATAAGGCGTCAGCGAACCTGTTGTTCTCTCTTAATAGATAAGTGAAGGTTAGCTTCTCAAACCTAGGAATCAGAACATCCAAGGTCTGGTGATAGATATTCATTTTTTCTTCTTTGACCTTCCAGTCTCCTTTTGCTTGAGACACAACCAGGTTCGAGTCCCCAATGACGTCTAACCTTTTTGGCCCTAGTTCTAGGGCAGCTTCCAAACCGGCGATACACGCATTGTATTCTACTTTGTTGTTAGATACTTTGAACTGGAGTTTGAAAGCTAAAGGTATATGAAAATTGTCGGGCAATATCAGCAACACCCGTATCCCATAACCGTATTGGTTAGCTACTCCATCAAAGTACATTGTCCAAATCTTTTCCTCGACCTATAGAATAACTTCACCTGGGAATAGGTATTCTACCGTTTCATCCCCCTCCACCAGGTGATCCATCAGGAACTCAGCTACCGCTCTCCTCTTGACAAACTTGCGAGTGGCATATTTTAGATCAAATTTAGAGAAAAAAAGCAACCAAAGGGCTAACCTACCCATAAGTGCTGGTTTTTCGAAAAGATATTTGATGGGATCTAATCTCGAAACTAGAATTATGGAGCGAGCTAACAGGTAAGGCCTCAACTTCCTGGTAGCCCATATCAAGGCTAAGCAAGCCTTCTCTAACAGGGTGTAATGGGTCTCATAGTCAAGCATTTTCTTACTCAGGTAGTAGATGGCTTTCTCTACCCTATCCTCAGATTCCTAAGCAAGCATGCATCCCATCGTTGTATCCGTTACTGACAGATACAGAATCAAGGGCTTACTTGGCTCTGGCGGTGACAATACAGGCAGGTTCTGAAGGTACTGCTTGATCTGTTCAAAAGCAAACTGACATCAGTCATTCCATTGGAATTTCTTTCCTTTTTTCAGGAGACCAAATAGTGGTTCACAAGTCAAGGATAATTTAGAAATAAACCGTCTTATGAATTGCACTTTACCTAGAAAGCCTCGTACCTCATTTTCAGTCCATGGTGGTGGCATTTCTAGAATGGCCTTGATTTTGGAAGGATCTACCTCGATGCCCCTCTGTGTGATCAAAAACCCAGCATTTTTCCTGTTGTTATGCCAAAAGTGCACTTCTGTAGATTCAGCCTCAACCGATATTCTCTGATCCGTTGGAAGAATTTCTTCAAGGCGGTGTAGTGGCCCTCTCTTTCCTTGGATTTGACAATCATGTCGTCCACATATACCTTGACCTCTTTGTGGACCATATCATGTAGGATTGTGGTTGCAGCCCGTTGATAAGTGGCCCCAACATTCTTTAACTCAAATGGCATCACCCTATAGCAGTAGGTTCCCCACGGCGTGGTGAAGGCAATCTTCTCTCTGTCCTCGGGTGCCATTAAAATCTGGTTATACCTGAAAAATCCATCAATAAAGGAGAGTAACGCATGGCCTGCGGTGAAGTCCACCAATTCATCGATATGCGGTAAAAGAAAGTCGTCCTTCGGACTAGCTTTGTTCATATCTCTGAAATCTACACACACCCGAATTCTGCAATCTTTCTTTGGCACCGAAACAATGTTGGCCAACTAAGTCGGATACTCAGATACTAGCAAGAAACCTGCGTCTATCTGCTTGGTGACCTCTTCCTTAATCTTCAAACCCAATCCGGGCGTATTCTCCAAAGCTTCTGCTTGACGGGTCGGGCCTTGAGGTCAAGAGGGATCCGATGCTGTACAATCTCAAGATCGATTCCAGGCATGTCTTCGTAGGACCACGCGAAAACATCTTTGAAATCTTTTAATAAAGTGACTAAGCGCTCGCGTTCCTCCGAACACAATGTGGACCCGATATATACCAGACGCGGATCCTTCTTAGTACCCACATTAATTGGAAATATTTCATTAACAAGGGGTTTTACAAACCTCTCCTCCTCCCGATCAATCAAATGTTTCAAAACCAGAGGAATTCTTTCCTCGTCGTTTTTATCAAAATTTGGAAGTCATGATCAATGCAATATACAAATGGCACTGAGAAGTACTCAAAACCTGCAGTGGCATTCTTATTCACAAATTCCAGTTTATCCAGTTCCTCGGTTACAACCAACTCAAAAGAAAAAGAAAAAGAAAAAGACAACCTGGACAAAACTTCAGTATCCGGGTTATCAACCCCAAGAATATCGGAACCAGACTCAGACGAATCGAAATCTGACTCCGACTCCACAGACTTTGTGGAATCAGATTCTGGTTCACTACCTAACTCAGAGCTACTGGACAGAAAGCCCTCCTCCAGCTGTCAAGTGAGGGACGGTGCGTCAGATGCATCCAAGATACCACCAGAAGGGTCCACACCCGATTAGTCTCCGATCATGGAAACAGTTAGGTCATCCCCCAAGCTCTCCGAGTTGATCTGAGGATTCGAAAGAAGACACGCCAGTGCTGCTCCCACCTTAAGTTCACTGCTGTTGGAATCACTTTCTGTGCCCTTAGTAGCCTCAGCAGTTGGTTCAGTCTATTCCTCTGTGTCACTCTCTTGCAACTGCAAGTCGAAGAAAATCTCAAAGTCGGGAACCCACTGCTTGTCAAAGTTGAACCAAGGTTTGGGGAAATCACAGAATGGGAAGTCTTCTCCCTCCTGAACAAAATAGCCATTCAAGGTTCCCTAAATTGGTCGGTGCACAAGCTCGTAGTGCTTCCCGCTTTGCTTTGCTCTGGCTCTTCCAGCCATTTCTTTCCCTTTCCTCACCCAGTCCTCTTTGGTGGGCGTATAGCTAAGACCAAAGGCATGAGGGTTATGTGGCACATCAGCCAATGCAGTGACGCCTTTCCGGCCACTCTTGCCTAATCCCATTTCGGGCATGTGCTGCAACTTATTTATGAGATATACAGATTGGGCACTAACATATAGGCTCTCGTCAATAGCCAAGATGTTCTGCACCACCTGGGCCTTAGCCAAGGTAAACCCTGAAATAAACACATCCTCTTCGCCATGCACAATCTCCAACACAGGCATAGTGACCTCTGGCGGAGGATGTATAGATGAATTCCCAAAGACTATGGCCACCACTTTTCCATGGAGGTACTTGAGCATTTGGTGGAGGGTGGAAGAGACAACTCTTCTTGGTGTAGTCAGGGTCACCCAAGTAGTAGGTTAAAAGTGGCTAGAACATCCAGGACATGAAATTCAATATCTTGTTACGCGGGTCCAACCTATACTCTAATTTGCACTATTCCCATCACCTCTCTGCTTGTATTGTCATACGCTCGGATCACCTGGGATGTAGGCACAAAATCGGCCGGTTTCAAGCCAATAGCATAAGTCGTATGGCATGGACAGATGTTGATTGCTGACCCAGTGTCGACTAGTACGACTTGCACCCATTTTTATCGACACTCCATGGATATGTATAGAAGCTTGTTGTGTACAGAGCCTTCTTGCGGTAACTCTTTGTCGGAAAAGGTCAAAGTTGGCTTAGCGCCTCCTAAGAAGACTAATCCCACCAGTTGTTCCGAAGTAGTGTCAATAGATAACTTTGTTTTATCTATCGCTGTCAATACAACTTGTCTGTGCACTCGCGAAACCATAGCAGCCCCCAAATAGATACGTCAGCTTGAATCTTCTTCAACTGCTTCAGTACAGCCTCTTCTTCTAACTATTTTTTCTTCTATTTCTCTGCCTCTTCGTCCTTCCCAGATGCCTCAAGTTGGTCCAGATGTAGTGGTTTGAAATATCAGCCATTTCTTGTCATATGGTCGACTTTCTCTACATACCAGGCATTGCCAAAAAGTCCTTCTCCCCAATCTTTATCAATGTGGGCAAGATGCAGATCATCATCTTCCCACCACATTCCTCTGGCAACCGACAAGCAATTGTCTGGTTCAAGTCTAAGTGTGCCCTCAGCAATAACATTCCCCATGGGGTGTTGAGCTATTCCAGCTTTCTGATCACTTTCACTCATTTCCTGCCCAAACTGCTCCAGCGCATCTTCTTGTTCTGTATGTACAGTGCTAACAATGCCCAATTCCTGAGTCAACTGTTCTTTACCAGTGCCTTTCGGTAGTTTCCCTTTCCTGTTGGCCAGTCCGGCCATCATAGTGGTTCTCGCTTTCTGTTCCTCCATCTTCAGTTCAGTCTCCTCAGCTACATCAGGTTCATCACTTAACCATCCGAAATTGTCTATTGACCCGTTCAGATCAAACCAGTTAATGTGCACGTCCCCTTGATCTTGTTCATCAAAGAACTATAAATTGCCTATATCCTCCTCCAGGTCGGCTAGATCATTTAATCCCTGACTTGGTCCATCTTCTCGGACTACACTGACCTCTATCCCAGTCGGTAGCACCACTTCTGGCTTAGCTTGATTGATTGGCACAACATAACAGCTCGGGTCATATGTCCCTCCAGAAAAATCCTCAAAGCCCTCAGGCAATAGACTGGCATTCTCTACCAAGGATAACCTCCCTTCGTTTTCCACTGTCACCACCATGGGTTCGGGTTAGAGTGAGGACGCGCTCATCATGCACAAGTCTGTGCTCTCAAGGATGAACAACGCCGGCTTAAGTAGGTGGGAGGGGGTGATGTATATCCTGGGGTCGTAAGGGATGGCCAATGTATGGATGAGGTTTATTTGCCGGGGTGGAGGAGCTTGGTTATGTGCTGGGAGAGGATTTGTAGTGACGTTGGGTTTTTTGGGAGGTGCTATCACTTTATTGTCAATGAGATCTTGAATCTCATGACCTAATTTGAAGCATAGATCAGAATCATGACCATGCTGTTGGTGGAAAGCACAGTATTTGGCTCGGTTGTGTTTCGGAGGGAGAGGATCGGGCAGTGGGCGTTATTTTAACGGATTAAGATGTCACTTTTTGATTAGGACCCCTAGGGCTTTGGATAAGGACATGTAATGTGGGGTGAAGACCCTCTGGCCTCGGGCCTGATGGCTTGAGGTTTGTGAAGTTGTGTTGGATGTACTGGCAAAAGAGGTGGCAGTCTTGGGTGTAGTGGTGACCATGCTCACATCCGAAGGCCGTGTAGAAGTGCTACTAGTCGTGGCTGCATTGAAGCTGTGTGTAAAGGACCTTTTGGGTTGTTCCTTCTCATGGTCTATCAGACCCTGTTTCATTGCATCCTCAATTTGCACCCCTATTTCATGGAGCTCAGCAAATGTAAATAAAGGCAAGACTATCATTTTCTGTAATAATCTTCCTTACAAGTTACGGACCACCATTCTGATCTGGTCCTTCTCAGACGGCCAGATAGTCATCATAGAGGCCTTAGCCCTCCACCGGGTCACAAAATCCGAGAAACCCTCTTTTCGCTCTTGACGGGTCACTTCGAGATCGCGAGTAGTGATCTCAATCTGAGTATTGTAGGAGTACTGTGCTATGAAGGCCTCGGCCATTTCCTTCTAGTTTCTCTTCACAGAGTCTTCAAGCTTGGCATGCCAGATGACTGCTATACCTGACAGGGTCCGGACAAAAAGCAACAACTTTTGTAGTCTGGAGAGACCTATTGGTCATAGGATATTTGAAAATAGCCACAGATGGACCATAGGATCCCCAGAACCGTCAAATCGGTCTATGTGTGGCATCTTGAATCTATCCGGTAGAGTTACTGCTGAGTCAGTGTATCCATCCTCAATATTAGGGATTGAATTCACGCCTTGAGCCCGTTTGAAGAGCTTTTCTAGCTTGTTGACCTTCGATGCAGTGGGATCAACTTCAAATTCGAACGGTGCCTCCATTTGGTAGACTGGTGCCTTGGAGGTCTGAGGTGGGATCGGATCTGCCGGAATACCCTCATTTTCCTGGACATTAATTGTGACCCTGGGTGCCGGAATTCTTGCTAGAGGTGCATGTGATGCTGAGGCTACTGCCAGTTCCGGCTACTGTTGTTGAAGCCTTTCTATCACTTCTGCTTGGCGGGCTACAACCTCGGCTTGGCGAGCTGTTGTCTTAGCTTGGCCGGTAGTGTCTAGCTGCATAGTCTCAATAGTCTGCTGGAGCTAACGAAGCATATCTTCCATGCTGACTGGTGAGCTTTGAAATACCAAAACCGGCAAATACTCTCTGTTTAGAGTAGAAGTAGAAGACTAGGCCTGATTGGGCATAGGTAAAGCAAAAGGTGACTGCTGAATTGGTGAATTCTAGCTAATCCTCCTCTTTCTAGTAATCGGTGAGAGTGAAACAAACACTGGCTGTCCCCTAACTAGATCCCCAGATCTGTAAATCCTTCTAACTCGGATCCAGAGTGCATGGGGGGTAACAGAACCATCTGAAGCAATGGTGAAAGACTACCTTGTAAAAAGAAAATAAAGCAAAAAGAAACAAAAATCAAAAACCGCATAGCACCTCGGCTCAGACAAAAACAACACACAGTTGCAATCATAAGCTGGACAACTGCACTTAACACTAATTTCTGCCCCAAAACTGATACCTAGACTTTCAATTGATACATACATTCCTGCAGAGTTTCATTCTAAAAGCACGTATCAAGCAAGTGAGAGCCAAACACCCTTATGATGGGGTAGGGTTACCCTGTCCTAATTTCGTTAGGAGCTAGGGATTCACTACGCAAAACAAGTGGTTTCATACAATTCCTGTATTCGGGTGAGCAACCTGTCCTAGTTTGGAATAGTCTCTATGGCTTCCGATATGCAACTAGGTCAATTGGTCAAAAAGGATACCTCAGCAAGACTACCTAATATACCTCTCGCACCTAACACCAAGAAATGAAAGGAGGATCAAACGGTACAGCGGTAGTCCAGATCCAAGAGTTGTGTTCCCATCATGGTAGAGTCCGTAACCAGTCAGCCTTTTGGCAAGCTTTTCCAAGCAAGCCTCTGGTAAACCGCTTAGGAATAGCAGATGACAAACATTGTGACTTAGGCGCACCGATGCAAACACAAATGCAAAGAAACACATAAGTGTAGATAAAATAACATATCATGAGTTCGAGTCAAATTCTCTAAATCCCTAGCAGAGTCGCCAGAAACTATGGACTCGTCTTTTTTCGCGCCCCGCCTTTCAGAAAGGGTTTGGAAAGAAGGCCTTAGAGTTCGGACTCCCGCGGTTCTGAATCTAGTCTCACAAGTGCAATGTGAAACTGATAAACACCAAAGAGTCCAAATCCGGCAAACCTTTTTGGAAAATCGATTTTAAATCAAATAATGACAAAATTGGACTGCTTTGCTAGATACAGAGTCGCCACCTAAATATTTTATTTTGGAAAAATTTAGGAAACCCTGACTCGTGTCGAAGGCCACGTGTTCGTCATCACCAAAGTTGCCTCAGCTCAGGAACTTAGGTACGAGAAGGGAAGGTCCTGAAATGAGCACCCCCCGCTCGCCCGATCAAAGATTGGCCTCTACTAATCATGATATGCATTTTTATAAACATTATGTGTTCTTGTTCCAATTATTAAACTAGTTTTACTATGTGATGCGCACAAGTATAGACTAGTTTGCTCAATTTGGAACAATTCAACTCATGTTTGTTTGTGAAAATGGTTTGAATTTGCCACCTCAAGTGGGCTTAAAGTTTGCGGATTTGCCACCAAACATAGTGGGCTTAAAACATGATTTGCCACTCAACAAAGTGGGTTTAAAACGCACATCCGTTGAATCGTTCCAATCCAAACAACAAGCCTTCATCCATAGGCATTCATGCAGTTTAGCAAGTAAGCACATAGCCTTGTGGCAAGCATGCTAAAGTGTAAAAACTCACCGAGTACTCTAAGCCAAAACAAAAACTAGTTAGAAAGATGCATGATCCTAACTATGTAAGACACCTAATGCAACACATGCAATATGCAATTAATAGGCTTGGATATTAATATGGCATATGAAACAATTTGATAACATGTGGTTAAATATGTATTCAAAGAAGATATTAAAATGACAATGCATTTTGAATGATGCGCCGAGCCTCGGTGCATGCAAGACAAATAAATGGATGCAAGCATGCGATATGTTAATCCAAACATGTCCCTAATCTAACCATCCAAAGCGATTAAATAAAAGGGAGAAAGACGTGGAGTTGGAAGACATACACATACGCACGCACAAAGGAAGGTCCAAATGAATAAGCTAACTAACTAGCTATGCTAATTAAGCTAACTAATTATTACAAACCAAATTAATTAACTACTTCTAGCTAATTAATGCTAATTAAACTAACTAGCTAATCCCAGGAAGCGAGAAACGCACGTATGCTTGATCCTTCACTCGAAAAAGCCACTACTTTGCTATTGCAAGCTCATTTGCACATATGAACACTGAAAATTATGCCAACTTCCAGAACACTTCTACTCACCTTAGGAACATACTGTGCAAAAACCATTGATGGCCAACATAGGGACAAGGGGCCAGTCAGCTACCATTGGTGACTGGTCAGCCGCTGCTGTTCACACCTCCATGCTGCAATAGAGAGCAAAACAGAGCAAAACAATGTATTCTCACAGGTTGTCTGTACTGTTTGCTTCCTTATCATCACACAAGCTCAAAGGAAAGAAACTCTTGGCCCTCAAACCATCAATCAAGCAATTTCCATGCATGATGGCTAAGGGACCAAGTTTGTACAAGTTCAATAAATGCACAAACAAAACCAAAATGACCACCACTCTATCATGCATGATCAAGGGCAATGGAGACCTAGGAAAATGACACATTTCATCACTTTTGAGTATGAAATGTTTCATTTTCCTTGTGTTCGAATTAACGTCTGATTTGAACACATGCAATGCAATACAAAAAATGCTTACCGTGCACATTTTTACTTACCTATTTTGTTTACTCATTTAATTACCAAACCATTCATTTGTCAATTTGTCATTGGTGAGTGTCTCCTAAAGTGAAAGAAGTGTCAACCAAGGGGTAGTTTGGCATGAGGGAAGCTTCATGACGTTGGTAATGAACCCTCAAAGGAGGATTAAACCATTAAGCATGAGCCTCAACCTCAAGCTTAAACAACCCTAAGGTTGAAATAACCCTCAAAATAAATGAAAAAGTGAAAAAATGAGGGAGGTTGTAGAGATTGTATGTGCTGAAATTGAATGATAAAAACACTAAAAACATGCAACCAACTCACACCAATGAAGGTTAAAGCCTTAAAACACTAAACTAGTGAAGGAATTAACACTACAACTATGCAAAACAAGACTCAAACAAGATAACCAGCCTAAAATAGAGCTAAAATAGATTATTTTAGGAGCAAAAACATGCTAGACTTGAGCTAAGTTAAGCTAGAAAAACATGCTAACATGTGAAACTAACTAGACATGCAAACAAGACGTGAGGAGGAGAGGCTAACCCCTCCAATTTTAGACTTCAAAATAAGTTTTTGGCCATTGAAAATACTCTGAAATTCAGTGGTTAAAAGGCCCAAAAAAGTTGGTTTGAAAGTGATGAATGCAAAGCACAAAAACTATACAAGCTAAGAAACAAAAAGTGTGGACCACGCCTAACTAAAAAGAGGCTTAAACCATCACTTTTAAGCCACAAAAATAGAGCGTCTTATGGTTCAAAACCAACCTCAAAAAAATTTAAAAAGATGAAAAAAATAAGTCTACTAAACAAGTGAACAAAGCAAGTAAACTACCTATTGAAGCAAAGAGCAACTTTAGGCACAAATCCAAGCTAAAACCACTTGCTAGAGCTCAAAACAAGTCTCAAGGAACCTCAGCTCAAAGAGAAGTAACTTTGATCAAGGTAGTGTATGTAAAAGTGTAGAGAAAACTAACTACAAAGCACAAATTTGCAAGAGAGAGAGAAATCTAGAGAGAGGGGAAGAGAATTTTGCTCAAAAATTGCTAACCTCCCAAAATGGGGGAGGAACCCCCATATTTATCGAAAAACACCCTGTAAGCTTGGAAATATTTCACCATACACGTGTAGGGAGATGCAGCTTATTGTGCTAATAGCTGACACAACTGTCCACAAATATTTGGAAAAAGGAATTGGTGGCCGACCGGCCACACCTCTGGCCGACAACCATCATCCATGGCCGACAACCCATGGTGGTGGCCCACAGGTCACCAAAAGGTTCCAGACTAAAAAATAACAAGAATTGGCCCAAAACTAAGCACAAAACAGATAAGGTTTCAAGGCTCAAAGGCAGGGCACTCCACAGAGAACTTCGAGCACTCAAAATGAACACATGCAATCATAATCATCGAGTGCACAAGCGATGACATCCGAGTCTTGAGGATGGTCAAAAATGGGGTGTCTATAGGAAGGCACAGAGGAGCCATGGGAAGAAGACTAATCAGACTAGAAAAATGAGCTCAATTCGGACAAAGAAGGAGGTGCAGGCTTAACTGGTGGAGAAAAAGCAAAGAGAAAGACATGTTCAGCAAAAACATGTCTGGAAACATGAATTTGGCCAGTAACAGGATCAAGACACCTATAGCCCTTAGTAGATGGAATATAACCAAGAAACACACAAGGCACAGACCTAGGTTGGAGTTTATGAGTAGCATAAGGCTTAAGCCGTGGATAACATCTGCAACCAAAGGTTCCGAGCAATGTATAATCAAGAGCATGTTGGTACAACACTTCAAAATGAGTGAGAAAATTGAGTTTAGCAGTAGGAAGTCTATTAATGAGAAAAATAGATGTGGCAAGAGCATCAAACCAATAAGCAAGAGGCAATGAAGAGTGATGCATGAGAGAAATGGTGGTCTCTATGAGATGTCTAGGTTTCCTCTCTACTACTCCATTTTGAGCAGGTGTGTGAGGACAACTCAACTGATGTTGCATGTCTTGACTCTTTAAGAAATCATGAAACTTGGTGCTAAGATATTTACCACCATTGTCACTTCTTAACACTTGTAATTGAGTAGAAAATTGAGTTTCAACAAACACTTTGAATTCCAAAAACTTAGGAAAAACTTCACTTTTATAGTGAAGAGGAAACAACCATGTAAACTTGCTATAATCATCAATGAACAGCATATAATATTTGTATGAAGAAACAGATGAAGTGAATGGCCCCCATACATCAGAGTGAATAAGGGCCAAGGGCTTATTAACTGTAGAATTAGACAAGCTAAAAGAAAGTCTATGACTTTTGGAAACACAACAATGTGAGCACATTTTATTATCAACAACAGATGAAACATTAACAGATAAAGAAGATAACAAATGATGAGTAACAATGTGCTGAAGTTTCCTTGAAGAATGATGGCCTAATCTAAAATGCCAATGAGAAGAATTAACAGTGGATTGAAAACAAGCTGGGAAAGAAGATGCAAATGCAGGAGATGGAGCAACACTAGGAAGATGATACAGACCATGGGAATGAAAGCCTTTATATAGCACCTTCTTGGTAATCTTGTCATGTATGATAAACATATCTTTATCAAAAGTAATAGTGCTATGATTATCATAAATAAGCTGATGGACAGAAATTAAGTTAGAAGAAATGGAAGGTACATGAAGCATGTTTGAGAGATGAAAAGGAAAGAATGGAGTAGGGAGAAGACCTTGACCAGTGTGATGAATAGGTAAGGTACTTTCATCACCAACAGTGACCTGACCATGTCCATGATATGGTTGATAAGAAGAGAGATTGTTCAAATCATTGGTGATATGACTGGTAGCTGCAGAATCTAAAAACCAGTTGGTGTTGTTGGGAGAATTGGCACCAGGAGAACCAGTAGCAGACTGATTAGTATTGGTAATATAGGCTTGATGAGCTTAAGGTCTTGGAGATTGAAGAGAGGTGTCCAACCTGTACCAACACTCTAATGTTGAGTGATTTGGTTTCCTACAAATTTGGCAAATCACTTGAGAAGAATTAGATGCAGCAGAGTGAGTAGCAAAACTTGACTGATATGATTGATATCCTCTGTGACCTTGGCCTTGATGATTAGGAGATCTGCCTCTGCCTCGAAAATTAGAATTGCTAGAATTTCCTTTAAAGAACATGCTGCCAGTTCTTCCCCTTCGACCTCTGTAAGAGCCACCTTTATGAGAAGTTCTTGAAACATGATAAGCAAAAGGAAGTTCTGAAGCATGAGCTTGCTTAGATGAGGATTCAACATGAATTGATTCAGAATTTAACAGAGAACATAACTCGCCAATAGAGATGGTTTCAACTCTTGTTCTGATTGTTGTTTTGAATGCATTATATTCATCAAGCAAACCATTCAGGATTAGTAAAACCAGATCCTCATCATCAACAGGTGATGCAGCTAAAGCTAATTGATTAGCAATTGACTTGATCTGAGTCAAATAGGCATCCATTGTGTGGCCTTTTTTAACAATATGATTAAGCTTGTTCTTCAACTGGTGAATATGTGATCTTGACAAAGATGTAAAACGTTTGAGAAGAACACTCCACACTTCATGATTTGTGGAACAATGAAATACAAAAGTGAAGATAGATGGTAAGAGAGTTGCAGTCAAGCAACTGAGAAGATGAGAATCAATTAGCATCCAATGTGTATACTCTGGATTCAGAATCTCATGATTGTGTTCATCGGTGATGGTGGATGATGGACATACCTGTGTGCCATCAACAAAACTGAGAAGCTGTGTAGCTTTTAGAATATTCTGAACTTGATTCTTCTAGATAATAAAGTTTGTGGAATCAAGTTTGACATTTACAAAAGAATTCAGATTTGAAATGAGCAGTGCAAGATTTAGAGGTACGGAAGATGAAATGGATGAAACAGCAAATGAGGACAAATTCAAAAATGGCATTGAAGACGCCATTGATGAACTTTCAAGAACCAGTGCTCGCAAGAGTTTGTGGCTCTAATACCATAAAAGAAACTTTGCAGAGATCAAATCTTATCTACTGATTCAATTGAATTTACAATTACAGAGACTAAGATATTTATAAACCACACTAAGTAACTTTGATTCAAGTTAACTAAACCATAACAAGCCAACTAACTCTAGTTTACTCTGTAACTACCTAACTATCTAACTGATGCAGTGGCTTAGCTATTGCAGTTGCTGTTGAAGCTGTCAACTGACTATGGTGGCTGGAGCTGGACTGTAACTTAGCTAAATGAGCTTGATAGCTATCATGGCTAGGCTCTTTATCAATGTTGATGCACTTGATCTTCTTTAGATTTAGCTAGAGCACTCTCTGATGTGATGATAGACCTATCAAAAATTAGAACTCGAAAGATAAAATAAGACGAAACAAATATTTTAAGAACCATACGAATATTTTCTCTTTAATTTTTTATTTTTTTATTTTTTATTTTTTGTTGTCATTTCTATATTTTTCATGATACTCCGATTAATGAAACGAACCAGTTGGATAAAGCTAGCAAAATGCGTGATATTGAAGTTTCTAGCCAATTGAATATCAATTGGAGGCTTTCTTTATCTCTTTTAAGATTCTTCTTGTATTTTGATATGTTTTTATAAGACTACTTATTGTCGAATGTACAATGTACTAATTTTTGTACTTTCCAATAAAATAAAATAAATATATATATATATATATATCAGCTTGTTTTAATGTTGGTTGAAATCTTAATCAAGAAAATTTCACATGGACCTTGTTTTTTTCACTTAGTTGACTTTGGTACCTGTAGGTGGCCCTAGGCTATATATGTGTTGAATCTGAGTAGATGGTAGGCTTGTGGATGTTCCCATCCTAATGCATTATGATGTGACTCATATAATACATGATTTTCTTGGAGGAAATAATAATATATCTACAATCTGAAAATAATAATATAAATAATAGATATAAGTGTATATATAGGGATATAGAATTCTGTTAGACTTGGTGCTCTTCTGCTACTATTCCGGTGGCTAAGAAGCTGGGCTATTGAATAGAGGGTTGATTGTTGTTTTGAATGTTTGGTTTATTTGAATGGAGATCGTGGTAGCATTTGCATTGGTCTCTGTTTTGTAGGATTGGACTGCTTAGCAATGACTGCAACTAATGGGTGTTTTTGGTGGACTGCAACTGATGTTGAGGACTGCAATTGGTGTTTTTGGTGGACTGTTGCTGTGTAGTTTTGTTTAGCTAATTGTTGGTTTTCTTTTCTTTGGCTCTGTTTGTTGGTCTCTCACCAGCTAGGAGGTTGGAGCTTGAACTAGCTCCAAGATCTTCTTTATTGATGTTATTTTTCATACTTTGTATGTGTTTCATCAATAAAGTCCTTTTTTGCCGATCAAAAAAAAAAGAAAAAAGAAAAATATAGGGATATAGAACCTTTTTTGCAACTCAGCAGAGATAGTGATATGTCTTACTAATGGTATCATTTATTTATTGACAAATTATATGGTATTCCATGTATTTATTTATTTATTTATTTTGGTGTCAATTTATTTTATATAGTTTCAATTTATTTAATTGACTTTGAATTTTAAATTTTGTATCAATTCAATCCAATCAATAATATATGTTAAGACAACACGTGACCATTTTCAAGAGGTAAAATGTGTATTGTACTACTCTCTCCCTATTCTCTCTACAACACCAACACCAACACCAACACCAACGCTAACGCTACCTACCTCTACTACAAAGCATCTAATTAGTACAAGAATTTGCATTAATCATCGCCCTTGCCCTCAATCATCATCTACTCTACCTTGATCTATCAATTATCACCCTTGCCTCAGCCGATCACCCTTGTTCTCTATTGATGGTTGATCAACTTCTTCCCCATTCCCCATCACATCTTCTTTCTCCCCATCCCATTCTCATTTAGGTTTAAGCCTACCCCTGCCTTCTCCTATCGAATACCTTTTCTCTCTCGACCTTCTTGTCGTCATCAATGCGTTTGATTTTAGTTTGTAGATAATTACACCTCAATTCTCATGAATAATAAAAACTAGATGCCATCAGCAATTAATAGGGATCATATTTAAGGTCTATTTTCATATTTATATGTTCTTATATTGTATCTAGCTCGATTAGAGTCATTAGACTAGTTTCCAATCTTAAATCTTTTTTATTATTTATTTTTGGCAGTAAGAGATATTTATAATATAAAAAGTATTGCATCCAAACAATTATAGTCTAACAATTAAAGAAACCCAACAATCAAGAAAGATCGCCATAATTACAAAAAAATAACATAACATAACAAAAAGCACATAATAACGGAGAAAAATTATAAAATTTTGCTTTTGGTGCAATGATTGACCCTAGATATCTAGATAGAACTTCACATAGATGGCCAACTGAAGTAACCCAACTAGTTTTAAAAAAAAAAGTCACCAACTCATCATACATTTGCTCTCATTTCTTATTAGGGCATATTTTTATTGGATTTCCATTTTCTTTTCTTTTTCTGTAAATGTCATCAGTGGAGTGGATTGCATCTATATTTGAAACCGTGGTTAGGGATTACTTTTCTTTAGTGGAGCACTGAAAAGAAAGAGTTACATTCCTGTTGCCAATTTTATTTTTTTAATTCCACTTCCTAAATTCCAACTCAATCAAGAATTCATTAAACTAGTATTTTTTTTTTCTTTTTTTATCTGTTCTATACATGAGTTGCGTTTATAAATTTGAGTTTATGTAAATATTATTTTAATATAATAATTATTTTTCTACAACCAATTGAAAAATTATATGTCAAAGTTTAATAATCAAGTTTTAAATGTTATTAATAAGTGAACCGATTAAAAGTTCATTCTTCAAAATAATCAAAACATTGTATTCCTATGCAATTTCCCATGTTTTTTGTTAGTTTTCCATAACTCAAAGCGATTAAGAAAAATTTTACAAATTTGAATCCAGTTGAATTTAATTTGATATTTTCTTCCTTTTGCAATCATTGTGATATATTTTCTTACAAAGAGATTGTTTCAGATTAAAGCTAAAACTTTAGGCATTCAGATCTAACAATTTCAATCCATAGAATTTCTGAAAATATATTGGAAACAATTTTTTAAAAAAACCAAAAAAATTATAAAAGACGTGTGTACTTGGATTTCATAAAGCGAAATTTCTAGTTGTACAAAGAAAATATTTTAAAAGGAGAGATTTTAAAATCATTTTTTGTTCAAATTAAGAAAAGAAAAATTAATAGCGTGAGAGTAAAGAGAGATTATCATAAAAATGGATGGGGAAGAAAATAATAATCTAGTCAACGTATTATATTTGTTACATTAGTTACATTTTCTTTTCGAACACAAAATATAATTTTTTTCCAAACTATCAATATTAATATATATATATATATATATGTATAAATGTATATATTTGGTAAACTATATGTAGTTAAATACGTGTGTCTAAAAAAAGAAAAAAAAATTAAATGAATTTCTTTTAATACTTAATTTTTTTTATTTCTATAATTTTTAATATATTTATCAGGTAATGATAACATCACGATTTCAATTCAATTCCAGTTGAGCCTACAATTAAACCAATGACCTTTGCCCCATCTAGGTTTTATAAAAAAAAATTAATAATAATTGAGTGGCACACCTCTATGCCTATGAAATATGGGGTTCACAATATAAAAATTAGCAATTTGGATAAAATATAAACCCCCCCAAAACAAAACAAAAAAATGACTTTTTATAACTATTGTCAATCAATTGTCATATAATTACTATCTTTTGTAAATCCACATGAATAATATAATAAGGTAATCAAAGACCAACCCGTTAAGAACGATTTGAAAAATAAGTCTGACGTTAAAAGTTTTCATCATGAATGAGAGAGAGGGAGATTTGCGACCACCCAAAGGCAATGGAGGTTGGATCCCAGTGGTGAAGCAGTCGAGATGAGGTGGAGCTCGAGGTAAAGAAGTAAAGTATGGCCTTTACACTGTATTTGTGGACAATCTTCCAAGTTCAATGGATGCTAAATCACTGTTCAAGCTCTTCACAAAGTTTGACATAGTGAAAGATGTCTTTATCTCCTTCAAAAAAAGGAGAGTGTCAAACTCAAGATTGGGTTTTATGAGATTCGACTGTCCTACAGCATCAAATATTGCTATTCAGAAAGCAAATGGTCTTTTTGTGGATGGCAAGGTTCTCGAAGTCAAAATTGCTTCTTATGACAGGAGCAACAGGGATGTGCACAACAGGAGATGGGCCCAAAACATCAGAGAAGCATTCGAATCAACCAAAAGCAGGGGTCAAGTACCATATGTTGGTCACAGATCGTTCGCAGAGGTACTAAAAGGAGGTACAATCATTGAAGCTAGGACAACAAGCACAACCATCAAAGTCAATGAAGATGGTCATGGTTGGCTCTATAAAAGTGTCATAATCAAACTCAATACGGATGTAACAAGCCCGCGGGGGACCTCGCTACAGCTCGGACTCAGTTTTGTCACGGTTTTCAATCTTGAACCAAATAGTCCAAATCCGGCAAATCGTTTTGAGAAAACAGATTTTTGAAAGAAGTGGCAAACACAGACTGCTTTGCCAAATACAGAGTCGCCACCTAAATATTTTATTTTGAAAAATTTAGGAAACCCTAACTCGTTGCCTAAGGCCACGTGTCCGTCATCACCAAAATTGCCTCGGCTCGGGAACTTGGGTACGATTGGGGAAGGTCACTTCGTGAGCACCCCCGCTCGCCCGATCAAAAATCGGCCTCTACTAACCATGATATCAAGTTTTGAAAACATTATGCGTTCTTATTCCGGTTATTAGCCTAGATTTACTATGTGATGCGCATAGCATACAAGTATAGACCGGGTCGCCTGAATTGGAACAAAACACTTCATGTTTGTTTTTTGAAAGAGGTTTGCTACTCGCAAGTAGGCTTAAAATGCAGATTTTGCCACCCTCAGGTGGGCTTAGAAAACATGGTTTTGCCACTATCTAGTGGGCTTAAAACTCACAGTCAACGCATCATTCCAATTCAGATAACCCAACCTTCACCCACAAGCATTCAAGCAGGTATATCACATAAGCATATAGCCTCATGGTAAGCATGCTATCATGGCAGTCACTCACACGCATGCAAGGATGCTAAAGCATAAAACTTACCGAGTACTCCAAGCCAAAACAGAAGCTAATTAGAAATCCATGCATGATCCTAATTATACAGAAATGCCTAATGCAACACATGCAAAAATGCAACTATAGCAGGCTCGGCTATTCTAAACATGGCATATGAGATGCAATAGTTAACAAGTATTCAATTTGGAATTGAAATACAGATGCAGTTAGTATGATGCGCCGAGCTCGGTGCATGCAAAACAGATGAATGAATGCAAACATGCTATCATACTGTATGCTAATTGAAACATGCCCTAATCTAACCATCATAAGCAGGTAAATAAAAGGGAAGAAGGACGTGGGGTTGGAAGACATACATCACACTCACGCACACTTATTACAATTGTGCCCTCGCTCGGAGGGTCCGAAAGAATAATATACAGTCCCAAATGAATAAATAATACAGTCCCAATAAATACAAAATCCTAATTAATTTACAAATTAATCCAGGAAAGCTACAAATTGGCATGCAAGCCAGGGACTGCCTCGACTCTAATGAATGATGTATGTTTGGGCTGCCTTGCGCGGAAATCCACTAGGATGCCCCAATTAGCCTCTGTTTTGCAATTATTCTTGGAAAGCGCGCCAAGTTCCGGAAGGCTGCTAATTCTTGATTTGCTACAACAGAGAGCAGGAAAGGGGCATAGCAATGTATTTTCACATATGTATGCATGTCTCGATCCTCGTGCCACCAATCACGCATATCGATGCATGATGGCCGAGGAGTCGAATTGCACAACTCAATATGGAATGAATGCACATGAAAACACAACAAGACCAAGACTCCATCATGGATAATCCGAAGTGTCGGTGACTGGGAATTGAGACACGTTCCGTCACTCGAAGTACGAAACGTCCCTCGTTTCCCGTGCTCGGGCTAACTCCTATCCCAAACACAATGCGATATGCATGATATGCGTGAATGCAATCTAAGATACAACCTAACATGCACAATGCTATGAGATGGCATACACGATGCACGAAGGTAACATGGCATACGCAATGCACTAGCATACAACCTAGCATACACAATGCTATGAAATGAAATGGTATACACAATGCATAATGGACTTACACCAACACAAGTGGACCTCAGTCACACTCACATAGGAGGCCATAAGATGAAAATGAGACACTCGAGATGCATGCACACGTGCACGCAAACCGAAGACCGATCCTAAGGCACCAAATGCCACTCTAACAAGACATGGCAAGGCATGGAATATGACATACTAGCATGCAAATTTCAGTAGCAAAATATGATGCAAAACAGCCCCGAAACATGGCAAAATGGCATCCGATGCAAGAAATGAATCCCGGAACAGAGAATTAGGCATATGGAATGACCTATGGCTATGCGAAGCATGCATTATTTGAACATAAAGTGTGAATACAGAAGCAAGGCAGTCCCAAAACAAGCATATTTACAGTTTTAAGCAAGGCCAAAAAGTGCACACAAATAGGGCTAAACCAACATGCAAAAACGGCCCTAAATGTGAGATAAAGAAGCAAGTAGCAGCTTCTGGCTCTAAATGGCCAAGAGTCCTTCAACAAAGTTGAAGAAGGACTCAAAATGAAGCACTTTACAGTTTACAGTAAGCCACAAAAACAAACACAAGTATGGCTAAACTATTATGCAAGAAATGGGCCAAAAGAGAGACAAAGAAGCAAGTGATGGCTGCTGGCCTCAAACAAAGGAGGGCCCTTCAACAATGTTTAAGAGGGGCCCAAAACAGGATATTTTACAGTTTATGAACAAGCCCGAAACAGTGCACAAGCAAGCTTAAAATACTATACAAAATAAGGCCTAAAAAGAGGTTTAAACACAAAGAGTAAAAAGGAAGCCTCAAACAACAAAAGACCCTTAATGAAACATGGAGAGGGGGTCAAAATAAGGCCATTTACAGTTAGGACCAGAGCCCAAAAATACAAGCACAAGGGGTTAACAAATCATGGAAAAATGGGGCCAAAAGAGGGATACAAAGGCAAGTAACACAAGGAAGCCCCAAATAGTGAAGAGCCCTTCAACAATATTGAATAATGGCTCAAAATAAGCTACTTTTCAGTTTACAACCAAGCCCAAAAAATTTTAAAAATAGGCCTAAAATACTATGCAAGAAAGAGGCATACAAGAGAGGTAAAGAGGCAAGTGCAAAAAGGAAGCCTCAAACAGAGAAATACCCTTAAACAAACATGAAAAAGAGCTCAAAATAATGCTATTTTCAGTTAGGGTCGGAGCCCAAAAATATGAGCAAGAATGACTTAGAAAGCATACAAAATAAGCTCAAAAAGAGGAAAAAAAGTGGCTCACCCTTGAAGACCAAACTCTAGCAGCCTCTTGGCTTGAGAAAAGGTGCCTCCGAAGCTCTGAGAAGATCCTCCAAGCTGCTGGAATGGAGTGGTGGTGTGATGCTAGGTGGTGGTGTGGAAATGGGTGTAGGATTTGAGGGTTTGAGGGTTGGAAGAGAAGGAGAGGAAGGTGTGTGTATGCCAAGCTCTTAGGCAATTTTTGTAACCCCTAAACACAGCTGGGAGGGCTGTTTATATAGGCAAAAGAGGGGGAGAAAAGGGGGGGGAAAATGGGGGGGAAAACAATTCAAGTTTCCCCCCAAAAGTGCAGCCCCCCGGATACAAAATCTGGGGGGAAACAAAATACATATTTGGAATGTGCTCACAGAGAGGAGGAAGGCCGGCCCCTTATCCAGGTTGCAGGTGGCCGGCCGGCCCTCCCATGGCCGATCAGCCAAGGGTCAAAAGGGTCAAGTTAGATTAGTGGCCGGCCACCACATATTGGTGGCCTCCCATGTGTGCTCAACACAGCCATGTGGTCAAAAATTGGAGAAAGTGAATCAGGAGAGAGAAAAGGCCACTTTTAGGAGGGGTTCAAAAGGGTCACACACAATTACTGGCCGGCCATGTGATATTGGTGGCCTCCCAGGTGTCTACAACACAAATATGTGGTTTAGGGCAAGAAAAAGTGGCCTTAGGGTGGTCAACATTGGCTTTGAAGTGAGAAAAACGGGCGACGGAGGGCGATGAAGGAATAAAACTAGTTGTCAGAACAATTACTGGCCTCCCACCCCTCTACTACCTTTCTAACAATGAAACAGAGGTCTCCACCAAAAATGAACCAAAACCGATGCAAAATGAAGGTTCGGGGGCCAAAACGCGCAGCCCGGGGCCCCGAAAACTGACTGTTAGGCACCGAAAGTGGTGTCCGACCACGAAGTTGGTCTCTCGGACCACAGTGTCCCTCAAAAGGGAGTAAATAAGATGCATGCCAAAAACCGGAGCAAACGGAGATGGTTAAGCAGTCCCGAACCGAGGCACACGGCCAACGGCTCCGAAAACCGGGAACCGGGCTCCGAAATGGGCAAAATGGCCTACGACCATGAAACGTAGCCTACGGCCACTGAGAGATGGTCTACGAGACCTCTCCCTCCCTTCTGGAAGAGAAACAGAGAAAATCGAGCCTGGTTCGCAAAACAAGGCAAAGCATGAAAAAGTCCGGAAGTCCAGAGACAAGACTCGCAGCCGAGACTCTGAAACCTCTGAACGAGCCCGATATGCAACATCACCAAGCACTCAATCAGTGACGTCTGAGTCTTAAGGTCGGTCAAAAATGGGGTGTCTACAGTTGCCCCTCTTTGACAGAACTCGGAAGTCATAAGTGACGGGAGTGAATGTCAAAGCCCAGAGACGACCCATTTTTGACAAGGCTGAAGACTTAGACAAACAGGTGTGATAAACAGAGATGTGCTCGCAGGCATGCCCGCAGGCAGGGGGCAAAAATGTAAAACGGTATGCACAAGGCCAGACATGACTTGTTGATCATGCAAATGCAGCGAGCTGTAATGAAGCAAGTATTCGCAAATAGGTGCAACAGTTTTAAGCAAGAATGCAAAGCAACAACTATATTTCATGCAGTTAGGAATGCAGAGAATCATTCAATTCTCGTCGCGTCTCACACGGAGAAGATACGATACCTGCGCGATTCGTCTGGTCGCATCAGCTTCAAATGAACCGTACATACAATATCGTGCCTGCAAAAGAAACTCAAAAAGCACAACATACCTAACAACATATGTTCAATGTGATATCGAATGCAGACAATTGCGGTGTCGATGGAAAAGTACATCGCGATGTGGGAAGAGACGCGCGTGACAACGCAAGTTTAAGCACAGAGGCTTGGTGATATCAAAGAGACGTGCATAACAATGCAAGTATGCGCATGAAAATGCATGACAATGCAGAACAGGCGTAAACAAGGATGTATGTTTGTCACAAAACGACGAGCAAGGAAATGCGCGTTTCGGCGAGGGCGACTCAATCGCGGCCTCCGGTTCACCTCCCGGAGAGGTTACGACATGTTCAGAAGGATATATCTCACTTTCGATGAGTAATGATGAGACACGCATCGAAATTTGAAGCTGAGGTTCCGGCAGAGCGATTTCGCAACAGGAAGTGCACTCGTCTTGTACTTTTTCAGGTCCCGGGGACTCCGATCCTCCTCAAAATTTGCAGAGAACCTTGGTGGGCACCTTGGGAACACCACCGCCACTTTTATTTCCAGGGGGAGGCCATCGGCCACTTTTTGAAAAGTAAATGGCCGGCCTGCCAGAAAAGGGGGCCGGCCGGCCACTTTGCCAATTTCGGGGCAATTTTGTCTTTTCAACCTCTTTTCTTTAAAACCATTCGGCCAAACACTTTGTGCTCACAACATCAGATCCGAAAACATCTTCTCTACCTTCCCAAACCATTTTCCTCTTCAAATCTGAGCTCTATACGCGTTTTCTAACGTCCCACGCAAGTTGTTTTCGCGAAATCTTTCAGTTTTAAGCACTTTGAACCGATTAAATTTTGATTTTGGGGCTTCTTTTCTCATTTTCGCCACTTGAGGTGAGTTTGTCTCAATATTTGGAAGATTTTCTCGGGGTTGACTTTTGTTGACTTTTCCATTTCCCGAGAGTTGACTTTTGTTGACTTTTTCCAATTTTGGCTCCTTTTCGCTCATTTTTGCTCCTTTTTGCAGATTTTCTGAAATGGCTGGTCATTTCCCTCACGGTGGAGGTCTTCCGGGCATCGGAGATGATCCCGACATCATAGCTCTGCCTCCGAGGGTTCGACCCTTCATACCCGAGAGGTACGACCCACCGGCACATGTTCTTCCGCAAGCTGTTTTCCTTTCACTTCACCGATTTCGACGAGCGAGCACCCGGGGATCTCCTTCTGTGGGAGCCAGAGTATCACCTCTCCCACGAGGCACGAGAGGTATTTACTTCGTTCTTACCTTTTTTGCAACATATTATGAATTTTTCATGCATTCTGTTTGTATTCTGAACACACGGTTTAATCACTTGAATTTCTGAACACTTAGCCCATAAATTGATTGTGAACACCCGGCACACACTGGTTGAGAATTGAACACACGGCCCAAGCACTGGTTTTCTGAGCACACAGCCCGAACTAGAGGTGAACACGCAGCAGTCACTGATTGAGAGTTGAACACACAGCCCAAACACTGATTCTCTGAACACATAGCTCGAATTCAAGGTGAACACGTAGCACACACTGATTGAGAGTTGAACACGCAGCCCGTTGTTGAGGTGAACACACGGCACATACTGATTGAATCTTGAACACGCAGCTCAAACTCTGAGATGAACACACAGCCCACACTTTGATGTCGAACACACAGCTCGTTGTTGAGGTGAACACACGGCACACACTGATTGAGAGTAGAACACGCAGCCCAAACTCTGATTTTCTGAACATACAGCCCAGATTGAAGGTGAACACGCAGCTCACACTGATTGAGAGTTGAACACGCAGCCCAAACACTTGATATGAACACACAGCCCACACTTTGATGTCGAACACACAGCTCGTTGTTGAGGTAAACACACGGCACATACTAATTGAATCTTGAACACGCAGCCCAAACACTGATTTTCTGAACACACAGCCCAGATTGAAGGTGAACACGCAGCGCACACTGATTGAGAGTTGAACACGCAGCCCAAACACTGATTCTCTGAACACATAGCCCAGATTGAAGGTGAACACGCAGCACACACTGATTGAGAGTTGAACACGCTGCCCAAACACTGATTTTCTGAACACACAGCTCGATATTCTGTATCTGATTTGATTTTGTACACAGCTCATACGTTTCGTTTGCACGCAGCTTATTCATTTTATTTGCACGCAGCTCCTTCATTTCATTTGCACGCAGCCCATTCATTTCATTTGCACACAGCTCATTTATTTCATTTGCACGCAGCTCATTCATTTTATTCTAAAATGCTGAAGCATGTATTCATCCTAAATGCAGGTGACTTCTCGCACTGTGCGGGGGTATGGTTCTACCACAGCGAGGGACTGGTATGCCGAGCTCCCGGAGGCTGTCCGGGATTTAGTTGACTTGGCGGGGTTCGGGCCCTTATGCACTGGGCTATCTCGTTGTCCTGCCAGGAGGACGTTGATGGCCGCCTTGGTGGAGAGATGGTGGGACACCACCAACTCCTTCCATTTTTCTGCCACGGGGGACTTGACTATGACCCCGCTTGACTTTGCCGTATTGACTGGCCTTGACGTGGGAGGTTGGCCCATCCCTTACGACGAGGACATGGGCCAGTGGGAGGCCACTTGGATATATCTATTGGGGGTTCGCCCGCCTATTGATAGGTCTTCAGGCAGGGTCCGATACACCTGGTTCTCTTCCCATTTTCGGAGGGTGGAGATGGAGCCGGGGACTCCTGAGGAGGCAGCGCAGTATGCCCGTGGTTTTCTGATGTTCCTCTTCGGGACTACTCTGTTTGCCGATAGGGGGAACACTGTTGGGCTATATCTGTTGAGTGCTTTGGTGGACCTATCACAGGTCAGACGGTATGATTGGGGTGGCGCCGGCTTGGCCACTCTTTACTGCTACATGAGTGCGACCTCCCGCGGACAGGGGGACTTACTTAGCGGCTATTGGACAGCCTAGGAGGTACTTTTCGCCCTCTTGATTTATATTTATGCTCCTCATTACTTGTACATTGCACACATGGCGCACTCTACACTCTGTATTTTGCCCTCAGCACTTTGCATTTATATTCTGCACCGTTTTCCACAGTTATGGGTCTATGTGTACTTCTCGACATTAGCCCCGGAGTTGGTGGTGGAGGGGCCCCTCGTGACTCCGTATTCACTTGTATTCGAGGGCCAGCACCGGCCGAGACCTCGGGAGTCTCTCCTTTATCTATGGCAGTACTTCGATACGGTGCGGTCGACGGAGGTATTTCAGAACTCTCAGTCCTTTCTGTTTTCATCTTTGATTTGTCATGTACTTTCCCGATTTCTGATTGGTTTATGCATCGGTTATCCGCAGATCACATGGCAGCCCTGGGTGCCCTTAGGTGAAGGTCTCCGATTCCAATTTGCCGGAGGACAGGGTGCCTCCCAGTACAGGATCCTATTCGAAGGGCCAGTTGGCAGGGCCTGGTTTCTGGGGGAGCGCTTCTTGCGTCAGGTATGGGGCTATACTTCTCAGGACCCTCCCTCAGCACCCCCAGTTAGTATGCGGATTGCTGATAGGCTCTCCTCCCAGGATGTTACTAGTGCTATGCTGGGTACTAACGCCTTACTGGATCTTGAGGAGGGAGATTATGCCACTTACCGTCACATATACTTGATGCCTCCGTTGACGGGGGTTTGCACTCCGACGATGAGGCCTGCTGGCATGCCTTCTTCGAGCCAGGCCCAGGCTCAGGTTGCAGACGCTCCTTCCACCAGCAGGGCTGGTACATCTAGAGGTGGGGGTGGATTTGTTCCTCCGGTTCCTCCGACTCTTCATCATCCTGGATGGCCGGACATGCCGACCGAGTTGATGGGGTGGCAGTATGGGACTACTTCTCCGATTCTGATCCCGATAGAGCCTCCGATGCCTGGCCACCGATATGTCAGAGACCCCGACTCACCACCGGTATGTTTTACAGCTTTGATTCATTACTCAGATACTTGGACGTTCATTCCTTTACTGATACCCTTTCATTTGCATCTGCAGCCCCCCGTTGAGTACATGGATAAGGTGCTTGAGATGGTAGCCTCACTTGAGGGGATGGTTCTGCAGAGAGAGGCACAGCTGTCTATCATGGGCTTCCAGGTACCCTTTAGTTTTCTGGCATTTATCATACTTCTGATGATATGCTGCTTTTGAACATTCTACTGCATTGATAGGCTGCTTGTGTAGAGCACATCTGACACACACCCCACTTGCACACTGTATTTACATGTACCTACTTCATGTAATTTTCTTGTATCTGCATCTGATGTACATGTTTAAGCTGATGTATTCAAATTGAACTCTTTATTTTCAGATGCCTCCGATATATGCTCAGTCGCAGGCCGGGCCACCTGGGCCTTCTTGGGGAGGTGGACCATCTGGGCCTTTTCGAGGAGCCGGGCCATCCAGGCCTTCTCGGGGAGCTGGGCCATCCAGGCCTTTTCGAGGAGCTCGGGGAGGGGGGTCGTCCTGCAGACGCAGGGCACACATTGTAGAGGAGGAGCCCGGTGAGGATGAGGAGGAGGAGGCTGCAGATCGTCAGTCGGAGACATCTGCTGATAGAGATGGTGGCTCCGATCCTGATTCGGGGAGTGGAGGCGAGGCTGAGGGGGATCCCGAGGATAGTAGCTCAGACTTGGATGATGGTGGTGGTGCAGAGGCTGCTTCGCAGAAGAGGATGAAGAGGGCCTCTTATTCCCGCTCCTGAGAGCATTGATACTGCAGTCCCCTGTTTTATTTACTTTTTTGCTAGTAGTTGTAGCACATTGTACATTATTAGGCAGTTTCATTTTCTCTAAAACTTGTACCCTTGTTTGCAAAATGTTGTAACAAAGGAAGCATGATGGAATGAAACAGCTTTTGAAAAAGTGTTATACTTTATGCTTTCAGCATTGTATCGCATCATTTTGCACAAAAATGAGATTTTGAATGGAAATGTGCATTGTGTATTTACCAGGTCAGGTAGTGAACCAACACAACAAACCAAACAACTTTAACTTACTAAGAAGCAACAAAACCTTAGCAAGTTTACAACTCGATAAGCAAAACAGAACAAAATGAGAGTAACAACTCAAGTACACAAAACTTGACAACTCGATAAACAAAACTCAATAAACAACACAGCTCGACTAACAAAGCAACAACTCGATAAGCAAGACTAAACAACAACTCAATAAACAAAGTGTGTTTCGGACGACCTGGGCGACGGAACGCATCCGAAACTGAGGGAAATTGAGGCCTTCGACACTCCCGATGCATAGAAATGCTTGGAACTTCCTTCTAGAGGGTAAAACAAGGCCAATGGCACACATTGGAGCATGGTCGGCCACCTTTGGGAGTTGGCCGGCCAGTTTTCTGTATTTGAGGAGAGAAAGGTGGTCGGCCTGCTAGAAAGGTGGCCGGCCGGCCACTTAGCTCTGCAACCACCAAATTTTTGACACGTGTCCCCCGAATAGTGTCTTATCCTCTTTAAAAGCCTCAAACCCGTGGTTGACTCATTTCAACTTAGTTTTTCACCAAAATGGAGGCCTTCCTTGCCGAAAATCTCACAGTTTGGATGTCTTCTTTAGATGGCTCGGAAAAATTGAATTTCCGGGGTTTCGGCTTGAATGCACTATTCACGCTGAGCCGCACTCCACTGCACTTTCCCTTCCTCCATGCCGCGGCGAGGTTTTGGAACCCAGTGATGCATGTTTTCAGCTTCGGCGAGCAAGAGGTATGTCCAACTTTCGAAGATTTTCAAGTTTTGATGGAATCTGAACGCTATGAAGAGATTTTGCCTCAGTTTCGCTTCGGTCACGCCCAAGCCTTAGGGGTGATGTATGGGCTCACCATGCATGATGCTCGGTCTCTGATCTGCAACGGGGAACTGGACATCCTCGGCTTGATCCATCACTTTTCTGATGCCGGGGACCGCAGCAACCATTATTGGCAAGGTTTCCGGCAACATGCCCTCTGCTTGTGTATGCTATCTCACTTTTTGCTCACTCCAGGCTTTGGTGGATCTAGCATTCGTCTGATTGAAGTTGCTCAAGGCTTGAAAGAAGGAAAGAGCTGTATTGCCATGACATTGGCCGAGACGCTGATGGGCTTGGATGCTTTCTATCGTCGGGAGACGACCAGATTTGCGGGGAGTCCACTACTGCTACAGGTAATGTTTCCCACCCAATCTCACATATATATGGCTCACGTCACTCGGCCCTCAGGCCCGTTTTTTTTCTCACAAAACCCTTTTCTTGCTTTTCTCTCATCGTACATCTCTCTATTCTTTATTCTCTCATTTTTCATCCCTCCCCAGGTATGGTTGATGGATAAATTGCAGGTTGTGGACTCTTGCCCAGCCTATTTAGCTCGCGGCTACTTCTTTCGCCAACGCTTAGTCGATGCCCCTGACGAAGGGTGGTGGTTTGATTGGATGTGCAATTTGTCTACAGATCGCATTGCTTGGCGCTGTCCTTGGCTCAATCTCCCGGCAATGAGCTATAGCATGTCCCAGCTGGTCGGGATCCAGTTGATTGGCCTGACCCACTGTTTGTTTTACTTCCCGTTCCGATTCCAGCGCCAGTTTGGCCACGATCAGACTTGCCCACCAGAGGGGATAGAGTACCCGGCTGCATTCCCGGTCCGAGGCACTCAGCTTGCCCGTTATGCCACGGCATGGAGGACTCGAGAGCTCCTGGCCCCTGCTTCCACTTTTAGTTGCACTTTGTCTGACGAGTGCTTGGATTGGCTCAATGAAGAGGCACAGATTGGGCCCAGCTTGGCATCAGAGGCTTCGACTAGCTCTGGGAGGGGGCGCAGGGATACCTGACTTATCTATGCCCCGGATTTATTGCTTTACTAGTACTTTCAAGTTTTCTTCATGAATGTAATAAAAAGCAACTTCAATTTGTATGCAAGAGCAGGAGAACTTTGTTTTGAAATCAACGAAATTGAAGGTTGTGGGTACTGAAAATTTTCCGCTTTGGTCCAAAAATGGTCTTAGTTGTAAAAAGATTAGTTTGAATAAAGTCAACTTTTATTAAAACTTTTCAAAACTATTTTCGATATGGATCAGAACTGGACACACCTGAGATCTGTCACTGAGATGCACAACCCCGGATTCCAGCAACTAGAACGTTGCCCCTAGTCTACATAGCACCGCGGCACTGCACAGCAACGGAAAGTTGCCCCTAGTCTGAAAGGCACCGCACCGGAGATCATGATAAATGCTGATGGACAAGGATGACTGAGATGATCAAATGGACAAAGTTGATCGGGGAAAATGTTTATGGCTGAACTTCAAGATGAAGTTGCCTACGTATCCCAAAGATGGGAATCAAGCCTTACGTAGTTCAGGCTTGGGTTCACTCGGGTATTTTTGCTCTCCTTTTATGCTCTAACTTTTGCCAAGGCCGCCCTTTGTGGGTTTTCAACCTTGCGAGCTCAGTTTTTATAATTTCAAATTTTTTGTGCTCTGAGTTTTACCTAGGTCGCCGTTTCGGGTTTTTGGCCTAGCGAGCCTCTCAAGGGTAATATTTCTTCAACTTGTCCATGTTGATCGGCTGTGAAAACTCTAAGCCATCCAGATCCATCAGAACCACAGCTCCACCTAACCAGATAGACTTAATGATGTAGGGACCAGTCCAATTAGGTCTGAACTTGCCCCTAGGGTCGTGGATGGGAGCCCGGTTGTCCTTAAGTACCAAATCTCCTTCCTTTAAACTCCTGGACTTAACCTTCTTGTTAAAAGCCTGGGCGATTCTGCGTTGATAGCCTTGAACGTGGTACAGTGCTTTCAGTCTTCTCTCATCGAAAAGCATGAGTTCCTCAAACCTACTCTGCTGCCAATCTGCTTCAGCTATTTGACACTCAGCCAATACTTGCAATGACGGAACCTCAATCTCAATAGGTAGAATAGCCTCTATCCCATAAACCAATGAATACGGAGTTGCCCCAGTAGAAGTTCTGATTGAAGTCCGGTAGCCCCACAGAGCAAACGGCAGCTTATCTGGCCAGTCCCGATAGGTTTCCACCATCTTCTGTAGTATGTGCTTGATATTCTTGTTGGCAGCCTCAACCGCTCCATTGGTTTGCGGCCGGTATGTGGATGACTTATGAAAAGCCATGTTGTATTTTTCCAACAAGTCTATCACTTCCTTTTTGAAGTGGGAACCGTTATCTGAAATTATCTCGTTTGGGACCCCGTAGCGACAGATGATGTTGTTTCTGATAAACTTTGCGACGTGTGAAGCCTTCAACACCGCATAAGATTGGGCCTCAACCCACTTCGTAAAATAATCTATCGCCACCAGGATGAACTCATGCCCATTTGACCCCTTCGGAGTGACAGCCCCGATCACATCAATTCCCCAGACTGAAAATGGCCATGGCGAAGTCATGTTGTATAGCTTCGACGGCGGGATGTTCATGCGATTTGCATGAATTTGACACTTGTGGTATCGCCGGACAAAACCGATACAATCTTCCTCCATGGTGGACCAGTAGTAACCCTGCCTGAGGATCTTCCGTGCTAGCATTACCCCGTTCATATGTGCTCCACATTCCCCTCCATGGATGGCTTCCATCAGACGCTTTGACTCTTCGGCATCAACACACAGTTTATGCATTCCCAGATGACCTCTCTTATACAGCTTACCCCCACAGATGATGAACTGAATGGCCATTCTTCTGATTGCCCTTTTGTCTTTGGCATTTACCCCTGGCGGGTATGTTTCCTTCTTCAAGAAATTCCAAATGTCGTAATACCAGGGGTTTTCGTCCTGAACTTCATCTATAGCAGCAATCGACTCGTAGGCAGGTGTAAATTTCTGGTCAATGATAATTGGACGCATCCGGACTCCGTATGGGATGTCTATCATGGAAGATAGAGTTGCTAAAGAATCTGCGAACCTGTTGTTCTCTCTTAGTAGATGATTAAAGTTTAGCTTCTCAAACCGAGGAATTAGCAAGTCCAAGGTCTGGTGATACATCATCATCTTTTCCTCTTTTATTTTCCAGTCTCCTTTTTCTTGAGACACAACAAGGTTCGAGTCCCCGATGACGTCCAACCGTCTTGCCCCTAGTTCCAGGGCTGCTTCTAAACCAGCAATGCATGCCTCGTATTCTGCTTCATTGTTCGAGACTTTGAATCGGAGTTTGAAGGCTAGGGGGATACGGGAATCGTCGGGTGCTATCAGCAGCACCCCTATCCCATACCCGTGTTGATTTGACGCTCCGTCAAAGTACATCATCCAAGTTTCATCGTCGATATGCAGAATTGTTTCATCTGGGAATAGGTACTCAACTACTTCATCCCCTTCAACCGGGTGGTCGGCAAGGAACTCTGCCACCGCTCTCCCCTTTACTGACTTGCGTGTTACATACTTCAGATCGAATTCGGAGAGCATCAGCAACCAACGAGCTAGCCTACCTGTAAGTGCTGGTTTCTCGAAAAGATATTTGATGGGATCGAGTCGTGAAACCAACATTACGGAGTGAGCTAACAGGTAGTGCCGCAGCTTCCTAGTAGCCCATACCAAAGCCAAGCAAGCCTTTTCCAATGGTGTGTAGCGAGTCTCATACTCTAGCATCTTCTTGCTCAAATAGTAGATGGCTCTCTCCACTTTGTCTTCAGATTCTTGTGCGAGCATGCAGCCCATGGTGGTCTCAGTCACTGAAAGGTATAATATCAACGGTTTCCCCGATTCTGGTGGTGATAAAACGGGTGGGCTCTGTAGATATTCTTTAATCTATCCAAACGCAGCTCGGCATCGGCCGTCCCATTGGAACTTCTTGCCTTTCTTCAGGAGACCAAAAAGTGGTTCACAAGTCAAGGTTAATTTTGAGATAAACCGTCTTATGAATTGCACTTTACCCAGAAAGCCTCGCACCTCCTTTTCAGTCCTTGGTGGTGGCATTTCTAAGATGGCCTTGATTTTGGAAGGGTCGACTTCGATGCCTCTTTGTGTAATCAGAAATCCCAGCATTTTTCCTGCTGTAACACCGAATGTACATTTCTAAGGATTCAGCCGCAACCGAAATTCTCTGATCCTTTGAAAAAACTTGTGCAAGGCGGTGTAGTGGCCCTCTCTATCTTTGGATTTGACAATCATGTCGTCCACGTACACCTCAACCTCCTTGTGGATCATATCATGTAAGATTGTGGTCGCGGCCCGTTGATAAGTAGCTCCAGCATTCTTTAACCCAAAAGGCATGACTCTATAGCAGTATGTTCCCCACGGGGTGGTGAATGCAGTCTTTTCCCGGTCTTCTGGCGCCATTACTATCTGATTGTAGCCGGAGAATCCATCCATGAATGAAAGCAATGCGTGCCCTGCTGTGAAATCCACCAACTCATCAATATGCGGTAAGGGAAAATCGTCCTTCGGACTAGCTCTGTTCAAATCCCTAAAATCCACGCACACTCGGATCCTGCCATCTTTCTTCGGCACTGGAACAATGTTGGCCAACCAAGTCGGATATTAGGATACCAGCAAGAAGCCTGCGTTGATTTGCTTGGTGACCTCTTCCTTAATCTTGAGAGCCCAATCCGGGCGGATCCTCCTGAGTTTCTGTTTGACTGGTCGAGCCTCGGGGTCAAGAGGGATCCGATGCTGTACAATCTCAGGATCGATTCCAGGCATGTCTTCGTAGGACCACGCGAAAACATCTTTGAAATCTTTTAATAAAGCGACTAAGCGCTCGCGTTCCTCCAAAGACAACGTGGACCCGATCTGGACCAGTCATGGATCCTCCTCAGTACCAACATTCACGATAGTGATTTCATCCATTAGAGGTTTGACAAATCTCTCCTGCTCTTGTTCAATTAAACGTTGCAAAACCGGAGGAATTTCTTCCTCGTCGTTTTCATCCAAATTTTGAAAGTCTGAGTTTATGCAATAAATCAAGGGCACAGAAAAGTACTCAGAAACCACAGCTACTTGATTCTCATTAAGTTCATCCAAATCGTCCGAATTCTCGGTTACAACAGACTCAAATGAGAAAGAAAAAGACGACCTGGACAAGACTGTGGTATCCGGGTTATCATCCCCAGGATTACCAGACTCAGACTCAGTCGAGATAGAACCTGATTCCGACTCACAAGATTCGGTGGAATCAGATTCCGGCTCACTACCTGACCCGACACTGCTGGACAAAAATCCCTCATCGTATTGCCAAGTGAGAGAGGGTGCGATAGATGCATCCAAGATAGCTACTGGTAGGCTCGCAGCCGTTTCATCCCCAATCGTGGAAACCGAGAAGTTATCCCCCAAGCACTTTTGGTCGATCGGAGGATCTGAAAGTAGACATGCCAGTGCTACCCCCATTTCAATTTCAGTGCCCTCGGAGTCCACTGCCTTGCACTGCTCAACCTCAGCTGATAGGTCCGACTGCTCTTCGGCAACATCCTCCCCGGGTAATTGCAGGTCAAAGAAGATCTCGAAACCTGGCACGCGCTTCTTCTCCGCGTTCAGCCATGGCTTTGGGAAGCCGCAAAACGGAAAGTCCTCCCCTTCCCAGACGAAGCGTCCGTTTAGGGTACCTTGAATGGGCCTATGCATCAGCTCAAATGGCTTCCCAGCCTGCTTTGCTCTGGCTCTTCCAGCCATTTCTTTTCCCTTCCTCACCCAGTCCTCTTTGGTGGGCAGATAACCCAATCCAAAGGTATGAGGGTTGTGTGGCACTTCGGCCAATGCTGCGACGCCCTTCCGGCCACTTCTTCCTAATCCCGTCCCGGGGATGTGTTGTAGCTTGTTCATGAGGTAGACAGATTGAGCACTGACGTACACTCCTTCATTCACAGCCATGATATTCTGCACCACCCGAGCCTCAGCCAGAGTGAACCCTGATAAGAACACATCCTCCGTGCCATGCTCGATTTCCAAGACTGGTGTGGACACTTCTGGCGGCGGATGGATAGACGAATTCCCGAAGACGATAGCTACCCCCTTCCCGTGAGGGTACTTCAACATCTGATGTAAAGTGGAAGAGACTGCCTTCACTTGGTGCAACCACGGCCGCCCCAAGAGTAGATTGAAAGTTGCGAGAACGTCCAAGACATGGAATTCAATGTTGTGTTGTCCTGGACCAACCTGGGTCTGAATTTTGACAGTCTCCATCACCTCTCTGCTAGTATTATCGTAGGCTCTGATCACTTGAGTAGTCGGTACGAAGTCCACGGGCTTCAACCCAATTGCGTACGTTGTTCTGGCTGGGCAGACGTTGATGGCGGACCCGGTATCAACAAGTACCACCGGTATCCACTTGTCTCTACATTCCACAGAAATGTAGAGGGGTTTGTTATGATTTGCACCCTCAGGCGGCAGTTCTTTGTCTGAAAAGGATAATGCCGGGGAACCTCCTCCCGGAAAGTCCAATCCAACCAGCTGCTCTGGTGTGGTATCTATAGAGAGTTTGGCCTTGTCCATAGCAGATAGGACAGCCTGCCTGTGCACCCGTGAAGCCATAAGCAGCCCCCAGATGGAGATATCCGCTTGTATCTTCTTTAGCTGCTTCAGTACAGCTTCTTCTTCGATCTGTTTCTCCTTCTATTTCTCAGCTTCCTTGTCTTTCCCTGATGCCTCTGGCTGGTCTAGGTGCGGGGGCTTGAAGTACCGCCCGCTTCTTGTCATGTGATCAACCTCATCGAGATACCAGGTGTCATCTGGTTGATTGATTCCCCAATTCTCGTCTGTGTGGGCAAGACATAAATCGTCGTCTTCCCACCACATCCCATGAATAGCCAACAAACATCTGTCTGGCTCTGGCGTCATTGTATCCGTAGTACTTCCAGCCCACATGCTCGCAGCATCTTCTATCTTCATGCCCACAGCACTCACTCTCACTCCCTTCATGGGCTTTGGCTTTCCGGATCCTCTCAGAATCCCAAAACTTTTCTTGTTCTGCCTGCGTTAGCGCAGTTTGTTGTTTAGCTTTCCCTGCATTCACACTATCCCAGTTCCGAGTGAAATTCTTCGTACCGGCGCTCTTCGGCAATGTATTCTGACTTTCGGCACTTCCGGCCACAGCTAATACTTTCGCCCCTGCCGGGCCCTGTTCTGGTTGGAACTCTTCCACAACATCGGGTTGGTCATCCAGCCATCCAGTGGCCTCTGCCGATTCCTCATAATCAAACCAGTTGACTGCCGTGTCCCCTGATTCTTGGTCATCGAAAAATTCTAGGCTGGCAAAGTCCTCCTCCATAGCTGTCAAACCACTTGCCCCTTGTTCAAATCCATCCCCCCGGATCACACACAGTTCTGCCTTTTCTGACAATTTTACACCCGAACCAATCTGGCCTGCTGACAGAATGTACTCACTCGGATCATAGGCTTTCCCAGCGAAATTCCCAGACTGTTCAATCCCAGACTCAACAATTCCTTTCTCTTCTGAAGTCCTCCCTGTCCCATTTTCGATGGTCACCACCGTCGGCTTTGGTTGGGTTGTGGAGATGTCCAACATGCACAAAGAGTCGGTGCAGTCGGGAAGGAGCACCTCTAGCTTAGATAGGTGGGATGGGGTGATATAGATACTAGGATTGTAAGACATGACCCCAGTTTGGATGAAGTTGATTCTGTTGGGAGGGGGAGCTTGGTTATGTGGTGGGAGAGGATTTGTTGTGAGGTTGGGTTTGTCGGGAGGCGCGATCACCTGTTTGTCAATAAGATCCTGGATCTCGTGACGCAATCTAAAGCAACAGTCGGTGTCGTGACCGTGCTGTTGGTGATACGCGCAGTATCTAGCTGGGTCATGAGAGGGAGGTAGTGGATTTGGTAGTGGCCTCGGCTCTAGGGGCGTCAAATGCTTCTTCCTAATTAATACCCCTAGAGCTTTGGACAGGGGCATATACAGGGGTGTAAAGGTTCTTTGGCCTCTAGGTTAGTATTTAGTGGTTTGGGTATTGCTTCCGGATGCACCGGAGAAGGGTGTGGCTTCCATGGGCTTCAGAAGGGGAGGGGGAATGGTGGTGACCATGCTCACCTCCAAAGTTCTTGCAGTTGCAGCGCCACTTGGGCCTGCATTGTTGTTACGGTTAAAGGTCCTCCTAGGCTGTTCCCGATCTTGGTCAATCAAACCCTGTTTCATTGCATCTTCAATTTGTAACCCCCATCTCATGTAGATCTGAAAAAGTGGGGAAGGGGAGCACAATCATCTTCTGCATTAGTTTTGGCTGGAGATTGCGCACAATCATCCTGATCTGGTCCTTATCGGTGGGCCTTAAAGTCATCATCGAGGCCTTAGCCCTCCACCGGGTCACGAAATCTGAGAAGCTCTCTTTGGGCTCCTGCCTTGTCGTTTCGAGATCACGGGTTGTAATCTCAATCTGGGTGTTGTAAGAGTATTGTGCAACAAAGGCTTCAGCCATCTCATCCCAACTCCGTTTGACATCATCCTCCAACTTCGCATACCAGATAGCGGCCACACCCGACAGGGTTCGGCCGAATAGCGAAAGCTTCTGTGGTCTGGTTAGGCCCATTGGCCGCAATATATCTGAAAATAGCCAGAGGTGGACCATGGGATCCCCGGATCCATCGAAGCGATCAATCTGCGGCATTTTGAATCTATCTGGTAAGGTCACAGCCACATCGGTATATCCGTCCTCGATATCCGGAATAGCCTTTACTCCCTGGGATTTTTTTGAATAGCTTCTCGAGCTTGCTCAGTTTCAGCGCTGTATGGTCTATTTCGAACTCGAAGGGAGAGTCCGGGTGGTTGGCGGGTGTATGGGTCTTGGACAGTTGAGGCGGAAGTGGGGGCGGAGCTGGCCCCGTTGGAAGGCCTGTGTCCTCCTGGATATTTTGGACATTCGGTGAGGTGTTCTGGGTGTTCGGCAAGGCATTCTGAACAGTGGGTGTCTGCTCGGGTAACGGGACCCCCAGCGGAGGAGGAGCTGGGTGTGAGGTTGATGTTCCGGCTTGCTGCTGGAGCCTAGTGATGAGCTCAGCCTGCTGGGCCATGATTGTGGCCTGCTGTTTAGAGAACTCCGCTTGGCAGACAGCATCCTCCTGCATTTGTCTCATGCTCTCTTGCATTTGGCGCATCATTTCTTCCATCCCGGCTATATTCTGTTGGTCTTGCTGACTGACTGGTATGTGTATTTCTATGGCGGAAACTGAAACCTCAACCTGACTGTTCACTGCTAGGGTAGACCACTACTCTGGTAACCTCTGCTCAGACACACTGCGCCTCCTCGGCCTTCTCCTGACAACGGGGGGTAGAGAATGGAACACTGGCTGTCCGTCAACCAGATCCTTAGATCGATTGAGCCGACGACCTCTTGTCCAGAGTGCTTGGGGAATATCTACTAGGTCGGAAGCAATTGTGCTAAAACTGTCCTAGCAAAAAGATAAATAAAGCAATAAGGAAATAAACAACCAGATAAACGGACAGCATAACAGCTTAAAATAAATACACAACACACGGCTGGGCATAATAACACACGATCGATAAGCTGATTACACACTGTTAACCAACACCGATCATTATCCCTGAATCACTGTCCCCAAAACTGAATCTGATACCCGCAGATAACTGATTCTCAAACACTGACTGATGCCCGCAGGCCTGATGCCCAAACTCATAAACTGATACATGCATTCCTGTAGACACGCACTCTAAAAGCACATAGCAGATAAGTGAGAGCCAAAACACCCCTATGTTGGGGTAGGGTTTCCCTGTCCTATTTTGTCAGGAACTAGGGTTTCACTACGCACGCAGCGGTTTCAAACAACCTATATCGGGTAAGCAACCTGTCTTAGTTTGGAATGGTCACTATGGATTCCGAATATGCACTAGGTTGAATGGTCAAAAAGGGTGCCCCGGTAAAACCGGGGTTTGTGTTCCCATACTGGCAGAGCCCACAACCAGTTAGCCTAATGGTCATGCCTTGACAAGACAAGCCTCCGGCAAACCATTCAAGAATAGCAGATGGCAAACACGGTGTCCTAGGCGCACCAATGCAAATGCAATGCAAAGAAATACACAAGTGTAGTCAAAACCAGATATCATGAGTTCGAGTCAAGTTCTCTAACTCCCCAGCAGAGTCGCCAGAAACTGTAACAAGCCCGCGGGGGACCTCGCTACAGCTCGGACTCGGTTTTGTCACGGTTCTAAATCTTGAACCAAAGAGTCCAAATTCGGCAAATCGTTTTGAGAAAACAGATTTTTGAAAGAAGTGCCTAACATGGACTGCTTTGCCAGATACAGAGTCGCCACCTAAATATTTTATTTTGGGAAATTTAGGAAACCCTGACTCGTTGCCTAAGGCCACGTGTTCGTCATCACCAAAGTTGCCTCGGCTCGGGAACTTGGGTACGATTGGGGAAGCTCACTTCGTGAGCACCCCCGCTCGCCCGATCAAAGATTGGCCTCTACTAACCATGATATCAAGTTTTGAAAACATTATGCGTTCTTATTCCGGTTATTAGCCTAGATTTACTATGTGATGCGCACAGCATACAAGTATAGGCCGGGTCGCCTGAATTGGAACAAAACACTTCATGTTTGTTTTTTGAAAGAGGTTTGCTACTCGCAAGTAGGCTTAAAATGCAGATTTTGCCACCCTCGGGCGGGCTTAGAAAACATGGTTTTGCCACTATCTAGTGGGCTTAAAACTCACAGTCAATGCATCATTCCAATTCAGATAACCCAACCTTCACCCACAGGCATTCAAGCAGGTATATCACATAAGCATATAGCCTCATGGTAAGCATGCTATCATGGCAGTCACTCACACGCATGCAAGGATGCTAAAGCATAAAACTTATCGAGTACTCCAAGCCAAAACAGAACCTAATTAGAAATCCATGCATGATCCTAATTATACAGAAATGCCTAATGCAACACATGCAAAAATGCAAATATAGCAGGCTCGGCTATTCTAAACATGGCATATGAGATGCAATAGTTAACAAGTATTCAATTTGGAATTGAAATACAGATGCAGTTAGTATGATGCGCCGAGCTCGGTGCATGCAAAACAGATGAATGAATGCAAACATGCTATCATACTGTATGCTAATTGAAACATGCCCTAATCTAACCATCATAAGCAGGTAAATAAAAGGGAAGAAGGACATGGGGTTGGAAGACATACATCACACTCACGCACACTTATTACAATTGTGCCCTCGCTCGGAGGGTCCGAAAGAATAATATACAGTCCCAAATGAATAAATAATACAGTCCCAATAAATACAAAATCCTAATTAATTTACAAATTAATCCAGGAAAGCTACAAATTGGCATGCAAGCCAGGGACTGCCTCGACTCTAATGAATGATGTATGTTTGGGCTGCCTTGCGCGGAAATCCACTAGGATGCCCCAATTAGCCTCTGTTTTGCAATTATTCTTGGAAAGCGCGCCAAGTTCCGGAAGGCTGCTAATTCTTGATTTGCTACAACAGAGAGCAGGAAAGGGGCATAGCAATGTATTTTCACATATGTATGCATGTCTCGATCCTCGTGCCACCAATCACGCATATCGATGCATGATGGCCGAGGAGTCGAATTGCACAACTCAATATGGAATGAATGCACATGAAAACACAACAAGACCAAGACTCCATCATGGATAATCCGGAGTGTCGGTGACTGGGAATTGAGACACGTTCCGTCACTCGAAGTACGAAACGTCCCTTGTTTCCCGTGCTTGGGCTAACTCCTATCCCAAACACAATGCGATATGCATGATATGCGTGAATTCAATCTAAGATACAACCTAACATACACAATGCTATGAGATGGCATACACGATGCACGAGGTAACATGGCATACGCAATGCACTAGCATACAACCTAGCATACACAATGCTATGAAATGAAATGGCATACACAATGCATAATGGACTTACACCAACACAAGTGGACCTTAGCCACACTCACATAGGAGGCCATAAGATGAAAATGAGACACTCGAGATGCATGCACACGTGCACGCAAACCGAGGACCGATCCTAAAGCACCAAATGCCACTCTAACAAGACATGGCAAGGCATGGAATATGACATACTAGCATGCAAATTTCAGTAGCAAAATATGATGCAAAACAGCCCCGAAACATGGCAAAATGGCATCCGATGCAAGAAATGAATCCCGAAACAGGGAATTAGGCATATGGAATGACCTATGGTTATGCGAAGCATGCATTATTTGAACATGAAGTGTGAAGAAAGAAGCAAGGCAGTCCCAAAAAAAGCATATTTACAGTTTTAAGCAAGGCCAAAAAGTGAACACAAATAGGGCTAAACCAACATGCAAAAATGGCCCTAAATGTGAGATAAAGAAGCAAGTAGCAGCTGCTGGCACTAAATGGCCAAGATCCCTTCAACAAAGTTGAAGAGGGGCTCAAAATGAAGCACTTTACAGTTTACAGAAAGCCACAAAAACAAACACAAGTATGGCTAAACTATTATGCAAGAAATTGGCCAAAAGAGAGACAAAGAAGCAAGTGATGGCTTCTGGCCTCAAAAAAAGGAGGTCCCTTCAACAATGTTGAAGAGGGGCCCAAAACATGATATTTTACAGTCTATGAACAAGCCCGAAACAGCGCACAAGCAAGCTTAAAATACTATACAAAATAAGGCCTAAAAAGAGGTTTAAACACAAAGAGCAAAAAGGAAGCCTCAAACAACAAAAGACCCTTAATAAAACATGGAGAGGGGGTCAAAATAAGGCCATTTACAGTTCTGACCAGAGCCCAAAAATACAAGCACAAGGGGCTAACAAATCATGCAAAAATGGGGGCAAAAGTGGGATACAAAGGCAAGTAACACAAGGAAGCCCCAAACAGTGAAGATCCCTTCAACAATGTTGAAGAAGGGATCAAAATAAGCCACTTTTTAGTTTACAACCAAGCCAAAAAACGTTTAAAAATAGGCCTAAAATACTATGCAAGAAAGAGGCATACAAGAGAGGTAAAGAGGCAAGTGCAAAAAGGAAGCCTCAAACAGAGAAATACCCTTAAACAAACATGAAAAAGAGCTCAAAATAATGCTATTTTCAGTTAGGGTCGGAGCCCAAAAATATGAGCAAGAATGACTTAGAAAGCATACAAAATAAGCTCAAAAAGAGGAAAAAAGTGGCTCACCCTTGAAGACCAAACTCTAGTAGCCTCTTGGCTTGAGAAAAGGTGCCTCCTAAGCTCTGAGAAGATCCTCCAAGCTTCTGGAATGGAGTGGTGGTGTGATGCTAGGTGGTGGTGTAGAAATGGGTGTAGGATTTGAGGGTTTGAGGGTTGGAAGAGAGGGAGAGGAAGGTGTGTGTATGCCAAGCTCTTAGGCAATTTTGGTAACCCCTAAACACAGCTGGGAGGGCTGTTTATATAGGCAAAAGAGGGGGAGAAAATAGGGGGAAAATGGGGGGGAAAACAATTCAAGTTTCCCCCCAAAAGTGCAGCCCCCCGAATACAAAATCTGGGGGGAAACAAAATACATATTTGGAATGTACTCACAGAGAGGAGAAAGGCCGGCCCCTTATCCAGGTTGCAGGTGGCCAGCCGGCCCTCCCCATGGCCGGTCGGCCAAGGGTCAAAAGGGTCAAGTTAGATTAGTGGCCGGCCACCACATATTGGCGGCCTCCCATGTGTGCTCAACACAGCCATGTGGTCAAAAATTGGAGAAAGTGAACCAGGAGAGAGAAAAGGCCACTTTTAGGAGGGGTTCAAAAGGGTCACACACAATTACTGGCCGGCCATATGATATTGGTGGCCTCCCAAGTGTCTACAACACAAATATGTAGTTTAGGGCAAGAAAAAGTGGCCTTAGGGTGGTCAACATTGGCTTCGAAGTGAGAAAAACGGGCAACGGAGGGCGATGAAGGAATAAAACTGGTTGTCAGAACAATTACTGGCCTCCCACCCCTCTACGACCTTTCTAACAATGAAACAGAGGTCTCCACCAAAAATGAACCAAAACCGATGTAAAATGAAGGTTCGGGGGCCAAAACGCGCAGCTTGGGGCCCCGAAAACTGACTGTTAGGCACCGGAAGTGGTGTCCGACCACGAAGTTGGTCTCTCGGACCACAGTGTCCCTCAAAAGGGAGTAAATAAGATGCATGCCAAAAACCGGAGCAAACGGAGATGGTTAAGCAGTCCCGAACCGAGGCACACGGCCAACGGCTCTGAAAACCGGGAACCGGGCTCCGAAATGGGCAAAATGGCCTACGACCACGAAACGTAGCCTACGGCCACTGAGAGATGGTCTACGAGACCTCTCCCTCCCTTCTGGAAGAGAAACAGAGAAAACCGAGCCTGGTTCGCAAACCGAGGCAAAGCATGAAAGAGTCTGGAAGTCCAGAGACAAGGCTCGCAGCCGAGACTCTGAAACCTGTGAACGAGCACGATATGCAACATCACCAAGCACTCAATCGGTGACGTCTGAGTCTTAAGGTCGGTCAAAAATGGGGTGTCTACAACGGATTACTCCACTAACAACATCAAAGAGGCCCTGAAGGAAAATGGGATAGCGCAAGCTGTAGTAAGAAAGGAGGGAGGTCGTGATGTAGTATTGACTTTTAAATCCCAAGAGAAGTTGCAATCAAACATCCACAATATTAAGGAATGGTTTAAAGATTGGAGTCAATTTGTATTGGAATAGAAGCCAGGATCCAAATTCAGGAGGAGAGATGTGTGTGGTTAAGGTGTTATGGCATATCCTTAAACCTCTGGAATAGGAACACACTTAACAACATTGGGAGCTTGTGGGGGTCAGTTCTTTACTTGGAGGGTGATATTAGTCAACCTAAGTCCTTCTCCTACTCCAAAATCAAAGTGGTTACATCATGCATGGAGTTCATCTCCTCAACAACAAATCTGGAGTGCAAGGGTAAACTCCACCCTATAGTTGTGTATGAAGACCATCTTGACAACCCAGTAGAGTCTTTTGCCAAATCACACAATGAGCAGGATGATTGCAGCTCCAATGTCGGCTTCTGCAAGATGGAGGAAGTTAATTTCCCAGAGAAGTGTTGTAAGGAGAAGGTTGATGATGATGTGGTGGCAGAGGGGCATAACCACTATGGTGTTGCCGTTGCGTGTTCCAATGAGGTAGCACATAGGGAGGGACTCATTCAGTGCTACAGTGGAGAGAAGGTTGGTATAGTGTTTAAGGAGACCTTGTGTGACGTGAGGCTTAGCAATGCTAGTGCAGTAGGCATCAAAAAAGTTGGTGCTGCCGTTGCTTGATCCAATGCAGTAGCACACAAGAAAGGACTCGCACAGTGCTTCAGTGGAGAGAAGGTGGATATAGTGGTTGAGAAGACTTTGTGTGATGGAAGGCTCAGAAATGCTAGTGCACTAGATGTAAGAGAAGCAATGATGAAGAAGCTAGCACCCTGCCCAAAAAGCTATGTTGACCCCCTACAGTGTGTTAAGTAAGTTTTATCAACGGGCTTTATCAAAAGTCTTAGTGGACCAAAAGGTGATCTTGGGCCTAGCATTAATCTTTAGGTTTTCTTGGCCCACTCACATGGTAAGCATTAACTTCAAGGCCCTAATATCAAGCCATTTGAACCATTTGTTACCAGGCCCAGTGTAGACACCCCATTTTTGACCGACCTTAAGACTCAGACGTTACCAACTGAGCGCTCGGTGATGTTGCATATTGTGCTCGTTTGGAGGTCGCGGAGTCTCGGCTGCGAGCCTTGCCTCCGAACTTCTGAGTTTTCTGTGCTTTGCCTCGGTTTGCGAACCAAGCTCCGTTTTCTCTATTTTCTCTTCCCGAAGGGAGGGAGAGGTCTCGTAGATCATCTCTCAGTGGCCGTAGGCTACGTTTCGTGGTCGTAGGCCATTTTTTCCATTTCGGAGCCCAGTTCCCGGTTTTCGGAGCTGTCGGCCGTGTGCCTCGGTTCGGGACCGCTTAACCACCTCCATTCGCTCCGGTTTTTGGCACACACTTTATTTCCTCCCTTTTGACGGACACTGTGGTCCGAGAGACCAACTTTGTGGTCGAACACCACTTCCAGTGCCTAACAGTCAGTTTTCGGGGCCCCAGGCTGCGCGTTTTGGCCCCCGAACCTTCGTTTTGCATCGATTTGGGCTCATTTTTGGTGGAGGCCTTATTTTCATTATTAGGAAGGTTGTAGAAAGGTGGGAGGCCAGCAATTGTTCTGACAACTAGTTTTATTTCTTCATCACCCTCCGTCGCCCGTTTTTCTCACCAAGAAGCCAATGTTGACCACCCTTAGGCCACTTTTTCTAGCCCTAAACCACATATTTGTGTTGCACACACCTGGGAGGCCACCAATATGATATGGCCGGCCAGTAATTGTCTCTGACCCTTTTGAACCCCTCTAAAAAAGTGGTTTTTCTATCTCCTGGTTCACTTCTTCCAGTTTTTGACCACATAGTTGTGTTGTGCACACATGGGAGGCCATCTTTTTGGGGTGGCCGGCCACTAATCATGCTTGACCCTTTTGACCCTTGGCCGGCCGGCCATGGGGGAGGCTGGTCGGCCACCTGAACCCTAAAAAACTGGCTGGCCATGATCCTCTCTCCGGGTGCTTTCCAGCTGTGCAATTTGTTTCCCCCCAGATTTTGTATCTGGGGGGCTGCCTTTTGGGGGAGAAATTTGAATTGGTTTTCCCCCCCATTTTCCCCCCCTTTTTCCCTTCTCTCCCTCTATAAAACCAACAGCTCTAGCTGCATTTGGGGGGTTACAAAAACTTGTTGCAAGCTCTTGCATTCAACCTCTTTTCCTCTCTATTCCAACCCTCAAAACACCCTTGGTTCTTGGCCATTTCTGTACCAATCCATAGCACCACACCTCCACACCCCATTCCAGCAACTTGAGGCTATTTTTTAGAGGATAGGAGCACCATTTCTTGGTCCAAAGGCTGCTGGTTCATTGCTCTTTAAGGGTAAGTACACTTTTTCCCTTTTCTAGCCTTTTCTTGGTTCATTTATAAGCCTTGCTTGCAAGAATTTTTGGGCTCCGACCCGAACTGTAAATAGCCATATTTTGAGCTTATCTCCATGTTTGATTCAGGGTCTTTCTCTGTTTGAGGTCTCCTCCTCACCCTTTGTGTTTAAACTCTCTTTTAGGCCTTTTTTTGCGTGATATTTTAGGCTTATTTGTGAGCTGTTTTGGACTTGGTCATAAACTGTGAAATGTCATGTTTTGAGCCCCTCTTCAACTTTGTTAAGGGCTCTCCTCTGTTTGAGGTCAGTTGCTACCACTTATCTCTTTATCCCTCTTTTAGGCCTTTTTCTTGCATGATAGTTTAGCCCTATTTCTGATCATTTTCGTGGCTTCCTATAAACTGTAAAGTGCCATGTTTTGAGCCCTTCTTCAACTTTGTTGAAGGGCTCTTTGCCATTTGGGGCCAGCTTCTGTCCCTTGTCTCTAACCTCTCTTTTTGGGCCATTTTTGCATGATAGTTTAGCCCTATTTGTGTTCATTTTTGAGGTTTGTTATAAACTGAAAAATATCTTATTTTAATCTCATCTTCAAGTTTGTTTAAGGTTCCATTTTTTTTTGAGGTCATATGCTTCCTTGTATGCTTGATTCCTTCTTATTTTGAGCCTTGCACCTAAGCTCTTGTTGCATGCTTTGATTGGCCTTCTAGCCACTGAAATCTAGTGGATTTTTAGTGGCTAGCACACTATTTTGAGCCTCCAAATCAGAGGGGGGTGACCCCCTCCCACCTTGACTTGTTTGATGGCCATTTTGGCCTTTCAAAGGGACCCCTCTTTGCATGCTCCTTAGCCACATTTCAGGGTCAATTTGATGAGTTTTGGGACTACCATATTTGATTTCCAGAGTTTTTTAGTCATGCTTCATGTCTATCTTGCATGTGCTTAATAACCCCTTTGTATGCCCTCTAAAGGAGCCCCTCATTTGTGCATGTGTTGGCTGCATTTCCATGGTTATTGGGGCATATTTTTGCATGTTTTATTCACTGATTTTTTCTGGTTTGGTGAGTTCTCACTTGCTTCATGTACTTGCCATGTAATCCATGTTTGATAGTCAAAATTGCATGCTATGTTAGGCCATCTTGCTAGCACCTTTTGGCCTTGTTTTGAACTAAGAAAGTTCATGTTTTGGGACTCCCTTGACTCTGTCTTCATGCTTCATGATCAAATAGTGCATGCTTTTTACAGCTATAGGTCATTGCGCATGCCTAGTTTTGAGTTTCGGGGTTCGTCTCATGCATCGGGTGCCGTATTGCCATGTTTTGGGGCTGTTTAGCATCATATTTTAGTGCTGAAATTCGCATGTTTGTATGCCATATTCCATGCCTTGCCATGCTTTGGTAGAGTGGCATTCGTGCCTTAGGATCGGTCCTCGGTTTGCGTGCATGTGTGCACGCATCTCGAGTGTCTCGTTTTCATCTTATGGCCTCTGATGTGAGTGTGGCTGAGGTCCACTCATGTTAGTGTAAGCCCATATTGCATTGTGTATGCCATCTTAGTCCTTTGCATTGTGTATGCTAGGTTGTATGTTAGAGCATCGTGCATGCCATGTTACATCATGCATTGTGTATGCCATTTCATAGCATTGTGTATGCTAGGACGTATATTAGTCGCATTCATGCATATCATGCATACTGCATTGTGTTTGGGATAGGAGTTAGCCCGAGCACGGGAAACGAGGGACGTTTCGTACTCCGAGTGACGGAACGTGTCTCAATTCCCGGTCACCGATACTCCGGATTAACCATGATGGAGTTTAGGTTTTGTTGTGTTTATATGTGCATTCATTTCATATTGAATCATGCAATTCGACTCCTCGGCGATCATGCATCGGGATGCGTGATTGGTGGCACGAGGATCGAGGTAAGCATACATATGCAAAAATACGTTGCTATGCCCCTCTTCTGCTCTCTGTTGCAGCAAATCAGAAATCAGCAGCTTTCAAAAGCCTTGCACAGCATTCCGACATCAATTGCAAACAGAGGCTAATTGGGGCATCGCGATGGATTTCCGCGCAAGGCAACTCAAAACATGCATTGTCCATCATCCGGAGCAGAGTCAAGGCAGTCCCTAGCTTGCATGCTAGTTTATTGCTTTCCTAGAATTAATTTGTTAATTAATTAGGGTTTTGTATTTATTCGGACCCTCTGCACGAGGGCGTAACTGTAATAAGTGTGCGTGTGTGTGATGTATGTCTTCCAACCTCACGTCTTTCTCCCTTTTATTTATCAGCTTATGATGGTTAGATTAGGGCATATTTCAATTAGCATACAGCATGATATCATGTTTGCATTCATTCATCTGTCTTGCATGCACCGGGCTCGGCGCATCATACTAACTGCATTTGTATTTTAATTTCAAGTTGAATACTTATTAGCTGTTGCATCTCATATGCCATGTTTAGAATAGCCGAGCCTGCTATAGTTGCATTTTTGCATGTGTTGCATTAGGTATTTCTGTATAGTTAGGATCATGCATGATTTCTAATCAGCTTCTGTTTTGGCTTGGAGTACTCGGTAAGTTTTTGTGCTTTAGCATCCTTGCATGCGTGTGAGTGACTGCCATGATAGCATGCTTACCATGAGGCTATGTGCTTATGTGATATAACTGTCTGAGTGCCTATGGGTGAAGGTTGGGTTATTTGAATTGGAACAATGCGTTGATTGTTTGTTTTATGCCCACTAGATAGAGGCAAAATCATTGTTTTCTAAAGCCCACCCGAGGGTGGCAAATCCACGTCTTAGCCTACTTGCGAGTGGCACCATCAAACCATTTTCAAATAAACAAACATGAAATGTTTTGTTCCAATTCAGGCGACCCAGTCTATACTTGTATGCTGTACGCATCACATAGTAAAGCTAGGCTAATAACCGGAATAAGAACGCATAATGTTTTCAAAACTTGATATCATGGTTAGTAGAGGCCGATCTTTGATCGGGCGAGCGGGGGTGCTCACGAGGTGACCTTCCCCAATCGTACCCAAGTTCCCGAGCCGAGGCAACTTTGGTGATGACGGACACGTGGCCTTAGGCAAACGAGTCAGGGTTTGCTAAATTTCTCCAAAAATAAAATATTTAGTTGGCGACTCTGTATCTGGCAAAGCAGTCCATGTTTGGCACTTCTTTCAAAAAAATCTGTTTTCTCAAAACGATTTGTCGGATTTGGACTCTTTGGTTCAAGATTTAGAACCGTGACAAATTCGAGTCCGAACTGTAGCGCGAGGTCCCCCAAGGGCGCGTCTACACCTAGTAGTAGTAAAGCATTGCTTGGGTGCCACTCTCCTGTGCACTCTATCTCCACAAACCCACATGATAATGTTGGTCTAACTAGGTTGGGCATTATGTGGTTTCAGGATCAAGGCCACAGCGGACCACCTACTTTCACTCTTCATTCCCTATGGAATGTTAGGAATCAGGGAAAAAGAAGGCTCAGGTGGAGGGCTTCTCCCGTTTTGCTAGGCTTTATGGTCACAAAGCTGCAGCAATTAGTAAACACACTGTGAAGTTTGTTATCTTCAAACCAGCAGCAGTTGCTCTTGCTTACTCAGATCTGTCTGAGGGTGACTCAAGTTTAAATAGCTTTCTCCTTAAAGAAGCTAAAGCAACTATTAACTTGGAGGAGAAACTTGGAATAAACTTTAAGGGAAAAGAAGTAGTTGTGCTGGACAAGATTATCAATATAGAGCTGAAGGATAAAAGGAGAATCAACAAAGAGGGTAAGGCAAAGCTGTAATAGTAGTGGCTAGGGGTCTTACAGTGTATCAATTGTCTTTCTATGAAACTTCTTTCTTAGAATGTCAGAGGAATTGGTAAGCTTGAAAAGAGGGGCAGAATCAAAAGACTTTTAAAAGATAGGCACATTAATGTTGTATTTCTTCAAGAAACTAAGAAAGTAGTGGTTTCAAATACTGTAGCTTGAGGGCTTTGGGAAAATAGGAAAATGGAGTTTATGTTTGTGGATCCTGATAGCACTGTAGGAGGGCTTCTTTGCATTTGGGACCCAGATGTTTTCCAACTTTCTGGCAGCTGCTGCAACAAGAGGTTTATTCTTCTCTCATGTACACTCTACAACTCTTTTGATTATGTTCTTCTAAATGTTTATGCAACTGATGATGTCAGCAGCCGTCCATTCTTTGGAATTCCATAATCAAGCTCAAGGACTCCTTTCCCAATCCTTGGTGCTTGGGAGGTGATCTTAATGAAATAAGGCACATGGAAGAAAAAGTAGGTTGTGTCGGAAGAGACAGGGGGAATGAATCAACTTAATGAGTTTATAGACAAATGTGAATTGAATGACCTACCCTTTCTTGGAAGATCATACACTTGGTGTAATTCTCAGGAGGCCCAAAAATGGAGTAGAATTGATATAATCAAGCTTAGCCCAGAATGGTTGATTCATTTCAAGATGAAGCTTTGGGGCTTGCCTAGGTTAATATCAGATCATTGCCTTTTATTGATGATGGAGGATGAAAGAGATTAGGGCCCCAAACGCTTCAAGTTTATCAATGCTTGGACTTTGCACCCCAATTTTTCACATCTTTTCATTTCTTGCTGGGAGAACACTACTATTACTAGTTAGGCAGGTTTTATACTCTAACAAAAACTGAAGCACCTAAAGGTGGAATTAAAGATATGGAATACTGAAGTGTTTGGCAATGTTTCAGGTAAACTCAAGGCTTCAGAGGAGGAATTGCATGCACTAGACATCATTGTAGAGGAAAGAGTACTACTTGATTTAGAAAAGGCTAGAAGAAGAGAGGTTAGAGGTGAAGTGTGGAAACTCTATAGAAGGGTGGAATGGTTATGGCATCAACAATATCCAAAATGAACTGGTCTCTGCATGGGGACAAAAATACTAGATTCTTTCATGCTATTGCAAGCACCAGACAAAATAGGAACATGATCAATTCCATCTCAGTCAATGGTGTGTCTTTGGAGGAACTTCGTAGAGTTAAACATAAGGTTTTCCTTCATTTCAGGAAACAATTCAAGGAAAGTTGGGTTAATAGGCCTATTTTGGGAGGGGAGTTTAGATCAATTGATGACAGCGCTATCTCTCGCCATCTTGTATCATATTTCTCTAAAGCAGAGGTATTGTCTGCCATTAAAGAGAGTAATAGCAACAAAGCACCAAGCCCCGATAAGTTTAACCTCCGATGCTATCAGAAGTTTTAGAGAGTCATAAAGTATGAGATCATGCAATTCTTTCAAGATTTTCACAACCACAACAGTCTCACCTACGGAATCAATAGCTCTTTCATTACACTTATTCCCCAGTTAGATGATCCCATTAATCTGTTTGACTACAGACCCATTAGCCTAGTGGGTTCTATCTACAAGATTTTAGCAAAAGTTCTAACACACAGATTGAAGTCAGTGATGCCCTCCATTATTGGTGACACTCAGATTGCTTTTATAGGGGAAAGAAATATCCTAGATGGGGTGTTTATTGCTAATGAAGTAGTTGATGGATGGAAAAAGGCCAAGCAGGAAGGGTTGATTATCAAGTTGGATTTTGAGAAAGCTTTTGATTCAGTAAACTGGGAGTTCTTGTTCTCTATGATGTCTAGCTTTGGATTTGGGGATAAATGGGTCTCTTGGATGAAAGCTTGCATGTCTACAACCAGAATTTCCATTCTCATGAATGGTTCACCAACTAATGAGTTCTCACCACAAATAGACCTCAGGTAAGGTGATCCATTATCTTTGTTCCTGTTCAATATAGTAGTTAAGGGGCTCAATATTCTCCTAAATAGAGCACTGAATCTCGGCATCCTTAATGGTGTAATGGTTGGGGTTAATGAGGTTCCTATATCGCATCTTCAATTTGCTGATGACTCAATTCTCTTATGTGATGCTGATATGGACCAGTTAGTAATTATCAAAAGAATTCTTCGATGCTTTGAAGTTCTATCTGGACTCAGAATCAATTATTACAAGAGTGTTGTCTGTGGTGTTGGTATGGTTGATGAGTCTCTGCATGCCTTTGCAAACAGTTAAATTGCTGATGCTAAGCTTGCCACTTAAATTTTTGGGGTTGCCTTTAGGAGCTAACCTAGGTAGAAAATCAACCTGGAAGCCTGTGCTTGATAATATTAGATTTAGATTATCAAGTTAGATGAGGAAAATGTTGTCCTTTGTAGGGAGGTTAACTTTGATCAAGTATGTCCTCTCAAGTCTCCCTGTGTACTATCTTTCCCTCTTTAAGATGCCTGAGGGTGTGGTTCGTGAATTTGAAAAGATTGAGGCTACTTTCGTATGAGGTGGTAATGGTCTAAAAAGAAAAGTACATTTGGTAAAATGGTTAGAGGTTACAAAGAGTGTTGCCCAAGGGGGTCTGCGCATTAGAAGGATTAAGGACGTTAATGTATGCTTGCTTCTCAACTGGTGGTGGAAATTTGGAAATCAAATTAATGCACTATGGAAAAAAGTTATCTATATCAAGTATAAGATTGAGGTAGAATGTTGGCATCCTTCTGTGCAATCCTCATATAAGCATTCTAGGGTGTGGAAGGACATTATCTCTATGGGGGTTCATAGTTGGAACACTTTCAACTTCTTCTTGGATAACTGCCAAATCAAGATGGGAGATGGCAATCGAATCAGAATTTGGCATTATAAGTGGTGTGGATCCGCCTATCTCAAGGATGAGTTCCCTTCTCTCTTCAACCTGTCTGCTGATAAGAACAGATCTCTTTACCAATTTTAATGCTAGGAAAACTAGCTCTAGTGATTAGAACTTTCTCTATAGAAGAGTGCTATATGCTTGGGAATTGGCTGCTGAAGCTAGGTTGATTGTTTTGTTATCATTTGCTCCTCCGTTGAGCCTAAGCAATGCTAACAGTCTGGTCTGGTCCTTTGTAGCGACAAGTTCTAGTGATTTCTCAATGTCTTCTTTATCCTCTCTTTGCAATTCTCTTCTTGGTCCTCATCTCAGAATTAGCAAGTTTGTTTGGAGCAATATCTTACCCCCCAAAGTCCATTTTTTTGGATGGTTAGCCTGGAAAAATAGAGTTAAAACAGTTGTATTTCTGCTCAATATTGGCATTCTTGGCAACATTGTTTCACCCTTGTGCATTTTCTACAAAATGGCTCCTGAATCTGATTCTCATGTTCTGCTTCATTGCCATTTCTCTTGGATCATTTGGCCATCTATGTTACAGGATTGGGGGCTTTAATGGTGTATTCCAGAATCTGTGGCAGGCCTACTCAATTGGTAGATGGGTGGTAAATTTAAGTGTCCACTCATAAAATTTTGGAGAGTAATTCCACTAGTAGTTCTCTGGTCTCTTTGGAAACACAAGCATGAGTGTGTTTTTAGTGATACCCATCCTAATTCTACTGACTTGTGGGAACTAATCAAGATCAGATTAGCTCTTTGGCTCAAAGCTTCTCTTAAGGACTTCCTTTTCTCAGTTGATGGTGTTGTTCTCAATTGGAGGCAAATCAGGCTTTGTTATTGAGGTTAGAAAGTGCCTAGGTTAGTTGGAGCATCAGCAGTAGCTTCCATTGTTGTGGTTCATAATCTGCACTCTGCCATTGGGTTGGCTTGGTGTTTTGTTGTTTTTATTGCTTTGTTGTTTGGTCTGCTAATGTTGTTTTGAAATTTTTTTTTTCTTTTTTTTTTTTTTCTATTCTCTTTGGTTGCTCTTGATTGGTTTCTCTCCAATCTCGAGTATGTGCCATACTGCTTTGTTAATGTAAGTTAGCATATTTCTTACATTAATCGTCATCCTTGCCGTTCTCAATTGTCACTTGATCTGCCTTAATCTATCAATTATGGTTGTTACAGCCCTTCGTTGATTGCCCTTGCATTCTAATGATCGTTGATCACCTTCTTTTCTATTCCCTTGCATTGTCTTTCCCTCTCTCCATCTCCTTCCCTAGCCTCCTCCTATCACACCTCTCTCTCTAAACCTTTTTTTTTTTTTTTTTTTTTTAGGTAAATAAGAAATAAAATAAAACAGGAAAATTTACACTAATACAAGGGGCATACCCCAGGCCCTACCACTACTTACAACGAACACAAGAAGAAACCAACACAAACAAAAAGCCAGCAGCCACCAAAAGCATTAATCCAAAGGCTTGTACAGCAGATGACCGAACATAACAGATAATTTGTTCAAGACCCATATCTCAAATGGGTATGGGACTTGCACAAAAATCATATTAGCTCCAAGAAAGCACAAATCTGGAATTCCCCAAGAACTAGCGTGAGGGTACACAAAACCAACCCAGTTCTTAATCCTAATTACATCCAAGAAAGAGTACCAGATATAAACCAAAAGGAGAAAAGCTAAACAAACAAACTTAGTAACCAACAACCGGGAAGAGAATATATACATCCAAATATTAAAACAACTTGTAAACCCACTAATCACGGTGCCAATTGCTGCCATAGCTAAGAAGCAGCAGCACCAAACCGAATGCAGATGGCAAGAAAGGTGCAAATTGCAGCCACCTCCACACCACCAATACAGAAAGCATATGAACCATGTTCAGCGAGGAATAAAAGGTAAGTGCCAATATTACATATGTGGTCATAGAGCAGAAGGAAAAGCATACTAAATATGTGAGACCTCCCATCACTCGACCCACATCTAATAATAGCACTCCACTCTTTATAGCTACTCACATCACTAGGCCCACTACTCACAAACCTCACTCAAGATGTCCACTGACTGTATGTAAAAGCTTCCTTAACCTGCATATAAAGAGTATAATAATAATAGCAATTAGAGATACCAAGTGTACGGTCTCACATCCCTCAACCCACATTTTAGGAAGAAATATATAGGCTCTCTACACTCAGCCCACATAAGGCAGTGTCCGAAAATGCTGAGAGAGGAAAGACAACAACTTTTGGAGGCAAACAACCATAAATAACAATCTGCAAAGAGAAACCGCATTAGAAATCCCACAATATATGCTCACCTTCACTCAACCCTCAATATAGATGCTCTTTCCACACTCAAACTGCTCCCAGCATTGTTAGCCTGAGACAACTTCAATATTGTAGAAGGTAGGTTCCAATGATCCAAGTACCAAGATTACGTGTAGAGTAGATTAAATTTTCCATAGAAAGCATCCTACCTCTAACCATTTGAACAATAAAGTTAGTAACAGTATCCACAGGTTTGCTATCCTTGCTAAAGACCCTCCTATTTCTCTCAAGCCAGATTTGATAAACAGTGTAGAGAAAAGAGAGTTTCATGATAGCAGACTGCAAGGTCTTACCTTTGATAGACTTAGTTGCAAAGATCACAGTCTCCTGCCAAGATAATTGGGGCCAACTAGTAATTACATTTGACCTGAATGGCACCCCCAAATCCTAGAAGAGTACACACACCTAAAAAATAAGTGAGAGTGATTCTCTTCAGGAGCTTGACAAAAGGGGCAAACAGGATTAGGAACGATGCCAAACAAATGCAATCTATCCCCCGTATTTAATCTCTCATGAATAGCCAACCAAAACACGAAAAACAACCCTAGAAATGGAGGGGGACCCCTAGACAAGATTAGCCCATGGAACTTTAGTGCCCTTATCCCTCCAACAATCCCACGTGGATTGTATAGTAAAGTTACCATCAATCGTCAAGTTCCAGACAGGTCTATCATGGGCATCCCTACAAGGCATTAAGGTAGGGGGAGTAGAGGAGATCCACTCCTTGATTTCCCAGGAGTTCTCAATGGCCACTTCCAACCATTATTAGAGATAATAGCACTGAGTTTAGAATCAAGAGGAAGGGCCCATATCATACAAAATCCTATGCCCAAACCTATCCCATAAAGAACCAAGAGGGTGCCAATTATCAAACCACAAAAAACACCTTATCCCCATTACCAATCCTGAACTTAATAAGGGGAAAGATATTCTTTCTAAGAGACAAAATTTTCCTCCAGACCCATGAGGGGTCACTAGGCATTTTAACATGCCAAAAGCTCTTGCCTTTGAGTAAGTAGGACTTAACCCATTGGCACCACATAGACCCTTCCCCCACCCCCCCACCCCCTCCGAAGAACAAGAACCAAACATGCTTAGCAATAGCAGCCCTATTCCAAACTCCTATATCTTTGAACCCTAAGCCCCCTTCATTTTTAGCTTACACACATAGTTCCAGGCTATCTTAGCACTATGCTTCTTCAACTCAACACCGGACCAGAGAAAGGATCTCAAAAGACTATCAATCTCTCTAATAACCTTTTTAGGGAGAATAAAGAGAGAAGACCAATAAACTTGCATTGAAAAAAAGGATGGATTGGATAAGTTGAGCTCTACCCCATACGAAAGAAGTTTATTAGTCCAACTCTTAATCCTCTTAGTGATCCTCTCAATCAGAATTTGACAATCAGTGGCCTTAAGCTTAGTAGTGATCAAAGGAACACCCAAGTAAATAATTTTCAAATAATAACACATCAATTCTCATAAATAATAAAATGAAGGAAGCTTACCAATAGAGGGGTTGTAACAAACTTTCCTATAATAAAAGTTGAAGCTCTCAACATTTGGGATCATAATTAAGGTCTATTTTCGTATTATATATTCTTAGATCATATCTAGCTAGATTAGAGTCATTAGACTAGTGTCCAACCCAAAACAATAATAATAATAATAATAAAATTATGAGTAATTTTATAATATTTCTCTGTATATAAAAGTTAAGTCTTTTTATTTTAACAACAATGATTGACACCCTTTTTTTAGGAACCTCATAACCCCTTTGGATCTCAACCATTGATGATGTGAGCTTCACACATACATGAGTGTGTCCCACACATATATCAATGATTGAAATTCAAAGGGAATTATGAGGGTGTCCAAAAAAAGAGTTCCCAAACATTTTATATTAATATTATTTGTAAAAATATTAAATATATATGTGTTTGAGAGAATTTATTTTAATAAATCCAATAAATATATAGAAGATATATAATATGAATATTCTATGAATTAAATATTACCAAAACTCGATGCCACATGGTAGACTTGCATTGGTCATGCTAAATATGGTATAAATAGTAGAGAAATTTGATGAAAAATCCTCTTTCATGTACTTATATCTTAATTAATACATAAGATATTTTTATATTTCAAAAAATCTTATTATTTGGAATTGATTTACCAAATTCCAATGATTATATTTGAGGTCTTTTATAAATAATTTTATCCTTATAAATATTTTTTAACCCTTAGTAACCTAATATGTGCTTATGGTATGTGCTAATTTGAATTATATTTTACTTTTGGTAGAGTAAACTTTAAAAATTCATAATTTTTGTAGTACATATTTTTTTAATAAAACTAATATTTTTGAAACATATTTAACAAGATCTATCAAACAACATCTCATTTAAATATGTAATTATGTAAAATAAAAAAGATTAAATTTGGCAGTGTGAATATTCACACTAAAGTTATAGTTGATAAAGTTAATCAAAAGTTGGCTTCTTGGAAAAGGAGGTTCTTATCTTTTGCTGGTAGGTTGACTATGATAAAGTCTGTGTTATCATTCTTACCAACATGTTATCTATCTTTTTTTCAAGATGCCTGAAGGGGTTGCTAAGGAGATTGATAAAATCCAGTCCAGATTTTTATGGGGAGGTGATGCTCTAAGAAGAAAGATTCATCTAGTAAAATGGGGGGAAGTAACACAAAGCAAAAGTTCTGGGGGTTTAGGTATAAGAAAAGTGAGGCTTATGAATGCTTGTCTTCTCTTGAAGTGGTGGTGGAGATTTGGATCTGAAACTAATGCTCTCTAGAAACAAGTCATTTGCAGCAAATATGGTGAGGTTGGAGGGGGTTGGTGGCCATTGCCTGTTGAGGGTCCAAGGTTATCTCTGGTCTGGAGAGATATCCAGGGGATAGCTGCTCATTGGCCTCAATTGGTGGAATTCTTCAAAAATAATATCTCCCTTGTTGTTGGTGATGGAAGAAACATCAAGTTCTGGCTTCATAATTGGGTTGGTAACGTATGTCTCAAAGATGAATCTCCAAGACTATATTCTGTGTCCCTTGACAAAGATGAATCTATGGAAATGATGAGCAATAGGAGAAATGGAAATAAAGAGTGGAAGCTGGTTTTCAGGAGAGCCTTGTTTCAGTGGGAACTAGAAGATTTGAGGAGACTGAGAATAATGCTTCTTAATGCTCCAACTATTCGGGATGGGATGGTGGACAGATTAAAATGGAATGCAGAAAATTCTGGGGTTTTTACTGTGACTTCTGCCTATAAATGGAATGCAGCATCTATTGAAGCTAGTAGTAACTTAATAGGGTGTATATGGAAGAATTTGGCTCCACCTAAGGTGCAGTTCTTTGGGTGGTTAGCATGGAAAGAGAGAATAAAAATAGCCAGCTATCTTCAAAGACTAGGTGTCCTTACTGCTGCTTCAGACATTAACTGTATTTTCTGCAGGGATGAAGTAGAAGATATAAATCATGTGCTGCTGTCTTGCCCATTTATTTGGAGGATTTGGTCAAATATTATCAGTTGGTGGGGTGTGTATTGGGCAATGCCTGGATCCGTGTCTGGATTATTGCAGTGGTGGATTGGTTTAAAACTAAAAAAAAAGGAGTTACCCATCTGGAAAGCTATACCATTGGCGGTGTTTTGGTCTATTTGGAAGCAGAGGAATGAAAGCATTTTTAAGGGCTCGCCGGTGAATTTTGAAGGGCTATGTGATTCTATCAAGGTCAGGGTTGCTATATGGTTCAGAACTTCTAACCCATCTTTTACTTACTCAATTAATGATATTGTGTATAATCTCAAGCAGGTTAGATTATGTCTGAGGGGTTGATTTGGTCTGGTTTTGATTTTCTGGGGCTTTTGTGTTTTTGCCTTGCTGCTGTATGGTGTGCACTCATTCAACTTTGCACAGCTGAGAATTCTGCAGCCCAAGTTCCATCAGTACTGCATCTGGTGCATTCTGCAGCCCAAGTTCCATCGACTAATCTGAGAGTTAATTAAAGAGATTTGATCATCTGCTGCTCTCAAGTGTGTCCTGCAACTGATCTGATTATTGGACTGATCTGTACTGCATCTGTGCTCTCAATTCATGCTGGTTGTGAAGCTGTTGAAGAGGCTTGAGTATGTGTCTCTAGGCTATTTTGCAACCCAAGTTCCAGAATAAGTGTTTTTCTGCTTCTACTCTAATCAAAGTTTAAGGGTAGAGTTTTGAACATCATGGTCTAAGCAAAGGAAATGGATTCTGCATTTCTGGGGCTGATCTGGTGCCAAAGGACTCTGTCACTGTGGTGCTCTCTAGTGTGTCTTGGGCTGAATCTGTTCTGTTTGTGTCCTGCATCTGGGCTGAATCTGCTTTGATTGGCAGTGCAGATGGGTATCTAGATTGTTATTTGAAGCTCTAGTCCTGCTATGCTTGGTATGCTATGTTGGTTGTGGGTAGGCTATTGTGTTTAGTTGGGAGTCATCCTAACAGCTGCTTCAGTTATGGAGTGTGGCATCAGTTTGAGGATGCATAGTCTTGGTGTTTGTTGAAGGTGTGGGTATGCTGTACCCAACTGCACTTTTGGTTACACTGTTGGTGATTGTTGCTGGTCTATATGATGCTCTCTGTGCTCTCTATGAATGGGTTATTGGTCTGTATGCCTGCTGCTGGTTACTGTGGTCTGCTGTGTTCATACTACCCTGGTGTTTGTTGGCTGTGTGGTTCGGTCTGTGCTGTTGCTATTGCTAATGCTGCTGTGGAGCTGGTCTGTTTTTGGGTGATGTTTCGGTCTGTGCTGTGGAGCTTGCTGCTGTCTGTGCTAGTCTGATTTTTGGATGCTCCAGTTTTGTTTTGTTTTGTTTTGTTGCTGCGAGTGTTTTCTTGTTTTGTTTCTGCTCTGTACGTTGGTTCTCACCAACTTGGAGCTTGGAGTTAGTGCTAGCAAATGATTTGGTGTGCATCTAGGTGCCAACCTAGTTGGGATCTTACTGTTTCACTTTGATGCTCTTTGCACCCTCCTCTTTATTGATGTACGTTATCATACTTTGTATGTTTTCTTCATCAATTAAACTTCCTTTTGCTAATCAAAAAAAAAAAAAAAAAGAATGCTAACATACTCCATGTTCAAAATACCATCCACATTCATAATATGAATGTTCACAATAGCAACTCATAATATGAATGTTCAAAATATCATGACGAAGAAAATGTCAACAAATTTCATAATATGAACATTCAAAAAAATCATAAATAAAACAATGACGATATTCACATGACCATAACGAGAAAAATGTCCACGGATTCCATGATGTGAACATGTGATGAAATCATAATGTACAATGTGAATATTCAAAAAACGATGATTAACACACAATGAGAATATGTACAGAAAAATATAATCAAAAGCCAAATATAATACTTAATACAATGTGAAGATCAACAATCTAAAATATGTTACCAAGACACACATGATGTGTATTTCACATAGCTACAAAATCACTCCACCAAAATTCCACCTATGGTGTTTGATGTTTTCACAACTAAAATTTGAGATTTTCAAAATCAAAGCCATGTGTCCATTCACAATACAATATTTCACATTCGGTATTTTTAAGCCATTGCAAATTTGACAACTAGAATTTCAACATAATACAAAACAATAATTCGAATCGACTTACGTTTGGCACCCATTTTTAACTACATGGAGTGATCAGCGAGGTCGATGTGAATGTTCTTAGCGAAAAAGTGTTTTGGTCGTCAGCAACAAAATGTCAGAGACAAAATGATGCGAAAACGGTGTAGAGGATGGGTGGCCATTTTCAACAACTTTAGCTCACCAATAAAGTCGAATTCCAATATCAGTGAGGATTTAGGAATTTGAGAGCCAACCTTCTTATTGTGAATAGAGTCTTTGAATAAATCAAAACGCACGTCACACTCCTCTTTTTTTTCTCCCCAATAAAAAGGAGGATTTATATTATTAAGAATCAGAGTTACAAAAGATGGGGCAACATTTTTACCACTTGAATAGTACACAACATATATATTTTTAAATTAAAATTATACTTTATATTTTACAAATTTAGTAGTAAATTTATCGATTGGGCACACACCCACTAATATATATATATATATGTGATAAGGGTAATAGCAGGGTTGGTCCTGGGCTAAAACTAGTAATGCCTGTGCCTAGGGCACCAAAAATTAGATCCAAAAAAAGCTCCCAAATTCATTAATTTTATACTATATTAAAAACTCAAAATGACTCAATTCTGTTTTATTAATTTAAGCCACTTTAAAGAGTCCCAAAAATTCTGTTTGGTTTAATTGATGAAAGGCCCAATTAAAAAACATTTATAAGTGTTAGTTGTTAGCCCAATTAAAAAAAATAAAATATAAAATACATGTATATGTATTAGTCGTTAGTTCAATTATGTTTTGTCTATTTTTTATTTATTTTTTTAACTCTCTTTATGGCCCAATTGTGTGTTTTTTTAGTAAATTTTTTTTTAATAAAAAAAAAATTATTTTGTAGATATATTTAATCTATATATACTTAAAAAATATAATATTTGTGAATTTTTTTTAAAGAAATTTACCAAATACAAAAAATATATAAAAAAATATGAATTGTAAACTCAAAAAATTATTTTTGAAAATTCTAAACTAAACAAGATAATATTTTTCTTCTTTTTTATAAATATATAAAAAGCCTCCGAAAAATTATTTTGTCCCCAAAAACTCAGGGCCTGCCCTGGGTATTAGGTATAAGCTCAGTGAAACGGCAGATCGCAACATCATTCTCTGTGGTTCAGCTTTGATTATTATTGCCTAAAAAATGGTTCATCCTACACACAAGTTGTGGACTCGTTGCCCAACAACACAATCTCTTATTTGACTTTTGTCATGGATTGGGCCCCAAGCCCATCTCCTAATCAAAATCCAAAACAATAACCCAAACTTTCTATAGCCTGGCTCCATCACACCATTAATACTAGCTACATAATAAATCTATCACAAAATTTAAAGCTCCGTTTGGGTGGATGTTGATTTCAAATTAAGGAATTTGAGATTAAAAATATTGGAGAATTAGTTATTGTAGGTGGAGGAAAAAAAAAAATAAAACTGTAGGAGAAGATAAATTGAGATAAAGAAATACATTTTAGTAAGATCTTTGTAATTAGAAAAAAAAAAATAGCATTATTTTAAATAATTACTTTTTATATAATTATTTCAAATCCATCATGATAAATTTATTTATTTCAATCTTGAAATTTCTAAAATCGCAATTTGAGTTATTCTTCTTGAATAATTAATGTCAAATCTATGCATATAAAATTTATATCCATCCAAACAGATCATTAATATCTTTTATAAGTACGTGTGTTCTCATTCAAAAAATAGAAAATAAAAAAATAAAATAAACTATGGTGAGAGAAGCATATCTATCTATATCTATATCTATCTATATTATTATATATATATATATATAAGCAAATGTAGTATATTCTTAAAATTCTCCAAAACTCTAATTTAGTATCTCAGGGTAATCAAGAGATAAAAAGAAAAAAAAAAGAACCAAAAAATAATCCTTATCTCTTTGTTAAAAAAAACTTTAAAAAATAATGATAATAGCCAAGAGATAAAAAAGAACAAAAAAAATAAAAGGATAAAAATCTCATATAGTTATTCTTATCTCTCTTCTAAAAAAATCTAAAACATCTCTCACCTTCTTCTTCCATTTCCATAAACAGTTGTATTATTCTCACTAAAATGAAACTAAAAAGGAAGGGGGGAAAAAACTCGCAACCCTTGTGCTTGCTCTCTTTTACAATAATATGAATATTTCTCTATATCTTTCTAAACAAACACAAGCTCAAAAGCTGTTCATCTATAGAGACCTGGTATGTCACTAAAATTCTAAATGTTTTATTATCTTTTACTTTTGTTTCCATTAATTAATTCATAAAAAAAAATTAAAAGTTGAATTTTTTTTTCTACTATGACATTTTTCAATTGTGTGTTTTATATTTTATTTTGTGTTAATATTGAATCACTTTTTGAAGATCATTCAATCATTTCTCCATTTTCATAGTTTTTATTTTTTTTTTTCCTCAAAGAATTTGAACAAAAAGAAGAGCAATAACAGTGCTATAGTTATCATCACAAGAAGCTGAAGTCGAGAATGGGGGAAATAGAGGGTATTATTCTCTATTTTCGAACAAAAATAGTTGTATTATTCTCACTAAAATGAAACTAGAAAGGATGGGGGGAAAAAAAACTTACAACCCTTGTGCATGCCCTCTTTTACAACAACATGAATATTTCTTTATATCTTTCTAAACAAACCCAAGCTCAAAACATATTCATCTACAATTTACTTATAGAGACATGGTATGTCACTAAAATTATAAAGGTTTTATTGTCTTTTACTTTTGTTTTCATTAATTAATTCATAGATAAATTAAAAGTTGATTTTTTTTTCTTCTCTGACATTTTTCATTTGTGTGTTTTATATTTTTATTCTGTGTTAGTATTGAATCACTTTTTAAAGATCATTCAATCATTTCTTCATTTTCATAGCATTTTCTTTTTCATGGATTTCGAACAAAAAGAAGAGCAATGGCAGTGTTGTATTATCATCACAAGAAGTTGAAGTCGTGGGTTATGTAAAAAGTAAGAAAAAGAAACAAGAAAAAGATGAAGAACTAGATGGAAAAAGTAGAGAAAACTACGAGAATTCGAATTAATGTGCAAAATTGATTCTTTATGTGCATGAACTTGATATTTTTTTAATCTTTTATATGTATCTATCTTTAAAATTAAACATTTATTTGGTTATTGCTAAAAAAGTTTTGAATTTTGTTCAATTATGATTGTTTGTGTACATTCTTTAATAAAATAAAAACCAAAATTATAAGGTATGCACGTGAATCTCTTAGAAGAAGAGTTCTAAGAGCTCCAAACTTCAAACTAAATTTGTTAATTTTTAAAAAAAAAACTTTAATCAATAAGTTTTGAAAACATCAAAATTTCAAATTAAAATTTTCAATTTTTAGTTACTTAAAAAATCTAGAATTAATTACTTAAAAGTCCTATTTACAAATATTATGGTAGCTCAGATCCTATCTAAGTTTTTTTTGAATCAATAAGTCATATTTAGTAAAATTGAGAATATTATCAGTTTTTCCCAATTTTTAAAACTAAGAATATTGTCAATTTTGCATAGTAATGTTCTAAATAATAGTTTCACTAACTGATAAAAAAATAATAATAATAAAAAATAAAAAGAGCATGAGAGTAAGCGTTTTTGTTCTTCTATTTATTGGTTTAATTCAACTATCCAATAAAACTGAGAAGATTATCAATTTTTCCAGTTTTAAAATTAAGAACATTATCAATTTTTTCATTTTAATTTTTTTTTTTTCAATTTTGCACATCAATGTTCTATCATCGTGCTCCTTTATAGACACAAAATTTTTAGTTTTGCACAAAAAAAATAATTTAATTTTTTCAAAAAAAAACATTATTTTTTTTTTTTTTTTTGCGCATAATTTTTTTTTTTAGTTTTTTCATTTTGAAAGTTGATATTTTAAAGCTTTGAAAATCAAAATAAATGTCAAATCATCATATTCTTTTATATATAATCATAAATGATAAACAATCATTGTTTGAATGACAATTTCGATTATTAAAAATTTAATGAGATTTGAAGATCTAAAAAATCTTAGTTAGGACTTAATGAAATATAAGTTCATAAATTAGGACTTACGTGTAAATACCCCAAAAATCTATTGTTTAGTTCCTTTGCTCCTTTATCAATATGCCACAAATAATTAAATATATATTGGTTTGAAATCAGATTACACATTAAAACTTGATATGATACCATGATTTATCCTATTATTAGAAATAAGCTCTTTTAAGAAATTAAACTATTTAATTCAATTATTTGTTACAAACATACCTTTAGGCCAAAATTTAAAATAATTTTAAAACTATTGGCTTAAAAACACCTATTACTAGAAATAGGCTCCGTTTGTTTAGACAGAAATGGATAATAGAAAATGAAAATGGTAGAAAGTGAAGTGAAAGAAAGGAAAAGGAAATAAAAATTTATTTTCTTGCATACATTTAAATAGTTGAAAAATTTTGTAAGAAAATAATGGGAAAAAAAACATAATCACTGCAAAACGGAGAGTTATGGAAAGGAACATGGAAAAAATATATTTCCTTGTATATTTTACAAGAAATTATTAGCCAAACTAAGAGGGTAATTTTCATTACTTTCGAGGGCTCTCTATCTAAAAAAAAACACACACGTATGCGCGCGCGCGCACACACACACACATATATATATATATTACTTTCTTGTATTATCTATATAACCAAACTGAGCCACGTTTAAAGTTGAAACATTCCATTAAAAGTAGAAACTACTACACAACGTCAATATCTCCATCAAAATGTCCAATTCTTTAGAATCCATATTACACTCATTGATATGGATTCGGTGGAAAAATCACTTTGAATTTTGAATTTGTATAAAAGCAATTATCATAAAAAAAATTATTTTTATAAAAGATAATTTAAATAGATTTGAGCATGAAATAAAAGTTCATTTTGTCCACTTTTTCAATTTTTTTCTCTACAAATTCCAGATACAAACACAAATTAAGAAGTTTTGGAGGGATTTTGTAGAAAAAATACATGTTAATCGATAATATTTTTTTTTTCACTTGATAAGTTTTATAAAATCAATAAACAGATTGTATTAAACTGTTTGTACATTTTAAGTACTAAATTATTTTATCTCGTGCATAGCACAGGTCAACTACTAGTATCATGTGATGCTGATGTGTGCTTTTTTTTTTTTTCATGTCAATTCGAAGAACATTACTTAGTAATGTAATCCAATTTTTGGTAGGTTTACATGTTGTGTTTTAATTTTTTCTTTATTGATTTAAACAACGAGACTTATCATTTTGGTATTGTCACGACCCAAACCCGCCCGTATAGGTTTAGCGACGTAACCGGCCAGTAATCCGTGGATTGCCTACGGCCTCTGAAGACATCAACAAATATTAAGGGGCTGCGGAAGCAATAATGTAAAATAAACAAGGTCCAATGAGCTGTGATGACATGCATGGGACAGTAAATTTTAAAACTTATTTATAAACATAAACATGCTAGTCAGGCACACCCATATGTACAAAATATTTACATAAGTACATCCCAAGATTCAACTTAACAAAACAAGTACAAAGACTAGCATGAGGTACAAAACTGCCATAACATCAGGCCTCAGGCGGAACCTCCTCAGGAGGCGCAACAAGTGGCTGACCAAAAACGAAACAGAAGGCCATCAACTCTGGCCAGGGTCTTGTGCCGGCTCACCTACATATATAATATAAACTATGAGCGAAAGCCCAGTGAATAATAAACAGAGTAAAGGGGTTGAAATGAATGTGTCCATACAGATTCAGAATTCAAAATTCAGTTTCTATCAAAGCCATACTTGTATAGATCATTTACGGAAATCAGAAGTCTTGCGTAAATATGCGTGAAACATTCAATAACCCTCACAGATACAGTTGACCCAAAAAGGGACGGCCATAAAGGCAAACAGTTGACTCACGTGCACGGAGACGGTACAGTTAGCTCATGAGACGTACAGTTGGCCCATAAAGGGACGTAAGGATCCATAAACAGTTGGCTCATGAGACGTACAGTTGGCCCATAAAGGGACGAAACAGAACATATTTGAGGCTAAGAATGTCACGAATACATTTCAGAAAACATTGGACAACCATTCATTCATACAGAAATATCATTTCAGAAAACAGATCTTGTTTCATCACACAGAAAGTAAATACAATTGAACGTAACTTTACTAAGTTATTACTCACAGTGGGCGTTGATACAAGTGGACGAAGTCAAAATGGTCAAACGGATTGCGGCACGCGACCTACATAACACATCACGGATACACACTTTGAAACATGCACTCCAATTGTACAGAACTTACATCAACGATTCTAAGTGTGTCCCTACTCCCTTACCCTCAATATGGAGCCTTAAATATGGTCTAGGAATGCCTAGGATGGAAGGGGGATGCAAATATGCCTAAGAAAATATTTTTCAAAAGTTGCTGAAAATAGGAGCCTCGCTCGAGCGAGCCTTCCTTCGCTCGAGCGAGCTTCCAAAATCAAAGGCTTCGCTCGAGCGAGAAATCCTTCGCTCGAGCGGTCTGTCGAAACAGTAAAAATACTGGATGCTGTGATTTTACGCGCGATGGTCGCTCGATGCTCGCTCGAGCGGAGCCCTGGACAAAGGTGCTCGCTCGAGCGAGGAAGCCAAATCTGGAATTTCCAGATTTTCCTTCCAAGTTCGAACCAAGCATTCTTCAACCAAAAACTCAACCTCTTGGGCCCAAATTCTGGAAAAACACTTTAAACACATAGTATATCAAGTTTCAAAAGCCAATTTGTAAATTCATGGGCCAAGAGTGGGTCAATTTGAGCACCATTGCCATAAATTTTCAAGAACCAAGTTTAAACAAACATGTATGAATTTAAGTGCATTTCAAAGCTTCAAAACATGATCCAAAGCAACATTAAACTCAGAATTTTGATGAATTCATGGACTTAAGCAAAAATATGAACATGCATGTAGAGATTTGATACAAAACAACTTCATATGCCAAGAACATGTACATGCATGCATGTTATGGATTTCAATTCAACATGCTAAACCCATTTCCATCTTTAAACTCTAATCTAACCAAGAATCATGCAAGAACTGATCTAAACTCACTACTAAGAGGAGAATTTCCTACCTTAAACCTTGAAATCAAAGTGTGCTAGTTCAATTTGTTGATATCCCTCAATTTCTTCCAAGTTTCCAAGGTAATACTTGTTGAACCCAAGTTTTCACTCCCCTCTCCCTCTTGCCTACGTTTTTCCTCAGCCAAAATGATGAAAATGGTGTAATGACACCTCACACAAGATGAAACAAAGGAGCCCACTTACAATGGCAAAAGGGTAATTACGGCAACTTATGTGTTTAGCTTATTTTAATCTAATTTAATCATACCTAATCACATTTTGGATAAATATACCATTAAATCACATAAAATCCCACTAGTCCAAAACACTAATCAATTTCGGAATCGGACGTCGATAAGGCTTCCAATTTACAAATTAAAGTTTAAAACACAAATAGATGTTTTGACACCGAACAGATAGAAACACGTAATTCATGCAATGCACATGCAATTAATTCCAGATTTCCTCTTAATTACTATTAGGCATAATTAAGTTCTAATTAGCGTTAATCAGGGTCGGGGTTATTACAGGTATTGTGTTTTAACAAACAACAAAACACTTGTTACAAAATGAATGGTAACCTCTCTTCAAAATTTGTATGCCCAACGAGTTGATGATGCAACTTAAGTGTGTGCATAAATTTGAATGAGTCAAGGCTTTAAGTATTTTGAGATACTTAACTAGCATTTACACTCTCTTTGGGAATTTAGGAGAGAACAAAATAAATTATTATATAAGGTATAAAAAATATGTTGCATTTTCTCTCCTTATTTGAAAAACAAAAAAAACAAAAAAACAAAAAAACAAAAGAAGAAGAAGAAGAAAGATGATATCCTATATTATTTGGTTCAATTATATAAAATAAAAGAAAATAATTTTTTTCATGTCATATTACCAAAAGAACTTTTTATGAGTGTCAATGTTTTTATTAAGTTTTGGTATTATAAAAAATAGTAATTTGGTAGTTTCTATTCATTCTCAATCTCTCCACTTTTAAAGAGATTCAAAATGAAACTTATAACAAAAATGAGTTTTTTTGTTTTTTGTTTTTTTTTTCTTCAATTTGTTCCCATAACACTCCATTTCTATTATCTTTATTATTAATCAAAACATGAGATATGAAACAAAATAAATTTATTTATTTCTTTTCTTCCCAAATCAACCAACCTAAACGAATTGTTAGTTAGGAGTAACACCTCATTGCAGTGGTAATACCACGTCAACATGCTAATATGGTATCACAAACCAATAAAAAGCTAGCTTGTGTGCATAGTCATCACCACTGTGTAGATGTGGTGGTTAGTTACATGACATGGATGTGGTGGTTTGTTAAATCACATGTGCATAAACCAGGCACATATGATAGTATTTCATTGGATTGTAATACCATGTCAGCATAATGACAATTGTACTCATGTTTTTTCCGATAGGTAAGACTAATTTGCTCGGTGAAAGTGATACTTTTCATTATTTGATAAATGAGAAATAAATTAGTACCCATTGACACTAAATCGGTTAAAATTCCTACAATTCATTAGAAGGTTATTGAGGTCAAGTCTTTCCCTAGGCAAGATCTTCCACTCTTTCAACATAAAAATTGTTTCTTTATTATATCTTGTATTATTAAGATGTTTTTGGTTAAAACTCCTACAATTCATTGGAAGGTTATTGAGGTCAAGTCTTGCCTTTGGCAAGATCTTCCACTCTTTCAAAAAAAAAAAAATTTGCTTCTTTAGTATATGTTGTATTATTCAGAAACTTTTTTCTTCTTTAAAAAATGAGTTTTAAATAATCAAACCCTAATGAGTAATAGATTAATTCTGCAAATGGCTAGTTTGACTATGAATTGTATTATTAAGATGATTTTTTATTTTGATTTTTATTTAAAAGAACATTGGAAACTTGAACTCCAAACACCTAGGCCAAGTACTTTAACTCAATTTATGACACTCACGTTTAGTGTGATGGTCATTTGATTCATTCAGACAAGTGAAATACTAAAAACTCACAATTTATAATTTATAATGATATTGTAAGGGAGTTAATCTTATACAATTGAATATATGACGAATTAAAAATTAATACATAATTTATCATATTATTAACAGGTAATTAAAAAGACTTTTTAAGTCTCAATTTTTTTCCTTTACATAAACATCACATGTTTTCCACAAAAATTTTCATATGAGAAGAAGATGGATTTTGATTTGCAGCCTATCCTTGGTCCTTATTGATGGGCCAACGGTCAAACAGAGAGAAATTTGTTTTCAGCAGCCTTTGGTCAAGTCTTTCTCAGCAGACAATCTCTCTATTATTATTATTATTATTATAAAACTAAATAGATGATATAATTATAATGATTAAAATTAAATATAACATATAATCAAGGAACAATTGCAGAGAAATAGTAACATCACAAAACAATTACAAATTGATGAAAGTACAAACAATTTTTGCATTAGATTATGTAAATAAGTCTTATACTTTTATTATTTCTAATTATTTTATATTGATATTATTTTTCTGAACTTGTCCCTATAATCAATATAAAGAATTCTCAAAGTAAAAAAAAAAAAAAAAAATTGTCCCAATAAACATACTACAAACAACCTTGATAGTTAGAAATGAGTTTCAACTTTTGTAGTCTCTCTGTTTCCCACCTTTGAGTTATATTGACATGACTTATTTCTTGGTGGATTAACATGACCCATTATAACTACAATTATTGTAAGGAGGAAAATCCTACGCAAATTTTTAATTTTTTTTATTATAGATTGATGTGACATATAGTAATAAAATTTTAATATTTGAAAAAAAAAAAAAAAAACTAAAATTAGCTCAACCACCTGTATACTTTTTTTTTTTTTTTCTTTTTTTTTTTTTTTGTCAAAACCTGTATACCTTTCAATTAAGAGACTAAAGGTTAATCTTTGGCCTTGTTTGTCCTCCCTTAACAAATTCAAAAAGTTAAAAAGTCATTATCCTATTTAAGTCACATCTTCTTATTTAAGTCACATCACCTCTCTATCATATCACTTTAAACACAATCCATACTCAACTCATATTGCATAAAAAGTTTTAAAAAATGCTTATTTAAAACATCTCAAATGGTATCTTTCTTCGGTGGTTTATTTTTTTTGCATTTTTATGGGCTCCTTTATTGCCTTGATGTAATTATTACTTAAGTTGGATAGCCTTGCATATATGTATAGTTAAACAGTTGATTATTAAACTAAATCAAACCTTAAGTCTAATTAAATGAGATCGGTTACATAAATCATTCTTTTTCATTTGATTTTATCATAGGTCATCTGGTTAATTAAAATAAGGAGATTTATATATCTATTTAGTCAATGTTAATTTAGGTCTGTCTTTTCCCCTAACATTTCTATCTACTGTCACTATATCGCATATCATTACTACTGGTTGTGCTGGTTTCCGTTGTATATGACCAAACCATCCCAATTTATTCTCTCTTAGCTTACCTTCTATCGGTGCTACTCTCACCTATTCACGAATAGACTCATTTCTAACTCTTTCTTTTCTAGTCTTGTCACACATCCCCTTAGCATTCTCATTTCAGTAACACTCATCTTATCTACATGTTAATTTTCAGCGACAGTTTGAAAATGTTGTCACAAAAATGTCACTAGTTATAAGTTTTAGCGACAGTTTAAAAAAATCGTCACAAAAAAGTCACTATTTTTTAACTTTTAATTACAGTTTGAAAATTTTATTACAAAAAAAATCACTAATTGTAAGTTTTGGTGACAATTTATAAAAACAAGACAATAAAAAAATCACTAATTATCAATTTTTAGCGATATATGTAAAAATTATCACAAAAAATTATTTTTGGTGATGATATTAGTATGAATAATTTTCAATAGAACTTGATACAAATTAAATTCAATTATTAAAACCTATTAGTAGTTTACCTTTTTCATCGAAAAATATGAATAACTGATATATATATAATTTATTTTTTAATTATTTTAATTTTTTAACCTTTTTAACTATAAAATCGTATTGTCAAAAAAAAAAAAAAAAAAAAAAAAAGAGCTTAAGAAACGAAGGGCATCCGCCGACGGAACACGACAAAGCCTAGGGATTCAAACCTCTCTCTGCATCTTAAAAGGATGGATTATACATGTGATTGACTACCAAATTGCTTACACTTTTATGATATTTATGCCCTTTTTTTAATGGTAATCTAGGATTTGAAAACAATAAAATAAAAGAAAGGAAATAATAAATTAAGGTTTACACTTTTGTTAACATATTTTAATCCAAGGATTTAGAAAGGTCTTTTCTCACTACAAGGCCACAAAAGTTATTGAAACACCACCATCTCTTTTGAATTAGGGTTAGAATAACTTATATTGATCCAATAATGAAAAATTGTGATAAGTTTTATAATTTTAATAAAATTACATTAGTCTCTTATAATAATGACAACTTTATCAATGTTAATGGAAGCGGTGAAATTATTTTATTATTCTTAGATGCTTTATCTTACAAGTACCTAACACTTATAAATATTGCCTTCGTGTTTCTGTGAAATGACATAATTGTCCGTAATTTTACCTAACTACTCTCATTATTCCAATTGTATGTCTTAGTCAAACTATTATGAAATATATATTTCAAGAAAACATAGTTTAATTATGTCAAAACCAAATAATTAACTTACTGTTTCGATTGGAAAGTGTTATTATGAACCTAGGGACCTATCTTGAGTCCTACTTTGATGTGAGATATTCTTTTTGTAAACCATTTATAAATAAATCAAAATAATCCGATAATAATAATCACATGATTTGTCTAAAAAATTTATTATTATTATTTTTAAATTATACTTGTCGTTCATGTTTTGAAAAACATATATGATGAAAACATATGAATGTAATTATCAATTTAATTTAATTTTTTTAATAATTTTCTCATTCTTTTTTCCATCATTTTTAACTTGATTATTGTGTTTAAAACACATTATGATTTCCTAGTTAAAAAAAACAAAACAAAACAAAAATGCTTGGATGTTTTGTGTCGTTAATTAATAATACTAATTAAGTAATTTCATTTGTCTTCTTAGAGGGCACAAGGTGTTGCAAATGTCATAAGGAGGAAAACCTTTAGGTAGCATAGAAATAGAATTATGATGTTAGTTCGGCCTAAAATCATAACAATTAAAGTGAACATTCGAGAAAGGTTAAATTGGAATTAAGCACACAAATTTGACTGCCCTCACCGTTAATGTATCAAATAAAGGAGGAGATAAATTGGACTTTGTTTCCCAATATTTTTACACCGAATTTCAATTTGATCCTTTTTTGTTTTTTTCGAATTATAACTATTAATCCCTTATATTTTCAAACAAATTAAAATTTGACCATTATGCAAGTCTAATGTTAAATTCGCTAACAAAAATTGACTTTGCACTTTTATGGGGCAAAAATGTAATATTTTTCTCATTTTTGTTCCACATTTCTTTGAATTTAATACTAAACTAATGAAAGAGATTAGAATTAAATAATTTTGAAATAAAATAATGTCGCATTTGATTTAAATTTTTTGATTTGGATAACTAATTTTGAAAGTCTTTATTTCATTTTGCATATGTGAAATTATTTTGTCCACAGACATGTATGGACGTGGTGGTACCTTCTTCTTTCTTTAAATGGTTGAGACCATCACTGAATTAAAAATAATAATAATTAATGTTTAAATGGTTGTATTAAAAAAATAAATTAATAGTAAATTGGATTAGCAAAAACCTACAATTATTGGATCGCTGCCAAGCACAAATAACATCACTTCAATTTAAACTTCAAAATAATGTTTATGCCATTGGAATTTGTTTATTTGTTTATTTTTTCAATTTACATTATTTTCTTGATTTTTGTAAAGAAAATTTAATAAATCTAATGTTATTATGATTTGTGTTAACAACCACTTATTTAACAAGGTGAATAAATTACTTGGGCATACCCAACAGAGTTCCCACCATCCCATCAAATGACACCAAACCTTCCAAGAAGACTCCGGGTGCAGAAAACTCACATATTTATTTCTTTTGTCGATCAAAAATAAAATAAAATTAATGCGTGAGTGGATGACTCACTACAAAAATCACATAATAATATTGAACCAAAGGAAATGATTCTCCAATTCATTAGTAACTTAGGATTTGTTTTGTATTCCGATATACTTTATTAAATGACTTATTATTAAATGTGCAATGTATTAAGTCTCGTACTTTCGTATAAAAAAAATTAAAATACAAAATTCATTCCCTTGTTAAAATTCTATTTAAAGTTGCTTTCCAACAGAAAATTTGATTCTTCGGGTGGGACAAAGTTTTTCATAACGTCTTATAATTACTGTATGTAACTGAGGTAATTCAGTTGTCCATTTCCATACATTCTCAACTAAGAGGTAAGGTAATAAATTTTGCCATAGGTAAAGATTGATTATTTACTCCTTAGAGTCATTATTTAATTGTTTATTTCTTTCTTATTATTGTCATGGGTAATGCAACAATACACACCATTCAAAAATATATATATTATAGTTAAGTTAAGATATTTTGTGATATTCATACCACAAAGTATCATAATTAAATTTGATGTATAACTAAACACGTTTTTAGTCATAATCAAAACTACAACCACAAGAGAATTTCTTTGTACCATTGTGTTTATACACACCTTTATATTCTATGTCGTAATTTATTTTTTATTTTTTTGTTTTTTTCATCTCTTCTGTTGTTTTTTTAACAATAAATTCTATAATACATGCCTTTTTTTTTTTCTTTTTTTCTTTTTTTTATTATAATACACACCACTCATTTTATAGTGTTAGTTATGATTTGGTTATGACTTTTTTTTGTTATGAGTCTTAAGTAGTGTTTGGTTATAACCCTTAGTTATGACTCAATGTTAACTTATTGTGGTTATGCTCTAAGTGAAGTTTGGTTGTGAACTATTATGTTTTTTTAGTTATAATTGAAAGTGATTTATTTTATTTATTTTTTCATAATTGGATGTTCGGATCAACTTTCGCATATCTCAACTAATCTTGGGACCTTGAAGTTAACAATAAGATAAACTTCCAGTGATATCAAGATTTAGTATGTTTGGCTTTCGTGTAATTTGAAATTGCGACCTCTTGAATGGTAAGACTTTTGGTTGCATTCTCTCCCACTAATCCAAAAAGAATTGTGTATTATAAAATAACCCATACATTATAAACTCCAATTTGAGTACAGTTTTCGGAGGTGAAGGATGATAAGAGAAAAATATTGACAAAAATATTGAAAATGATAAAGATGAGGTCGATGAAAACGAAAAGAAGATTATTGTATATGATTATGAGGAAAATACATTTGAACGCAATTATTATTTATTATTATTATTATTTACAAAGATAGTGTTAGTATGTTAGTAGTGTAGTTAGATTACAAACTGAAAAATGATTCGCTGTTATTTCATTAGCTTGAATCCTGACCTTCCTCTCACTACACCTCAAAGTGTGATTAATAGACCATTGAACCAAACCCCAATGTCTATTTGAACACAACTGTTAATAACAAAAACATTAGTGTCACAATTTTCATCAGTAAAACGCACTATAACAAAATGCACTAACGGCGACTAAAAGTGGCGACTAAAAAAAATTTAGTAGCCAAAAGTGTTGGAATTGGCGACTAAAAATTTTTTTAGTCGGCAAAAGTGAAATATTTAGCTATTAATTTTTTTTAGGGCAAATTACATATACCCCCTCGAGGTTTGGCTAAATTACAAATACCCCCCTGAGGTTTGAGAAATTACAAATTTCCCCCTGAATGCTATATTTGCATAACAAATTATGGGGTAATTTGTTATGAAATATAAACCACAGGGGGCAAATTATTATGAAAATACAAACCTCAAGGGGTGGGATGTAATTTTCGAAACCTCAGGGGGATATCTGTAATTTAGCTAAATCTCGAGGGAGGTATATGTAATTTGTCCTTTTTTTTAATAGGGGTATATTGGTTATTGGCAACTAAAAAAATTTAGTCGCTAAAAATGCTAGAATTGGCGACAAAAAAAATTTTAGTCGCCGTATACTGAGTTTTGGCTACTAAAACCATTTAGTCGTCAAATAGAAAATAAAAAAATTATTTTTTACCTTTGGCAACTAAAATTTTGGTCGCCAAAAGTTTATTTTCAGCGACAAAAAAAAAAAATTGGTCGATGTATATTAAGTTTTGGCTACTAAAACCATTTAGTCGCCAAATGAAAAATAAAAAATTATTTTTTACCTTTGGCGACCAAAATTTTAGTCACCAAAGGTTTATTTTCAGCGACAAAAAAGAATGTTAGTCGCCAAAGAGTTAAAATTTTTGGAGGGAGACATTTCAAATATTTTGGAGGAATTTATAAAATACTTTCAACGACTAAAAAATTTTAGTCGCCAATACCCATCTATATAATTAATATCTCACGATCTCACTCTTCTCCCCCAACCTTAAACAAAACCAGCGCCTCTCTCTCTCTCTCGGTCTCCTCGGTGTCCCACTCCCTCTCTTCAAATTTTTTTTTTTTTTTTTTGAACTATCACTCTCTTCAGATTCTTCTCCATCATGTTCTTTTCATTCAACCTCTCTCTTTCTCTCTATAAACCTACATTCCTGCAGCATCAGATTTGGCCTCCCTCTCTCCATTAATGAACTCGTCGACGGCAATAGAGGGCTTCCGACATCGGCCTTCTAATGTCCCTTCTCTACATCGACTGAGTAGCTTTGTTTACCCAAACACATTAGCAGCCCTAGATCCACAAATCTCCTCCATTGACAACCAAGAAAAGGAAAGTTTTTTTTTTTTAATCTTTTTTTTAAAAATAAATTCTGTCCACTTAACTTGCATTTGATCCCCATGTTGAAAAGCTGTGTGATATGAATAATAAACTTGCTAAAATGTTTGTGAATGTTGAATAATGGACTTGTTGAAACACATTAGCAGCCTCTGTGATGTTCATACATAATGAACATTTTGTATTGCAAGTGTATAATGAAATGCCCCAATGATTTATTTTTTTATTTTTTAAAACAATAAGATACATGTGAATGGGAGCAAATGGCCAAAACACATGTGAAAATTAAGTGATTTAGAAAACAAAGCATGTGTAATATGTTTAATTAAATTTAAATCTCATAAGCCAACCATTTTCTTGTGGAATATATTTTTGCAACCTATTGAGCCAATTCTTGTATTGGATTATTATTGAAATATCCCAACATAGGTGTAACTCATCTGAAAGTTTTCAGGGCTATAATAATTGTGAAGTCCTCCCACTCATTTGAGAAGTGGAGCATTGCTTTGAATTTTGGTACAATAACATAAAGGGTCATAAAATAACCACACAACTTTGCCCTTTAAAATATAAAGATCATATTCCCAGTGGTAAGCTTCTCAACATATAGTTATTATTAGTCCTCATTAATTTCTATTGTTTTACATTCAGCATGGGCACTGGGAAGACCAAGTACTGCCTTGTTCATTTATTTACATCACTGGTCAAAAATTTTCACCTCACATGTCCTAACTCCAAAGGTATTGACCAAGAATTCATTGCAGGGGAGAAAGAGATTGTGCAGGGGAGCTAATATGGATTTTTGTTGATTCTTTAATGCCTTGGTAAATTTTATATGTTAAATGTTCATACCATATGCATGTTTAATTTTCTATGTCATTTGTGCAACTCTTGGCCACTCTTAGTTCTCTTTGTTTAATGTATATAATTTCTGTTCTAATTACTTGCATTTTGTCAAATCTTAATTCTTAGAAACTACATAAAGATTGTGAATTTTTTTGGTTTGATCTGTTCTTGGCAATTATTGAGGAGTGTGTCAAGATGGAATAAACATGCAAGTTCATACCAATGTTGAATGTACAGTAGTTGGATTCACTAGTTTTAACTGAGTGTCAATCTAAAATTGATCTATTACCTAGGCTTTTGCTAATTTGCATTCTAGTTCACCAATTTGATTTTTGGTTTGTGGATTGGACCACTGAAGTCAAGTCCTGAGTCATCTATACTGTTACAGAATCACACAAATGGAAATTGATATTGATATTGTGTGTATATATATATTTACAAGTGTTACTCCAGGTTCAATAAGCACATGCAAGATCTTATTTTTGATGTTAGTCTATTGACTAGAAGTGTATAAACAAACGTAGGAAGTGAAATAAAAGAGAATCAGTGTTTTGGAGTTGTGGGGTTCCAAGATTCAGGGAGCAGTAGGCTAAAAGAGAACTAATATGCTTCTTTCAACTTCATAAAATTTTCCCAAGTGCTATGTTAATTTACAATTCACTTTTTTCTTAGATATATATGCCAACCAAACTGCTAATAGTTATGTATATATATTTTCACCTCTCTTAGTCCCTCATTCTCGTCTGTGAGCTGCTAATGCAAGAGGAGCAAAGAGTTTGAGACTTAAAAAAGAGAGAGAGAGATAGAGAGAGAGACAGAGACAGAGACAGAGACAGAGACAGAGAGAGACAGAGAGACAGTAAGGAAGTAGAACTTGAAAGCTAGCCTCCAGGTAAATTACACACCCCTCTTCTCTTCTCCAATCCTACTTGCTCTTCTTAATCTAGCTCCTAGCATGTCCTGTGTATGTATGAAATGTTGGTATGCTTGGAAATGGGGTGTAAGTTTAGGTGTTAGTATGAATAAGTACTGCTACCTTGTATTTTCTGCAGATTTCGTGACTGCTACAACTTTATCACTCTTGGAAAAATATCAAACTTACTTCTTTTTCAAAATTGAATGGAGGGAATGATCTTTGAGGTGTTTAGAGCATGTGACATTTTTGGTAGCCCCTAATTAGACATTTTTATAGTCTAAACAATTTTCTTAAACAATCCAGCCCTGTGTTTCGAGAAAACAGTCCACTTCGTGTATTTTAAAAAAACAATTCTTGAAAAATCATCTTAGGTTGGTTCTTATGTCAAAACTTATCATTTTTAGTCCTCTTTCTAACATCTTGACCTCTCTGCATTTGTTTTTTTCGACAATATTTGGGCATCGGATTTAAACTAGCTTGTCTGCCTATCTTCTTTGAAGTATCTTAATGTTGGTGGTGTGAACCTGAGTGAAGCAGCAGATTGGTTGCATTCAGTTAATAGATGATAAAGAATATAAATCATAAGGATAAATAGATGATAAAAGAATAAATTTCATTTACCAAATTTTTATTGGCACAATCTATTAATTTACATTCTTGCATTAGTTTATATTTGTAATTAGTTCCACATATAGGAAGTAATAAGCATAGAAGATTCTAACAATCCACAAGATGTAAAATCTGAGTGATGTTGCCATCACTTTCTTTGTTTTCTTCTTTTTGTTTTTCTATACTTTTTTTTTCCTCTTTTCATGGTCATTCTTCGGTCACTATGTTCTAATTTGATGCCAATATCTCTTGAAATTTGCATTGATTAGTGATGACATAGTTCTTACTTTAATTGCTACCAAAAAGTCTTGCATATATGTAGAAGAATTTCAGGTGAGTATTTAAGAACAAAACCAGTTACATTGACTCGACAAAGTACTAACTAGTTGACAAAAAGCAAAACATCACATGGTTTCTTCATTTTAACTTCATTGATAATGGTCAAAGCTCTTGTGTGAGGTCATATTGAAGAGGTTATTGAAAATCCACATTTGGATTCTTTGCTTAAAACAATTCTATTAGATGAGAATCCTGGTTCTAAGTTGGATTATTTAATAACTAAAGACTGGGCTGTGCTTCATGATCTTTTTATGCTCACAACTTTCCCATTCTCTAGATGTATATTGATAGGTAGGATAATTGTAAATATGTGAGTATAAAAATTTTACTGTATCTATGTGATTTTTCTATGTAGTTTAGATTTCAGAGTTGGTAACTATTAGCTACTTGTTGTAAGGGAGTTCTTATTTTGTCTTTGCTTTTACAGGAATAGCTAATGCTATAGACCTAGCAGACAGATTTCTTCCAAGACTGCAGTCATTAAATTGTTTGGGAATATACATGTTACTTGTCCTCTTAGCTAGGATATATCACTTTCTTATTTCTTTCTGCCTCATCCCCCATTACAACTGCTAGAGGCAACTCTTAAGCACTACTTGGTGCAGTGTCCGTTGGTAGGTGTCGATTAACCCTATTCTCCATCCCCTATCAAAGTATCCTATGTAAAAATGATGTAAAAGAATTAGCCGCTATGTTGATTGGCCATAACACTAACTGTTTGGTTCTGCCCCTTTCTTATGCTAGGCAAGCCTATGGTAGTAACTTTTGGGGCCTACTCTAAGGAAAAAGAAAATCACTTTGGCTGTAGCTGTTCTCAGTATGGTTTCACATTTGAAGGTATATATGCATTGACAATTTTGATTTAACATGTTTTATTCATTTCTAGTCAAGTTGGCCAAAGAATCCATGTTTTCCCCATAGAAAAAAAAATATAAGGTTTGAAGATATGAAAAATTACACATTTGGCATTCAAGTACAAGTTGATAATTGAAGAAGTTGCAGGTCGATGTTTTCAGTGTTTTCACTAGAAATGCAGTGTTGTTATCATGGCTTTTCATTACTTAATGTTAGACTTTTTTTTAAAACATAATGCTATGACACTTTATTAAAATATCTAAATAGGACCAGTTTCCTCACGTCAAATAGGACCTGTAACAACAGACGAAATGTCATTTGCACGTGTAGGTTGGGAGTTAGAGCCGAAAACAACTTAAACTTAACCGAAAAACGGTGCTAAGGGGGCGAAAATGCAAAACAGCCCTCAAATCACCATACGGACATCACAACCAGTTTTCTCACCTCAAATAGGACCTGTGACAACAGACGAAATGTCATTAGCACGTGTACGTTGAGAGTTAGAGCCGAAAACGACTTAAACTTAACCGAAAAAGGGTGTTAAGTGGGCGAAAATGCAAAGCATCCCTCAAATCACCGTACAAACGTCACAACTGGTTTTCTCACGTCAAATAGGACCTGTGACAATAGACGAAATGTCATTAGCACGTGTAGGTTGGGAGTTAGAGCCGAAAACGGCTTAACCTTAATCGAAAAAGGGCGTTAAGGGGGCGAAAATGCAAAACAGCCCCCGGATCACCGTACGGACGTCACAACGAGCTTCCTCACAACAAATAGGTCCTATGACAGCAGACGGAATGTCATTAGCACATGTAGGTTGAGAGTTAGAGCTAGAAACACCTTAAACTTAACCAAAAAAAGGGTTGAGGGGGCGAAAATGCAAAACAGCCCCCGAACCACCGTACAGATGTCACAACCAACTTCCCCATGACAAATAAGGCCTGTGACAATAGACGAAATGTCATTAGCACGTGTAGGTTGGGAGTTAGAGCCGAAAACGGCTTAAACTTAACCAAAAAATGGTGTTAATGGGGCGAAAATGCAAAACATCCCTCAAATCATTGTACAGACATCACAACTAGTTTTCTCACATCAAATAGGACCTGTGACAACAGATGAAATGTCATTAGCACGTGTAGGTTGGGAGTTAGAGCCGAAAACGGCTTAAACTTAAACGAAAAGGGGCGTTAAGGGGGCAAAAATGCAAAACAGCCCCCGAACCACCGTACTGATGTCATAACCAGCTTCCTCATGACAAATAGGACCTGTGACAATGGACGGAATGTCATTAGCACGTGTAGGTTGGGAGTTAGAGTCGGAAACGCCTTAAACTTAATCAAAAAATGGCGTTTAAAGGGTGAAAATGCAAAATAGCCCCTAAACCACCGTATGGATGCCACAACCAATTTTCTCACGTCAAATAGGACCTGTGACAATAGAAGAAATGTCATTAGCATGTGTTGGTTGGGAGTTAGAGTTGGAAACGGCTTAAACTTACCGAAAAAGGGTATTAAGGGGGCGAAAATGCAAAACAGCCCCCAAAGCACCGTACGGACATCACAACCAGTTTCCTCATGAAAAATAGGACCTGTGACAATAGACGGAATGTCATTAGCACATGTAGGTTGGGAGTTAGAGCCAGAAACGCCTTAAACTTAACCAAAAAAGGGCGTTTAGGGGGCGAAAATGCAAAACAACCCCCGAACCACCGTACAGATGTCACAACCAGCTTTCCCACGACAAATAGGACCTGTGGCAACAGACGGAATGTCATTAGCACGGGTAGGTTGGGAGTTAGAGCCAAAAACGGCTTAAACTTAATCGAAAATGGGCGTTAAGGGCCAAAAATGCAAAACAGCCATCGAATCATCATACGGACGTCACAACCAGTTTTCTCACATCAAATAGGACTTGTGACAACAAAAGAAATGTCATTAGCACGTGTAGGTTGGGAGTTAGAGTTGGAAATGGCTTAAACTTAACTGGAAAAGGGCGTTAAAGGGGAAAATAATACAAAACTGCCCCCGAACCACCGTACGGATGTCACAACCAGTTTCCTCACGACAAATAAGATATGTGACAACAGATGGAATGTCATTAGCACGTGTCAGTTAGGAGTTAGAGCCGGAAATGCCTTAAACTTAACCGAAAAATGAAGAGTTTGACATCCAAAAAATGTTCAACAATTTGATTGTAATTGGTGTCATTGTTTCTTCATATACGGTGGTCATTTGGGTGGTAAACGTATTAAGAAAGCATGATTTGGTAATGGAGATTACCCCGTAGATTACTCATTTATTTTACTTTGACTTAGAAAATGGGAATGAAGAAGTGTTAAAATAAATTTACAAGCAAAACATTCTACCAATAAACATTGTATTTTATGAAGAGGTATACTCCTAAAAATTGTATTTTTTGTTAATTGAAATCAAGTTTGGAATAAATCTTTCATCAAACATATGTATGATTGTATTTCGAAAAAGGCTTTTATAGATTGTGCTACCTTAAATGCATGTTATTATAACTTTTTTCCTATGTCTGAAGCAATTGATATTTTGTAATGGGTGCTATTTTTTTTTTTTTTTTTGTAGATGGCTTTTGGCGTGGACTTGTGGATAATCAATTTTTGTGTATGAAGGACAATTGACACTTTTGTATAATTCTATTAACTATGTCATCCTCTACTTTTGTATAGATTAGTATTACTGAAACAAATAACTTTTGTAATCCAACTGATAGTTACTGGCATGGCATATAGATCGCCTTTTGTCGTGGTACAGATTATGATGGTAATTTGTACCACGCCAAATGGCCATTTTACATGGTACTAAATATATTTTTTTGTATATATAAGGTTGGATTTTTGTATGTTTCTTTATTTTGTGTGGAAGTATAATTTTAGTTTAGACAATAGTTGGTTTGTATGGAATATGTACATTTACAGTTATTCATTTTTTGGATGAATGGAAGTAATTTGGATTGTGGAATGATTGATAAAATATGTATTGTTTGGTTTATATACATACTACAGGTTGCACAGAATATAGGCAGGTTGTGGAGAAATTACAATTTTGTGATAAAACATAAGACCATTTTTTTGGCGACTAAACAATTCGTACTAAAAAAGGAAGTACATATTTCAGTGACTAAAATGTTAGTAGATAAAACTTAATAACAAATTTTGCTAAACAATTATGGCGACTATAAAGCTTAGTGCCATCAAAAAGCAGAAATTAGGCGACTAAAACTTAAAAAATAATCAAACATTTGGCTACTAAAATATTTTGTAGCGAAAAAACAAAAAACATTTAACATTTGCCGACTATAATTTTAGTAGCAAAAAATGTGAGACTTTAGCCAACTAAATGTTTAGTAGGCAAAACAAACTATTTGGCTACTAAAAGTTTAGTAGCCAAAAAAAGTCAGACTTTTAGTGACTAAAAAACTGGTAGGCAAAAATAAAACCAGACTTTAGGCGACTAAACTTGTAATAGCCAAAAATAATCTGACATTTGGCGACTAAAAAATTTTGTAGCCAAAAACATTTTGATAAACAAGAAAAACACTTTTGCCGACTACAATTTTAGTAGCAAAAAATGTGACACTTTAGGCTACTAAACTTTTAGTAGCTAAAACACAATCACACTTTAGGCGCTTAATTTATTTAGTAGCTAAAAAAGTAATAGGAGGAACCAAAAAAATATTTGGCGACTAAATTTTTAGTAGCTAGATATAAGTAACGTTTTTCGCAACAAATATTTTTAGTCGCTAAAAAGGTGATATTTAATTTTTTTTTCGATACTTTTGGCGACTAAAAAACTAGTCAGCAATGCATTATATTTGGCGACTAAAATAATTTTATTCGCCAAATACCTTCTGTGACAATTCCTCAGCGACTAATCTTGCGACCAAAATATTTAGTCGCTAAAAATTTTTGGCGACTAAAAGATGGCTTTTGGGGACTAAAAATTTAGTCGCCAAAAGTGTAAATTTTTGTAGTGACGTAACTTTCCTTTCCTTGTCTATATACTTGAAGTGAAATCTGTCATCCACAAAATAAAATAAAATTGGTGTCGTCATAATATAAGTATAAAGAGTGTCCTTATTATTAGGGCAACTTTGCTTATTTTTTATTTTATTTATTTATTTTGTCAGGGTAATTTTGAATGAATGAACAAATGTGTAATTTAAAAGTTGCGAGAGTGCTAGGGGAAATTAATCTGACTTATTATAGTACAATATTTAATTAGAAATAGAGTCTGTGACATTAAGCCCAGGGAGATAAAACAAGCAGCTGTTAATCATTTCAAGGTGCACTTTGATGAAATGTGAAGAGTCATGCCTGGAATTGGTGGGCTCTTCAAGAAAGTGGATTGCAGTCAAACAAAGTATATACTGGAAAAAGAATTTTCTGAGTCAGAAGTGTGGAGAGCAATAAAAAAGTGTGATGGCAATAAAGCCCCAGGACTAGATAGGTTTAACATGTTATGTTTTCAAAAGGGGTGGAAAGTCATGAAGAAAGATATAATGAAGTTCATGAATGAATTTCATAAAAATAGCAAATTGGGGTATGCAGTAAATTGTTCCTTTATTACTTTGATTCCTAAAAAGCATTGCCCATCCTCTCTTGGTGATTACAGGCCTATTAGCCTGATAAACTCTGTGTATAAAATTTTATCTAAGGTTTTGGCACACAGGTTCAAGCAATTGTTGCCTTTTGTAATTGACAATGTTCATTCTGTTTTTTTGGGTGGGAGAAACATCATGGATGGAGTTTTCATTACTAATGAGGTTGTGGAATTGTGGAAGAAGTCCAAGAGGAAAGGAATAATCCTTAAGTTGGATTTTGAAAAGGCACATGATTCGGTAAATTGGAATTTTTTGTTAAAAATGTTAGAGAATTTTGGGTTTGGCTTTAGGTGCATTGAATGGATGAAAGAATGTATTTCTTCAGCAAGAGTATCTATGCTTGTAAACAGTTCCCCATCTAAAGAGTTCTATCCCCAAAGAGGGTTAAGGCAAGGAGATCCACTCTCATCTTTTCTTTTTAATGTTGTAGCTAAAGGGCTTAACATTTTAGTATTAAGAGCAAAGGAGTTGGGAATTATTAAAGGGATGGAAGTGGGCTTTAGGAGGATTAATGTTTCCCATCTTCAATTTGCGGATGATACTTTATTTTTATGTGAAGCTGACTGGTCAGAAATTGAGGCCATTAAAAGAGTATTAAGATGTTTTGAAATAGTATCTGGGTTGAGAATAAACTTCCATAAAAGTGTAGTTTGTGGAGTGGGTGTGGATGATGAGTCGGTAAATGAGTATGCTGCTAAGCTTAATTGTTTGGGTCAAAAACTTCCTTTGAAGTATTTAGGGCTGCCACTGGGTGCCAATCCTAGTCGAAGACAAACTTGGAAACCAATTATTGACAAGGTCAAGATGAAACTGGCAGGATGAAAAAGAAGACTATTGTTATTTTCAGTAAGAATGGTTCTTATAAAATCAGTGTTGTCCTCATTGCCCACTTATTACATGTCCATATTTAAGATACCAGAATGTGTTGCTAAGGATATCGATAGATTGCAAGCAGCATTCCTGTGGGGGGGATACAGAACTTAGGAGAAAAGTGCACTTGGTAAAGATGGAAAGAAGTATTGATGAATAAGAAACAAGGGGGTTTGGGAATCACAGATTTAAGATTGGCAAATCAGCGTTTGCTATTAAAATGGTGGTGGAGGTATGCTTTGGATGAGAGTGCATTGTGGAAAGCAGTTGTGTGCAGTATATATGGATCTGTTGGTGGGCAGTGGTTGCCATTGGTTACAGATTCAGGTCATATGTCTAAAATCTGGAACGGTATAGTGGGAGTAACACACAGCAATTCTGATCTGTATAATTTTTATAAAGAGAATATGGATGTTACAATTGGTAATGGTCAGAGAATAAGTTTCTGGGTTGATGTATGGATGGGGTAAGTTAGTCTCAGATCTCAATTCCCTAGATTGTACCAATTGAGTGAAGAGAAAGAGATCTTATTAAGTACTTTGCTATCAAGGAAAAAACTGTCTAATGAAAGGTGCTTTAGGTTTAGAAGACCTTTACATACTTGGGAAGAGAAAGAAAATTCGAGGCTTATTGTTTTGTTGGGTGTTGGTGTAACAGGTCCGCGTGGGACCTCGCTACAGCTCGGACTCGATTTCGTGTCACGGTTCTAAATCTTGAACCAAAGAGTCCAAATCTGGCAAATCGTTTTGAGAAAACAGATTTTTGAAAGAAGTGCCAAACATGGACTGCTTTGCCAGATACAGAGTCGCTACCTAAATATTTTATTTTGGGAAATTTAGGAAACCCTGACTCGTTGCCTAAGGCCACGTGTCCGTCATCACCAAAGTTGCCTCGGTTCGGGAACTTGGGTACGATTGGGGAAGGTCACTTCGTGAGCACCCCCGCTCGCCCGATCAAAGATCGGCCTCTACTAACCATGATATCGAGTTTTGAAAACATTATGTGTTCTTATTCCGGTTATTAGCCTAGATTTACTACGTGATGCGCACAGCATACAAGTATAGACTGGATCGCCTGAATTAGAACAAAACATTTCATGTTTATTTATTTGAAAATGGTTTGATGGTGCTACTCGCAAGTAGGCATAAAATGCAGATTTTGCCACCCTCGGGTGGGCTTAGAAAACATGGTTTTACCACTATCTAGTGGGCTTAAAACTCACAGTCAATGCATTATTCCAATTCAGATAACCCAACCTTCACCCACAGGCATTCAAGCAGGTATATCACATAAGCATATAGCCTCATGGTAATCATGCTATCATGGCAGTCACTCACACGCATGCAAGGATGCTAAAGCATAAAACTCACCGAGTACTCCAAGCCAAAACAGAAGCTAATTAGAAATCCATGCATGATCCTAATTATACAGAAATGCCTAATGCAACACATGCGAAAATGCAACTATAGCAGGCTCGGCTATTCTAAACATGGCATATGAGATGCAACAGTTAACAAGTATTCAATTTGGAATTGAAATACGGATGTAGCTAGTATGATGCGCCGAGCCCGGTGCATGCAAGACAGATGAATGAATGCAAACATGCTATCATACTATATGCTAATTGAAACATGCCCTAATCTAACCATCATAAGCTAGTAAATAAAAGAGAGAAAGACGTGGGGTTAGAAGACATACATCACACGCGCGCACGCTTATTATAGTTGTGCCCTCGCTCGGAGGGTCCGAATAAATAATATACAGTCCCGAATAAATAATACAGTCCGAATAAATACAAAAATCCTAATTAATTAACAAATTAACTAAGAAAGCTATAAATTGGCATTCAAGCCAGGGACTGTCTCAACTCTGATGAATGATGTATGTTTGGGCTGCCTTGCGCGGAAATCCACTGGGATGCCCCAATTAGCCTCTGTTTTGCAATTATTCTTGGAAAGCGCGCCAAGTTCTGGAAGGCTGCTAATTCTTGATTTGCTGCAACAGAGAGCAGAAAAGGGGCATAGCAATGTATTTTCACATATGTATGCATGCCTCGATCCTCGTGCCACCAATCACGCATCTCAATGCATGATGGCCGAGGAGTCGAATTGCACGACTCAATATGGAATGAATGCACATGAAAACACAACAAAACCTAAACTCCATCATGGGTAATCCGGAGTGTCGGCGACTGGGGAATTGAGACACGTTCCGTCACTCAGAGTACGAAACGTACCTCGTTTCCCGTGCTCGGGCTAACTCCTATCCCAAACACAATGCAATATGCATGACATGCATGAATGCAATCCTAATATGCAAACCTAGCATACGCAATGCTACAGACTAAAATGGCATGCTCGATGTGACATGGCATATACAATGCTCTAATATGCAACCTAGCATACGCAATGCTATGGACTAAGATGGCATACACAATGCATAATGGACTTACACCAACGCAAGTGGACCTCAGCCACACTCACACAAGAGGCCATTAGATGAAAATGAGACACTCGAGATGCGTGCACACATGCACGCAAACCGAGGACCGAACCTAAGGCACAAATGCCACTCTAACAAAGGCATGGCAAGGCATGGAATATGGCATATGAACATGCAAATTTCAGCACTAAAATATGATGCTAAATAGCCCCGAATCATAGAAACATGGCACTCGATGCATGGAATGAGACCCGAAACATGAAATTAGGTACACGGAATGACCTATGGCTATGCAAAACATGCATTATTTGAACATGAAGTGTGAAGACAGAATCAAGACAGTCCCGAAACAAGCATATTTACAGTTTTAAGCAAGGCCAAACAGTAAACACAAATAGGACTAAGCTAGCATGCAAAAATGGCCCCAAAAGAGAGATAATAAAACAAGTAACAGCTTCTGGCCCTAAATGGCAAAGAGCCCTTCAAAAAAGTTGAAGAGGGGCTCAAAATGAAGCACTTTATAGTTTACATCAAGCCACGAAAATAAACACAAGCAGGCCTAAAACATTATGCAAGAAAAAGGCCAAAAGGGAGACAAAGAAGCAAGTGATGGCTACTGGCCTCAAACAGAGGAGGGCCCTTCAACAATGTTGAAGAAGGGCCCAAAACATGATATTTTACAGTTTATGACCAAGTCCAAAACAGTTCACAAGCAAGCTTAAAATACTATACAAAATAAGGCATAAAAGAGAGTTTTAACACAAAGAGCAAAAAGGAAGCCTCAAATAGTGAAAGACCCTTGATAAAACATTAAGAGTGGATCAACATATGACTATTTAAAGTTCGGACCAGAGGCCAAAAATACAAGCACAAGGGGCTAACAAAGCATGCAAAAATAGGGCCAAAAGAGAGATGAAGAGGCAGGTGACAGATGGAAGCCTCAAACAGTGAAGAGCCCTTCAACAATGTCGAAGAGGGACTCAAAAAAAACAACTTTTCAGTTTATAACCAAGCTCAAAACAGTTTACAAATAGGCCTAAAATACTATGCAAAAATAGACCTAAAAGAGGGTTTAAACACAAAGGGTAAGAAGGAAGCCTCAAACAGGGAAAGGCCCTTAATCAAACAAGAAAAGGAGGTAAAAATATGACTATTTCCAGTTAGGGTCGGAGCCCAAAAATGTAAGCACAAGGAGCTAGAATATAGATCAAAATAATGCACAAAAGAGGGAAAATGGGACTCACCCTTGTAGAACCAATCTTTAGCAACCTTTGGACCAAGTTTGGGAGCTTTTAACCTCTGGAAGACAGCCTCAAGCTGCTGGAATGGATGTTGGAGGTATTGTGCTATGGCTTGTAGAGTAAAGGGTGTAGGAAGCTTAAGGTTTTGAAGTGTGGAAGAGAGGGAGAGGGAGAGTCAATGCAAGAGGCTTAGACCAATTTTTTTGTAACCTCTAAAACAAGGGCTGGGGGGCTGTTTATATAGGCAAAAGAGGGGGAGAAAAGGGGGGAAAACGGGGGGGAAAACAATTCAAGTTTCCCCCCAAAAGTTGGCCCCCCGGATACAAAATCTGGGAGGAAAAGGAGGGTGTATCTACACTGTACCTGTTGTGACGATCATGGCCGGCTGGTTATTGAGGCTGCAGGTGGCCGGCTGGCCCCCCCCATGGCCGGTCGGCCAAGGGTCAAAAGGTTCAAGTGAGATTAGTGGCCGGCCACCTCAGATTGGTGGCCTCCCATGTGTGCACAACACAACCATGTGGTCAAAAGTTGGAGAAAGTGAACCAGGAGAGAGAAAATGCCACTTTTAGAAGGGGTTCAAAAGGGTCACACACAATTACTGGCCGGCCATGTGGATATTGGTGGCCTCCCAGGTGTGTACAACACAAATATGTGGTTTAGGGCTAGAAAAAGTGGCCTTTGGGTGGTCAACATTGGCTTTCTAGTGAGAAAAACGGGCGACGGAGGGCGATGAAGGAATAAAACTAGTTGTCAGAACAATTACTGGCCTCCCACCCTTCTACGACCTTCCTAACAATGAAACAGAGGTCCCTGCCAAAAATGAACCAAAACCGATGCAAAATGAAGGTTCGAGGGCCAAAACGCGCAGCCTGGGGCCCCGAAAACTGACTATCAGACACCGGAAGGGGTGTTCGACCACGAAGTTGGTCTCTCAGACCACAGTGCCCCTCAAAAGGGAGGAAATAAGGTGTATGCCAAAAACCGGAGCAAACGGAGATGGTTAAGCGGTCCCGAACCGAGGCACACAGCCAACGGCTCCGAAAATCGGGAAACCGGACTCCAAACGGGCAAATGGCCTACGACCACGAAACGTAGCCTACGGCCACTGAGAGATGGTCTACGAGACCTCTCCCTCCCTTCTGGAAGAGAAACAGAGAAAACCGAGCCTGGTTCGCAAACTGAGGCAAAGCATGAAAGAGCCCGGAAGTCCAGAGGCAAGGCTCGCAGCCGAGACTCTGAAACCTTTGAACGAGCACGATGTGCAACATCACCAAGCGCTCAATCGGTGATGTCTGAGTCTTAAGGTCGGTCAAAAATGGGGTATCTACAGTTGGTCCCTGTTTGCATATGGAACAAGGTGATTCCATGAGATAGAAGGCAGCCCCAAATTGGTTTTTCAAGGTGAATATTGTTTATAAATGGTGTCAATTGGCGAATGGTTTAGAATCCACCTCCACAGGGCTAATCTGGAATACTTTTATTCCACCTAAATCCAAGTTTATCATGTGGTTAGCATGGAAAGGCAGGTTCAAGACACCTGAGTTCCTGAAAATAATTGGAGTGTTGAGGGACAATGTTGCTTCATCTTTTATTTTCTGTAAAGAGAAAGTGGAATCTGTGAATCACATTATTCTTTTTTGTCTTGTTGTTTGGAAAATCTGGTCGAATATAATGCAGTGGAGGGCGCTGCCATGGGTAGTTCCAGGGTCTTTGGAAGGGTTACTACAATGGTGGATGAGTTGGAAGTTCAGGAAAAAGGAAAGTCAAGTTTGGAGAGCTATCCCAGCAGTTGTGATCTGGTCAGTTTGGAAATGTAGGAATGATTACCTGTTCTTTGGTATACAACCTAACCTGGTGGAATTATATGAACTTATTAAAGTCAGGGTAGCTCTTCGGTGGAAATCTTATGACCCAAAATGCTCATTTTCTATTACAGATGTTACCTATAATATACAGCATGTGAGAAGTTGCCTCTAAGCACAAGGTGAAAAGGAATTTCTATGAGGTGTATCTGGTTGCTATTTGGGATGTCTTGGCAGTGATCCATTGTTCAAGGGTCAAGCATTGTGATATTCAAGGACTTGGTGGACTGACAGAGCTAGAATCTGGTTTGAAATTTTGCTGGTAAATTCATGCTAGTAATAATCGAGGATATCTGGTTGCTATTTAGGATGTCTAGGTAGTGATCCATTGTTGTAGGGTCAAGCATTGTGATATTCAAGGACTTGGTGGACTGATGGAGCTGGAATCTGGTCTGCAGTTTTGCTGGTGGATTTATGTTGTGTGCTGCTGTTATATGTTGCTCTGTTATTTGGCCTATTGTTGTATGCATGATGTTGTTGTATGCTGCTCTGTTTGGTGGTGTTGTTCTGTTTTTATGGTTTTAGTTGCTCTTGATTGGCTTCTCACCAATCATAGGTTAAGTGCTTGTAGATGACTATGTTTCCTTTGCGGTGCCAGCTTAGTTGGGATTGTAAGGGTGGCTATGATGCTTGGTGCACTTCCCTAATTTGTTGATGTAATTTGCATGTGCTTTGCTTTTATCATCAATAAATCTCTCTTTTTGCTGATAAAAAAAAAATGAATATTCGAACCAGTATAATTAAAATTGGAGACACAAGAATGATAGCATGCCTCAAACTCACTGTAGACTTTTTAAATTGAAATAGATAAAATAAAATAAAGAGTTAATTACATTTTAGCTCTATGTAGTTTGATCAAAACACACATTACCTCCTTATAATTTAGAAATATATACTTAAACCTTATGCAATTTAGAGTAAAGGGAAAAGACCAACTCTATTAATAATTACATTTTCCCTTTCTTTTTTTTTTCTTTTTATCTTTCATTCTTTTCTCTTTTCTGCTTTCGCCCCTACATCATGCCCAACACCTTTTTTTTTTAGTTAAAAGAATAAACCCAAAAAGGATTTTTTAATTTTTGTTTTTGGCTTGAAATATTGCTTCAGCAAAATGTTACATTACGGCGTTCGAAACTCAAACAAGAAGCTCAACCATGTCGCATGTCGTAATCAAATTAAAACCACACACACATACTATCAAATATATATATTATATCATATTGGTATAATTGAAATCACCAACCAATTCTTTCTTTGGCTGCATTACCAATTTATGTTCTTTCCTTCTTCTTTATTTTATTTTTTCATGGAAGCAAGCATGGTTGTCCCCCAACCAAACAAGGCACTAGGATCCACGCACCCATATACATCAATACATATAACCTGCAACCATGGTAAAACTTAAAGGAAAATGAAAGGGAGGAGATAATGATTAGTGGCAAGATAGAATTAGAAGGGTATAGTGGGTTGGTTACTGCCTATGAAGCATGGATACTTCAAATAGGGTGACGTATCCGTATCGTATCTGTATCAGATACCGATACTCCTTGGATACTCGTGGATATATATCGAATACTTATTAAAAGTATCGGATACTTCTTAATTATTTTTTCATTAATTTTGGAGTATCGGATACTTAATTTTGAAGTATCGGATACTCTAAGTCATGTTTACTTGTTTTATAAAATTAGAATTGTCACATTTCTTACATAGTAGTATAATATAATTGCAAGTATAAATGTAAGAATATTTTTCTAATACTTTGTTAAGTTCTTCGATAAAAAGAGCATAGTGAGTTAAGAATATTTCATGCATGTCCCCTATAACTACATAGAAAGTAAGAATTAATAAGAGAATATAACAATGGTAAAATTAAATATCAATAAATAAATAAGCAAGTAAACTTGAATACAATATTTTCACTAGTGTCAAAGGAAAAAGCATAGGGACAAGTTGTGAATTGTTCTATTATTGTAATATAAATATATTAAACTTGACATTGAAATGAAATATTTGCAAGACCTATTAAAAATTTAAAAAGTAAACAAGCTACTAGCTTAAATTAATACAAAATTCTTAAAGGTTCGTATTTTGCATTATAAAATTACATTGTGATTTTTCAACGTTCTTTAGCTTATGTGTAACTCACTATTAATAATTTTAAAAAATATATTTTTCACAAACGTATCCTAGCCGTACCGGTATCCTATTTTTTTAGATTTTGTCGTATCACTGTATCCGTATCATATCGTATCCGTATCTCATATCCGTATCTATGCTTCCTAGGTTACTACATTACAGTATTGAGAGGCGAAAAAAAAAAAAAAAACAAATCTGTTTGGGGGCAAAAAGAAAGAAATACAAAAAAAGACAAAAAAAAAAAAGGGTAAAAATATCATTTTATCAATCTATTTTGAGACTAATGTATGCCTCACGTGGTTAATTCAATGCGTGCTACACATCTATAGTTAATTTGGACAGAATTTGTTACTTTACACTTTACTCCAAATTACAAGGGGATTAAGTGTATATTTTTAAACTACGAAAAGGTAATGTGTTTTTCGATCAAACCACATGAGGTAAAATGTAATTAATCCTAAAATAAAAAAGGTAAGCTATTTAGACAAATTGTTGGCTAAAATGAGAGAAATTGAACTTAAGAGGAATCTGTTAGGTTTTTATTCTTGGCAACCCCGTTTGACAAAACTCCTTTAAGTTGTGTTTGTTTTCGCACTTTGTATTTCAGTGAGGCTATGAGTTTTTAGATGCGAATCCAACCCGAATCGTGTCTTGCAGAGAAGTTTGTGGTGTTTAATTCTTTCAAGATTGCCACTTCGCTGATTATGACGAGGATTGAGCTGTCCGGTTAGCTCGCGAGGGTCCATGGGGCAGTGCCCCTTGGCGGGTCCGGGGCAGCGCCCAGGCAGGGTCAAGGGGCAGCGCCCTCGAAGCAAAATACAAAAATGCATTCAAAGTTGCCTGTCCGCTCAAGCAGACATTCCCCCGCTCGAGCGGAGAATGCTGGGTTTCAGAAGTGTGTTCGTCTGCAAAAATACTGGATGTTGTTTTTTCTTGCTCGAGCGTAACTTTTCGCGCTCGAGCGTAGGTCCGCTCGAGTGGCCAATCTGACGCTCGAGCGGAGATCGCGGGACAGTTTTCTATAAATAAGTGTTTCAGTCCAAATCTAGGATTACTTCTCCAGATCTTCTTCTTGGGTTTTAAGGTTTATATCTGGGGATATTTTGCTAGTTTTCTTTGATGTTTTTGAGTATTCAACTCATGGTTTAAAGAGTATACATCAAAGGATTATTTGTTTGTTCTACACAAAAGAGAGAGTTGTTCTTCGGTAGATTCTAAAGAATTCGAGCCTGAAGCTTTGGTGGATTCTGGAGTGGCTCATCGTCAAGACAATTCCGAGGTGAAGACGGGGTTGGAAGAGGCACATAGGGGTTGGTTCAATTCGGGCGTGGATTCGCTAGGTAATTGAGAGTATACCTGTGTAATTCCTTTATGTCTTTTTAGTGGATTGTTTTTGTGACTTTTGCCCGTGGTTTTTTATCACAATTGGAGGTGTCCAATTGTGGTTTTTTCACGTAAAATCGTTGTGTCGATTTGTCTTGATTGTTTGATTGGTATTGTTATAACTGCTTAAAATTGATACATAATCACAAATCAACATCTAGGGGATTTCTAGATTTTTCAAAATCTATGTAGATAAAAATATATTGCTCACACTGATTGTGCATTTCACGCTAGTCAGTTTTGAATGTTGATCATCATATCTCCACAAGTAACACCCTTGTGGTGTGAGATTTTTACTTCTCCAGTGCATTTCCCCCCTTTTTTTATAGTAAATTTTTATATTTTTCTTCACAATTTTTTTTAAAAAAAAAATTCAAGTGCATTTATATTATGTACATCTAAATATTTAAAAAAAAAAATCACTCAAAAAAAAAAAAAAACTCAAAACATATATTGAAAAACTAGATCAACAGAGAATGTCTTCATATTCTTGACCTCTCATTCTCTTGTCTTTATGTAAATGTATGCACCAACATACAATAAGTTGTTAAGTTGTCAACCTCAAGGGATCACCGGAGGTTTGTTCAGACATTAATTTTAAGGATCTAAATTAGTTAATGTCCACGCAAGTTGACTCAGACATCCAGTTATTAAAAAATATAAAAAATATAAAAAAAGTTGTTAAGTTCTCAACGACTTTTAGTTTATTTTTTAAAAAATGATTACAGATCAGTGATAAATTATATAAAACTTAAAAATTAAAATCTTAATTTTCATATAAAATTATAATACTTTTATAAAAGTATACCATTGAGTGTTAATTATTTTCCCCCTTGTTTTTCCCTAGTACATAAAAGAAGAATTTGATGAGTTTAATTTGATAGTTTACAGATACTTTGATCAATTTGTATGATTTGTTAATTAATAATTTTACAAAGACACGTAATTAATAATTATATGTTATTTGGTTTATGACATAGGTGAGCCCATAAGAGCTATTGGCCCCCCCACTTAGAGCCCAATACACGATCCAAACATTAAGGCCCAACATTACTGAAACCCAGTATGGCACCAAGAACCAATGACATCTAAACACTTGTCAACAGGAGAACCAGCCACATAAGTAGAAAAAGATCTTGCAAAGTTATTGCACCACACATCAGCCATTAATCAGTTTCCCTACGGCATTTAATGCGATAACCCTTTCACATTGGAACAGAACAACCTCACCATGAACAAGGCAGGCTAGAACATAGGCTTTCGGCCAACATGACAGGTCGAAGTGGACAAGGAAATGATGAACAAAGGATATAAGCTGGTTTCTAAGACAAAGAAAATGTTAAGTTCTTTATCACCATCCTATCTCTATACTCCGTTGATATCTCTTCTCTAACTTGCTTGTCGGAGGGTTCGCTGGGGGACTCTCGTTCCCCGTTGAACTCTTGTGCAAGTTTCTCAGTGGGCCAGCGATCGGACAACCGTGTAGGAGGCTTGGATCAGTCCGACCTGTTACTTAGATACAAGTAATACCATCAGTTGGCATCGTCTGTGGGAATCTTTCACTCCATGTGGCAACTGTGCTCATTGTCATCGGAGACCCATTCGCGATAATCCCTACTTGCCACCCACCAAGGTGGATGGTCACAACTAGATCCATAGCTTCTCAACACAACGTTGCCGACCCCCAAGCCGACCCTCCTAACCCAAACAACCCACCGCGGTATTTCACAGAACTCACCAACAGCAATAACCGCCTAGCCGAGCAAAACCAAGCCCTAATTAATGCTTTGCTTCAACGAGACCTCCATGTGCCTCCTCCACCACCACAAGATATCCCACCTAACCGAGAACGAACCCCGAGCCATCCCTTCCAGCAAGCCCACCCTTCTAACTTGGAGGGTTTGCGACCCCCTCCCCAAGATATGAACCCTCCATCTCGGGGTCCACATCCATCAGTCCAAGCACCCACTCCTGAGGGAGAGGCCAGTAGTGTCCAGCCTCCATTGCATTCTGGTGGCAACAACGTTCCTATCTGGGATGCGGAACTCCGAGCTATGAAACTCCAGCTTCAAGGAGTCATGAAGAACATGCAGAATAAACCCTCAACAACTGCCAATTCACCGTTTGTCGCCTCCATCAGGGACAAACCCCTACCTCCTAAGTTCAAAATGCCCTCGATCGACTCTTTCGACGGTACAACGGACCCAATCAACCACTTAGAAACTTACAGGACCCTGATGGTCCTCCATGCATTCCCTGATGAGATCATGTGTCGAGCTTTCCTCGTAACGCTTAAGGAGTCAGCTCGACTGTGGTTTAGTCAGCTGTTGACGAACTCTGTCTCTACTTTCCAGCACCTAAGTGACTCCTTTCTTAGCCACTTCATTGGTGCCCAGCGCCAGCGGCGTCCGGCAACCCAGCTCCTCAACATCCGTCAGTCGGAGGAGGAGTCATTGCGTAGCTTCATTACCCGTTTCAACACCGAAGCCTTGCAGGTGGCGGAAAATGACGACAAGGCTATTCTCACGGCTTTCATGGCTGGTCTACGATCATCCGATTTCCTTTTCTCCTTCTCTAAAAACCCTCCAACCTCCATGGCAACCCTCCTTTCCAAAGCCCAAAAATACATGAATGCCGAAGATTCTCTGGCCGGCCACCAAGATTCCATGACCAAAAACCCAACCCTCAGAGAGAAGAGAAAGGAATCTGAAACTAAAACCACCCAATACATATAGCAAACACCCCAGTATACCGACCGAACCGCTCGAGCCGACCGATCGGCACCTACCCGACCGCCGGGTCGGTTCGAATAGTACACACCCCTCAACTCCCCCATGGAACAAGTCTTAAATCAGATCCAACGAGATTACAACTTGAAATGGCCACAACCCTCACGGTTTCCTTCCAACTGGCGAGACCAATCAAAATACTGCCATTTCCATCAGGACCACGGCCACAACACCGAGGAATGTGTTAACCTTAAAGACCAGGTAGAAAGCTTGATACACCAGGGGCGCCTCAGTTGGTTCACGGCAGCCCGTCCCCAGCAACGGCCGAGGACCGAACCTACTAAGGGCAACCGTCGACACACTCCTCCCCGACAACCTGCACAACCTAACCAAGGCAATGATCGGCCCCCGCCACAACCCCGAGCACAAGGTAACCCTGTTCTCCAAGTTGGAGAGATCAGAGTCATTGCTGGCGGACTTGCGTACGGAGGACCATCCCGTTCAGCCCAGCGAGCCAAACTCAGAAAAGCAGATAGGGCTCCGACAAAAAAGTCGTGATTTTGGAACGCCCCCTCAAGCACCCCAAACAGTGGATGGAGCCTGTAACAACGCCCGCGGGGGGGACCTCGCTACAGCTCGGACTCGGTTTTATGTTGCGGTTCCAAATCTCGAACCAAAGAGTCCAAATCCGGCAAATCGTTTTGAGAAAACTGATTTTTTGAAAGAAGTGCCAAACATGGACTGCTTTGCCAGATAACAGAGTCGCCACCTAAATATTTTAAAATGGGAAATTTAGGAAACCCTGACTCGGTGCCAAAAGGCCACGTGTCCGTCATCACCAAAGTTGGCTCGGGAACTTGGGTACGATTAGGGAAGGTCACATCGTGAGCACCCCCTCTCGCCCGGTCGAAGACCGGCCTCTACTAATCATGATATCTGTTTTTGAAAACTTTGTATGCTCTTATTCCGGTTATTAGCCTAGATTACTATGTGATGCTCGCAGCAAACAAGTATAGACCGAGTCGTCTGAATTGGAACAAAACATTTCATGTTTGTTTGTGAAAGATGGTTTGCTACCCGCAGGTAGGCTTAAAATACAGATTTTGCCACAATCTAGTGGGCTTAACAAACAATTGATGAATTGCTCCAATTCAGATAACTCAACCTCCACCCACAGGCATTCAAGGCAGTTATATCACATAAGCACATAGCCTCATGGTAAGCATACACATGCAAGGATGCTAAAGCATAAAACTTACAGAGTACTCCCAGCCAAAACAGAAACCGATTAGAAATCCATGCATGAATCCTAACTATGCTGAAATGCCTAATGCAACACATGCAGAATGCAACTATAGCAGGCTCGGCTATTCTAAATATGGCATATGAGATGCAACAGCTATCAAATACTCAACTTGGAATTGAAATACAGATGCAGTTTGTATGATGCGCCGAGCCCGGTGCGTGCAAAACAGATGAATGATGCAAACATGCTGTCATGCTGTATGCTAATTGAAATATGCCCTATATCTAACCATTGTAAGCGGATAAATAAAAGGGAGAAAGAAATGGGGGTTGGAAGACATACATCACACTCACACACCCTTATTACAGTTGTGCCCTCGCGCAGAGGGTCCGAATAAATAATACAGTCCGAATAAAAGAATATACAGTCCGAATATACAGATTCCTAATTAATTAACAAATTAACTAAGAAAAACTGTAAAATGGCGTGCAAGCCAGGGACTGCCTCGCTGCTGATGAATGATGCATGTTGGGCTGCCTGGCGCGGAAATCCACTGAGATGCCCCAATCCGCCTCTGTTCGCAATATTTCTCGAAATATGCGCCGGACTCCGAAAGGTTGCTGTTCCTGGATTTTGCTGCAACAGAGAGCAGGAAAAGGGCATAGCAGTGTATTTCGCAAATATATGCATGCCTCGATCCTCGTGCCACCAATCACGCATCTCGATGCATGATGGCCGAGGAGCCGAATTGCACAACTCAATATGGGATGAATGCAGATGAATGCTACAACAAAAACCTAACTCCATCATGGGTAATCCGGAGTGTCGGTGACTGGGGAATTGAGACATGTTCCGGTACGCGGAGTACGGAACGCGCCTCGTTTCCCGTGCAATATGCATGATATGCATGAAATGCAACTAACATACAACCCTAGCATGCGCAATGCTGTGAAAATGAGATGAAAATAAGATGCTTCGAAAAGCGTGCCCACTGGCACGCAAACCGAGGCAATGCGGAATGTCATGCGAAATGCAATGATGGGCTTACACCAATATGAGAGGGCCTCAGCCACACTCACACGGGATGCCGGAATGATAAGAATGAGATGCCTCGAAATGCGTGCCCACTGGCACGCAAACCGAGGCAATGATATGGAGTGCGAATCGGATAAAACCGAAGTGCCTCGAAATGCGCGCTCACAGGCACGCAAACCGAGGCAATGATGTGCGATGCAAAATCGGATAAAACCGAAGTGCCTCGAAATGCGTGTCACACGGGCACGCGAACCGAGGCGATGATGAAATGAGAAAATCGGATAAAACTGAAGTGCCTCGAAATGCGTACCCGCGGGCGCGCAAACCGAGGCGATGATGAAATGAGAAAATCGGATAAAACCGAAGTGCCTCGAAATGCGCGCCCACAGGCACGCAAACCGAGGCGATGATATGCGATGGAATGGCATACGGAATGCAACGATGGACTTACACCAACATGGGAGAGCCTCAGCTCACTCACATAGGCTGCCGTCGGGTAAAAACAAAGTGCCTCGAAATGCGTGCACACGGGCACGCAAACCGAGGCGATGGCATACAAGCATGAAAATGCGAATTGGGCTTACGCCAACATGAGAGGGCCTCAGCTCACTCACATAGGCTGCCGGAATGATAAAAATGAGGTGCCTCGAAGTGCGTGCCCATTGGCACGCAAACCGAGGCGATGCAAAAATGATACAAATGGCATGGGAAATGATATGCAAGCATGGCAATGGAATTTCAGCACTTAAATAAAGGGGAAAACAGCCCCGAAACAATTCAAAATGACACTCGAAGCATGCATTCATCCCGAAAATGTGAAATTAAGCCCCGAAATGGCCTATAGCCATGCTATACATGCAAAATACGATCATGGCAGCAAGAACAGTAGCAAGGCAGTCCCAAATATGGCATATTTTCAGTAATACACATGGCCTAAATGCAAGTATAGATAGATCAAACAAAGCATGCAAAGTTAGTGGCCAAAAGAGGGGTATTGAGACAAGTGATATATGAAAACCCCAAATGGACAAACTTTCTTCTACAACATTGAAGATGAGCTAAAAATAAGCACAATTTCAGAAGATGACATCCTCAAAACCAGAACACAAACATGCTAAAAGATCCATGCAAAATAGGCTCCAAATATGCTACAACAAGAGACATGCCAAAATATACATCAAATGACCAAACTTCCTTCATGAAATATGTAAAGGGGGTCAAAAAAAGACTAAAACCAGTAGGGGTCTAAGTCCCAAAAACAAACACAAATAGGTCAAAAATTGCATGCAAAAATGGCACACTTGATGAAATTTGAAGGAGATGGTATATACAAGCACCAAATGGGGTTGAGCCTCTCTACAATGTTGTAGAGGGGCTCAAAACAAGCAAAAAAGCAGTAGGGGTTGGACCCCTAAAAACCAACACAAATAGACCAAAACTAGCATGCAAGAAAATGGCATAAAAGCTAGGTATTGAAACAAGTGTATCATAGAAGCATCAAATGAAGTTGAGCCCTTCTACAAAGTTGTAGAGGGGCTCAAAACAAGCACAAAAGAAGTAGGGGTCGGAGCCCCAATTCTCAACCAATTAGAGTATAGAAATGAATCAAGAAAAAGCCCTAAAAGTTGGTTTTGAAGACTTACCCTTGAAGACTTGTCTTTCTTTGATTCTTGGCTTTGATTTGGAGCTTCTCAACCTCTGAAATTCACTTCCTAGCTGCTGGAGTGGTGGTAGGGATGGTGAGGCTAGGTGTTGATGAAGAGAAGACCTTGACACTTGAAGCTTTTTGAGGTTTTGAGTTATGAAAATGGAGGAATTTGGAGATGATTCCTTGAGACCAATTTTTCCAACCTTGAAGAAGGAGAGGGAGGGCCCTTCAAATAGGCAAGAAATGGGGTGTAGAAGGGGAGGGAAAGCACCCAATCTTTCCCTCCCGAAATATCCCCCGGATGCCCCGGGATATGTTGGAAGATATCCGGACAGCTGGGACAGGCTGGAAAGCAAGAATCTGGCCGGCCAGGTATTTTTTTGCAAGGTGGCCGGCCAGCCACCCCCCATGGCCGGCCAGCCACCCTACATGGCCGGCCAGCCAGGTGAAAAAATGAAGTTTTGAATTAGTGGCCGACCACCACTTTTTGGTGTCCTCCCATGTGTGTAGAACAAGGTTCTAGGGTTGGAAATTGGCAACACTGAAGCAGGAGCCACAACATAGAGCTTGAAGGAGAGGCTCAAAAATGAAATCAACAATTGCTGGCCGACCACCAACTTTTAGGGTCCTCCAAGATGTGTATAACAAGGTTCTAGGGTTGGAAATTGGCAACACTGAAGCAGGAGCCACAACATAGAGCTTGAAGGAGAGGCTCAAAAATGAAACTCAAATTTTCTGGCCGACCAGTAGTTTTTAGGGTCCTCCCATGTTCCCTCATCACAAATATGTAACTTTGGTTGGGAGAAAATACCCCCAGGGTGTTCAACATTGGCCCGGAAGTGAGAAAAACGGGCTCCGGAGGAGCGAAACTGGTTATCTGGGATAATTTCTGGCCTCTCACCCCCCCAGTGATCTTCCTGATGTTGAAACAGAGGTACCTGCCAAGTTTGAACAAAAACTAACGAGAAATGAACACTCGGAGCCAAAACCGAGCAATTCGGGATCCCGAAAATGAGCGTCTGGTGCCGGAAGTGGTGTTCAGCAGCGAAGTGGGTATCTGCGACCCCAGTGTCCCTCGGAATGACAAAACAGAGGTTCCCGCCAAAAATCAGAGAAAGCGGATGCGAAATGAATGCTCGGGACCAAAACCGCGCAGTTTGGGGTCCCGAAAACTGGCTACAGGTACCGGAAGGGGCATACGGCCACGAAGTGGGCATCAGGGGCCCCAGTGTTCCTCGGAACATTAAAACAGAGGTTTCCGCCAAGAATCGGAGAAGGCTGATGCAAAATGAATGCTCGGGGCCCAAATCACGCAGTTCGGGGTCCCAAAAATGGGTCGCCGGGCACCGGAAGTGGTGTTCGGCTGCGAAGTGGGCATCAGGGGCCCCAGTGTTCCTTGGAACATTGAAACAGAGGTCTCCGCCAAAAATCGGAGAAAGCGGAGATGGTTGGGCGGTCCCGAGCCGAGGCACACGGCCTAACGGCCCCGAAAACCGGGAACCGGGCTCCGAAATGGACAAAATGGCCTACGGCCACGAAAAGTAGCTCACGGCCACCGGGAGATAATCTGCGGGACCACTCCCTTCCCTTAGGAAAGAAAACAGAGAAAACCGAGCCTGGTTCGCAAACCGAGACAAAGTAGAGAAGATGGTTCGGAGGTCCGGAGGCAGGGCGCGCGGCCGCGACTCTGAGACTTCTGAACGAGCACAGTATGCAACATCACCGAGCGCTCAATCGGTGACGTCTGAGTCTTAAGGTCGGTCAAAAATGGGGTGTCTACAGTTGCCCCTCTTTGACAGAACTCGGAAGTCATAACAATGACGGGAGTGAATGTCAAAGCCTAGAGACGACCCATTTTTGACAAGGCCGAAGACTTAGACAATCAAACAAGATAAATAGGTATGTGTGTGCCCGCAGGCGGGGGGCGAAATGCAAAATGATAGGCCCGGAGCCGGATGATCATGCAAATGCAGCAAGCTGTAATGAAGCAGGTATTGACAAATAGATGCAACAGTTTTAAGCCAGAATGCAAAGCAACAACTACATCTCATGCAGTTAGGAATGCGGAGAATTATTCAATTCTCGTCGCGTCTCACACGGAGAAGATACGATACCTGCGCGATTCGTCCGGTCGAATGATACAGTGCACAAAATAGTGCGATACGCTAAACAGCGCGATTGATTTGAAATGCACAAAATAGTGCGATACGCTAAACAGCGCGATTGATTTGAAATGCACAAGACAGTGCGATACGCAAAACAGCGCGATTGATTATCTGCACAAAACAGTGCGATGCGCAAAACAGCGCGATCGATTTGAAATGCACAAGACAGTGCGATACGCAAAACAGCGCGATCGATTTGAAATGCACAAGACAGTGCGATTGAGGTGCGCAAAATAGCGCGATTGATTAACTGCACAAAACAGTGCGATGCGCAAAATAGCGCGATTGATTTGAAATGCACAAGACAGTGCGATTGAGGTGCGCAAAATAGCGCGATTGATTAACTGCACAAAACAGTGCGATGCGCAAAATAGCGCGATTGATTTGAAATGCACAAGACAGTGCGATTGAGGTGCGCAAAATAGCGCGATTGATAAACTGCACAAAACAGTGCGATGCGCAAAATAGCGCGATTGATTTGAAATGCACAAGACAGTGCGATTGAGGTGCGCAAAATAGCGCGATTGATTAACTGCACAAAACAGTGCGATGCGCAAAATAGCGCGATTGAAATGTAATGCACTAACAAGTGCAGGTGAAGTGTGCATAACAATGCAAGTAATGAACATAACAATGATAGGCAAATGTGCATAACAATGCAACGAATGAGCATAGAGTGATTGATACACAAAATGAGCAGAGTATGATAGACATACTAAAGGTGAACACAAAGTGTGATAGATGCACTACATGAACAAGTGTGATTGATACACTAAGTGAGAATGTGTGATAGATACACAAAAGTGAATGAAGTGTGATTGATACACTAAAATGAGAGAAGTGTGATCGATACACTAAGTGAAATGAGAAAGAAACTTGATAGGTACAATGCAATACAATGCATGATGCTTACGGAAAGCAATAAATGGACAAAGCGACGCTTTTAGAAAGCACCTCATGAGGTGAGTGGCGGTGAACCGCTCTACTCTGATGGGGATCTCCCCTCGTGCTCTTCGAACACTTACCTTCAACTCACAGTACAAAGGCTCTGGAATGCTGACAAGGGACAACATCTGGATGTAGGAGCCACGGCTGCTGCTTGTTTTCCTGATCATATTCACAACTTTCCCTATTCTCCAACGGGGGTGACAGACTAGGTTGGTTCAGTATCCAGAACTGAGGCGCATACACATGCTATCTCAATCTATGGGGCTGCCATACAGATTTCAAGCCGAGGACATGCCTCTGGGTATTTAAAACCAGACTCTAGTCTCGGAAATCCCGAACCTTTGCGTTCTAGGCCACGGCCATTCGAACTCTAGTTTCCACCGTCGCAGTTGGTCTCCTAGGAACTCATCGCAAACACGGCCAAGATGCCTCTGGCAGGGAATGGTACTCAGGAAGAGCACTTCTGATCACTATTCTGGCTCGAAGTAGACTCGATCTTGAGCTTGAGGTAGAGGCACACTCATACTTCGGAACATTGGCAAGACCTGAAGAGGTACACACGGAATATAGTCTCGGAACTTACTGAAGTTAGAACAAACTCAGATGCCCGACAGTTTCCTCTTTTGCTTTTGCTTTGCAGCCCGAAACTCATAGCTTCAGATAGGTCCTGATTTCACTGTTCTCACATGACCTGGGTTGAACCCTGCGGTTTTTCTGAAAGAACAAATTCTGTTTTGCACAAATGTGGAGAACAGAACGGCACGGCACGGCACTCGGAGCACAAAACGATTTTATTTTTGAAATTGAGAAAATGAGTTTTCGACCAGGTATTGAGCCTACGACTGAACATAGCAAAACGACCCAACAAGGAAATAAAAGGCACACAACCTAGACACATCGAGTAACACTCGAAACGACTCAAAACAAGAATCAAGACAAAACAAAAGACACGACACTCAGACGTGCACAGGGAGCCTGTTTCACCGGGTAGTGTTTCCCACCCTTCCTTACTTGTGATTCTCACATCACTCGGCCCTCAGGCTCTGTTTTTCTGAAAAAGCCCTTTTCTCACATTTTCTCTCATCGCACATCTCTCTATTCTTCAATCTCTCATTTTTCAATCCCTCCCCTGGGTGGTTGATAGATAAACAGCAAGTTGCGGGCTCGTGCCCCTAGCATTCTGCTAGATTCTTCTTCTTCTGCACGCAGCTAGTGAGTTTCTCCCCACAGAGGGGCTGTGCTACAACTGGGTGTGTAGCAAATCTGCAGCTAACATCGGTTGATGATGCTTTGCTGGGGAGTTTGGACGTGATAAGATCTGTCCAGATGATGGAGTGGAAAATCTTGCCCCATTCCAGTTTATGCTTCGCACTTGGCTCGACACCTCGTTGCTCGGAAGGTGTGAGAGCTTTTCGACCCTTTTGTGGTTAGCTTCAGTGGTGCCCTTTTCCGACAGGTAGAGTGCCCTTCTTGGCAAGTGTGGTGCCCTTTCTGGCAAGTATTTTGATGATGAGGAAAAGACAGAACACCTGACTCAACTGTGCCCCTAATTCATCATTTTGACCATTTTCTGTTTTTGGTTTTCTAAAAAAATTTAACCAAAATGAGAGTTAGATTTAATATGCTTGTTCAATTTTTGACTTGAAATCACGCAAGTCAGGCTATGAGCACTGAAAATTTCCTTTTTTGGGTCCAAGAAATGGTCCAGTTTTTGGAAAAGATAGAACAATTTTTGAGAAAATAGTCAACCTCAGTAAAAATTCTCAAAACTATTTTTGCAAACGGCCACTTGCTCAACGAGCATGAAACCTACTCCTGAGGATGCACAACCTCGGATCCAAAGGAAAACTGCCCCGTGCTTGAAGAGAGCTGCATGGCAACGAGAAAGTTGCCCCTTGTTTGAACGGCACTGCAGCGCATTGAATGGCAACGGAAAGTTGCCCCTTGTTTGGATGGCACCGCAGCGCACTTGTAGTCAGTCCTCAGAGCGACGAACACAACCAGTCTTTCGGATACAGAGGAGGCAAAGATGATCAAAACTATCACATGGACACAACTGAATTTGAATTGTTTTACGGCTGGACTTCAGAATGAAGTTGCCTACGTATCCAAAGATGGGAATCAAGCCTTACGTAGTTCGGGGTTAAGGTACACTCGGGTATTTAACCTCTCCTTTTTATGCTCTAACTTTTGCCAAGGCGCCTGTTGCAGGTTTTCAACCTTGCGAGCTTTGTTTTCTTTCTTTTCATTCTTTTCAATTCTTCTTTTTTCATCTTTTCTTTTCATCTTTTTCTCTTTTTTGAATTTTTTGTATCTTTGCATTTTTTCTCTTTTTTCTTTTTTTTTTTTTTTTTTTTTTCTCTTCTTTGCTCTAACTTTTGCCTGGGTCGCCCTTCTGGGTTTCGGCCCAGCGAGCCTCTCAAAGGGTAAAAGTGTAACAGGTCCATGCCAAATGGTTTTGAGATCCTGAAGTCATCTGAATCCCGGAAAATGACTGCTGTATTGATTTGCAGAAGGATCCACCTTCGGCTCTTCGAGCATATCGGACATTTTTGCCCCTAGTTCGAGGGGTGCTTCTGATCTAGCTCTGCAAGCTTCTTTTGACGACTTTTGATCTTCTTGATCTGACTTTGGTGCCTCTTGTTCGAGGGCTGCTTCAAATCTGGCCACACAGGCCTCACATTGTGGTTGACCGTTGAACCTTCTGAATTCAAGTTCAAGGTTTAGAAGCAAAGGGGTTGAGTCTCGAGGCTGAGAGCGATCCTAAGCTGCACAATCTCAAGAGCGATTCCACACAGGTCTTCGCAGGACCGCGCAAAACATTTTGTTTTTGAAAATTTTTAAGAAAGCGACAAATCGCTCGTGCTGAAGATAGTGTGAAACCAGTCTGGATCAAGCCAGGGTCCTTCTCAGTACTCACGCTAACAAGCATGATTTCATTCATTAAAGGCTTAGCACGCCTCTCTTTCTCTCAATTTGATCAAAGTTTTGCAAATCCCGAGGAATTCCTCCCTCTTTGTTTTCACTGCAGTGTTCAAAAAGTTTTGAAAAACTCAGGTCATTACAATGACTTCAAGGCACAAAAGAGCAGGTGGAATGCACTGCCATTTCATTCAAATCCCGGCACAACTAACACACGGCAGAAGCAAATGCGAGAGTATGGAAATCACTGCTGTTTCATTCAAAATATGTTGGTACGACTGGCTCCCTGGCGGAAACAGACTCAAAACGAAACAAAAAGACAAATGCAAAACAAAATGGTGACATTCGGGGTAACACCCCCGGAATCACCCGACTCCTATACAACAGGACTGACTCGATACAACAAGACAGACCCGAAACAAAAAGACTGACTCAAAACAAAAAGACAGACTCAAAACAAAACACAAGGCTGACCCAATACCCAAGTCAAAATGCAAAATTAACAGCACTTGTACATTGCTCAAAACAGTGCGTGCCATTCCCACGTCTTGGAGTTAATCAAGCGCCACCCGTAGCTGGTTCATCCCCCTAATCACATCGTCTTATCCCCCAAGTTCACCGATCCAGTGCCAATAGACTTTGCAGAGCTTGGCGGGAGGATGACCCCGTTGTCAAATAGATCCTGTACTTCATGGCGAAGACGGAAGCAATTGTTGGTAGCATGGCCGGTTTGCTGATGGTACTCGCAGTACTGGATAGCATCATGTGTAGCCGGAAGAGGGTTCGGGAGAGGCCGAGGCTCAAGGGGTTTGAGATGGCCTTGTCCAACAAGGATTTGAAAAGCTTTGGACAAAGGCATGTGGAGGGCATGGAAGACCCTCCGACCTCGGGGTTGGTATTTCTGGGTTTGTGGATTTTTGCCAGGCGTACCGGCAAAAGGATTGGCAGGTGCTGGCCTGGTTTGCTGATCTCTTCTGAGTGGAGGATTAGAGCTAACAGGATTGCCTCTGGTATAACGGCCCTTCTCCCCGGTTTGCCCCTTGATTCCAACTGCCCCTATCTTGAGTAGCGAAAGTGTCATCCACAGCTTTTGCAACAACTGTGAGGACTTGTTCTTTGTTCAGTCCCTCGGCTTTCAAAGCCTCAACAGCCAACAGAAGATGCTCATGGGGATCCGTGTCCGCCCCTATCTTGTTCTTTCCACTCGCCTCCACTTTGCCAAGGGATTGGCCTTCCTCAAATGCAGCCCGCCCCAAGACTAGGGAGCCTTTTGACAAGAAATTCCCAGTATGTGGTGTGGTCGATGATGGAGGCAAAACTCCAAAGGTTAAATCCGCCACTGTTCTCTGAAGATCTTCAATCATCCTCATTAGCTCGGAAGTAGTGGGTTCACAGGTTTGAAATGATTGGGATTCAGGTGCATCCATCATGCATATGTCCATGCTTTCCGGGATAAACACCTCAGGCTTGGGTAGGTGGGCCGGGGTGATGTATATGCTGGGGTCATAGGTGGGTGGCAGTATATGGATGAGATTGAGGTAGGCAGGAGATGTTTGGTCATTGGGGTCTGAAGGTGGAGCTATCGTTCGGTTATCGATGAGATTTTGGACCTCATGACGAAGGCGGTAGCAACGGTCGGTGCCATGACCGCGCTGCTGATGGTACATACAGTACTTGGAGGGGTTATGTCTGGCTGGGAGTGGGTTGGGAAGAGGTTGAGGATCGAGAGGTTTGAGATGCCCTCTTTCCATTAGGACTTTTAGTGCGCTAGTCAGGCTCATATGGAGAGGGGTGAAAGTTCTGCCCTGAGCTCGGGCTGGGTCGGCTATTTGCGGGCCTGGATTGGCAAAAGGGTTGGCTGCAGTAACTGTATTGATTTCAGTGCGTTCGGGAATAGTGCTACTTCCGACATTGGTACTCCTTGAAATCACCCTCTTTGTCGGTTCACTTGTTCTGGGAATGATCCCGCTGTTGAACGCATTCTCGACCTGAACCCCCAGTTCATGCAAACTTTTGAAAGTGAATACCGGAGCGACTATCAATTTCTGCAACATATCATGCTCGAGGTTCCGCACCATCATCTGCACTTGATCCCTCTCAGAAGGGCGGCGATCTGTCATCTGTGCTGCCTTTGCTCTCCATCTCGCAACAAATTTCACAAAAGACTCTGTTGGGTCCTGGCGGGTTGCTTCAAGCTCTTGGATGGTTATTTCAACCTGGGTATTGTAGGAATATTGATCGACAAAGGCCTCAGCTAATTCTTCCCAGTTTTGCTTCACTCTGTCCTCCAACCTAGTGTACCAAGTGGCTGCTACACCCGACAGGGTTCTTCCATACAGGGAGAGTTTTTGTGGCTTAGTCAGACCCATCGGCTTTAGGACATCCAAGAAAAGTCGGATATGTATCATTGGATCCCCAGACCCGTCGAAACGGTCAATATATGGCATTTTGAATCCGTCTGGGAGCTGTACAGCAGACTCGGTGTGCCCATCCTCAATGTCGGGAATGGAGTTAAGGCCATGTGCCCTTTTGAATTGCTTCTCAAGGTTCGCAATTTTCACTGCGGTCAGATCGAGGTCATTAGCATCAAGGGGATAACGCCTCTTATTAGGCTGCACCGAGGGTATGAAAACTTGGGCTTGAGTCAACCCTTCTCGAGGACTTGGACACTGCAAATTTTCAGTTGGCGGAATTGGGTCAAAGTTCGGTTGGGGTCCCAAAGCTGGATGTGAGGCAGACGCCTCAGATGGGCGCTGCGTTTCAATGCTGGTCTCAACCTGCATGGCAGTTCCCTGATTCAACGCTGTTACCACGGCCACAAATTCTTCCGAACCTTGTGCCATCACGGTCTGTTGAGTCCGAACAAAGGTGATGTGACTGGTGACTGACGGATCAGATGAACCGGAGAGCCCTGACTGGCCTTTCTTTGCCTTGCCTCAGCGAAAGAACACTGGTTTCCTTTGAATTGAATTTCTGACCTAATCCAGTCTATCAGCACTAGTCCAATGTACCTGGGGGATAGTGGAGCCTTCTGAAGCTATGGTTCCAGGACTACCCTAGCAAAAAAGAAAACATGTAGCATCTCAGCCTGATTTCACCAGAACAGATACGAACAAAGCTGAATGAGTGTGCTCTCTACTGAATTCTGCCCCAAAATTCTGCCTGTAAGCTGATACCCTCAGGTAAAACTGATTCCACCAAATACTGATGCCCGCAGGCCTGATACCCAAAATACTGAATTGGTGCCCGCGGGCCTGATGCTCAAACTCATAAACTGATACATGCATTCCCTGTAGAGGCGCACTCTAACAAGCACATAACAGATAAGTGAGAGCCAAAACACCCCTATGTTGGGGTAGGGTTTCCCTGTCCTATTTCGTCAGGAACTAGGGGTTCACTACGCACGCAGCGGCTTCAAACAACCTATAAACGGGTAAGCAACCTGTCCTAGTTTGGAATGGTCACTATGGATCCGAATATGCACTAGGTCGAATGGTCAAAAAGGGTGCCCCGGTAAAACCGGGGTTTGTGTTCCCATACTGGCAGAGCCCGTAACCGATCAGCCTTATGGACATGCCTTGACAAGACAAGCCTCCGGCAAACCGCTCAGGAATAGCAGATGGCAAACACGGTGTCCTAGGCGCACCAATGCAAATGCAATGCAAAGAAACACACAAGTGTAGTCAAAACCAGATATCATGAGTTCGAGTCAAGTTCTCTAAATCCCCAGCAGAGTCGCCAGAAACTGTAACAACGCCCGCGGGGGGGACCTCGCTACAGCTCGGACTCGGTTTTATGTTGCGGTTCCAAATCTCGAACCAAAGAGTCCAAATCCGGCAAATCGTTTTGAGAAAACTGATTTTTTGAAAGAAGTGCCAAACATGGACTGCTTTGCCAGATAACAGAGTCGCCACCTAAATATTTTAAAATGGGAAATTTAGGAAACCCTGACTCGGTGCCAAAAGGCCACGTGTCCGTCATCACCAAAGTTGGCTCGGGAACTTGGGTACGATTAGGGAAGGTCACATCGTGAGCACCCCCTCTCGCCCGGTCGAAGACCGGCCTCTACTAATCATGATATCTGTTTTTGAAAACTTTGTATGCTCTTATTCCGGTTATTAGCCTAGATTACTATGTGATGCTCGCAGCAAACAAGTATAGACCGAGTCGTCTGAATTGGAACAAAACATTTCATGTTTGTTTGTGAAAGATGGTTTGCTACCCGCAGGTAGGCTTAAAATACAGATTTTGCCACAATCTAGTGGGCTTAACAAACAATTGATGAATTGCTCCAATTCAGATAACTCAACCTCCACCCACAGGCATTCAAGGCAGTTATATCACATAAGCACATAGCCTCATGGTAAGCATGCTATCATGGCAGTCACTCACACACATGCAAGGATGCTAAAGCATAAAACTTACAGAGTACTCCCAGCCAAAACAGAAACCGATTAGAAATCCATGCATGAATCCTAACTATGCTGAAATGCCTAATGCAACACATGCAGAATGCAACTATAGCAGGCTCGGCTATTCTAAATATGGCATATGAGATGCAACAGCTATCAAATACTCAACTTGGAATTGAAATACAGATGCAGTTTGTATGATGCGCCGAGCCCGGTGCGTGCAAAACAGATGAATGATGCAAACATGCTGTCATGCTGTATGCTAATTGAAATATGCCCTATATCTAACCATTGTAAGCGGATAAATAAAAGGGAGAAAGAAATGGGGGTTGGAAGACATACATCACACTCACACACCCTTATTACAGTTGTGCCCTCGCGCAGAGGGTCCGAATAAATAATACAGTCCGAATAAAAGAATATACAGTCCGAATATACAGATTCCTAATTAATTAACAAATTAACTAAGAAAAACTGTAAAATGGCGTGCAAGCCAGGGACTGCCTCGCTGCTGATGAATGATGCATGTTGGGCTGCCTGGCGCGGAAATCCACTGAGATGCCCCAATCCGCCTCTGTTCGCAATATTTCTCGAAATATGCGCCGGACTCCGAAAGGTTGCTGTTCCTGGATTTTGCTGCAACAGAGAGCAGGAAAAGGGCATAGCAGTGTATTTCGCAAATATATGCATGCCTCGATCCTCGTGCCACCAATCACGCATCTCGATGCATGATGGCCGAGGAGCCGAATTGCACAACTCAATATGGGATGAATGCAGATGAATGCTACAACAAAAACCTAACTCCATCATGGGTAATCCGGAGTGTCGGTGACTGGGGAATTGAGACATGTTCCGGTACGCGGAGTACGGAACGCGCCTCGTTTCCCGTGCAATATGCATGATATGCATGAAATGCAACTAACATACAACCCTAGCATGCGCAATGCTGTGAAAATGAGATGAAAATAAGATGCTTCGAAAAGCGTGCCCACTGGCACGCAAACCGAGGCAATGCGGAATGTCATGCGAAATGCAATGATGGGCTTACACCAATATGAGAGGGCCTCAGCCACACTCACACGGGATGCCGGAATGATAAGAATGAGATGCCTCGAAATGCGTGCCCACTGGCACGCAAACCGAGGCAATGATATGGAGTGCGAATCGGATAAAACCGAAGTGCCTCGAAATACGCGCTCACAGGCACGCAAACCGAGGCAATGATGTGCGATGCAAAATCGGATAAAACCGAAGTGCCTCGAAATGCGTGTCACACGGGCACGCGAACCGAGGCGATGATGAAATGAGAAAATCGGATAAAACCGAAGTGCCTCGAAATGCGTACCCGCGGGCGCGCAAACCGAGGCGATGATGAAATGAGAAAATCGGATAAAACCGAAGTGCCTCGAAATGCGCGCCCACAGGCACGCAAACCGAGGCGATGATATGTGATGGAATGGCATACGGAATGCAACGATGGACTTACACCAACATGGGAGAGCCTCAGCTCACTCACATAGGCTGCCGTCGGGTAAAAACAAAGTGCCTCGAAATGCGTGCACACGGGCACGCAAACCGAGGCGATGGCATACAAGCATGAAAATGCGAATTGGGCTTACGCCAACATGAGAGGGCCTCAGCTCACTCACATAGGCTGCCGGAATGATAAAAATGAGGTGCCTCGAAGTGCGTGCCCATTGGCACGCAAACCGAGGCGATGCAAAAATGATACAAATGGCATGGGAAATGATATGCAAGCATGGAAATGGAATTTCAGCACTTAAATAAAGGGGAAAACAGCCCCGAAACAATTCAAAATGACACTCGAAGCATGCATTCATCCCGAAAATGTGAAATTAAGCCCCGAAATGGCCTATAGCCATGCTATACATGCAAAATACGATCATGGCAGCAAGAACAGTAGCAAGGCAGTCCCAAATATGGCATATTTTCAGTAATACACATGGCCTAAATGCAAGTATAGATAGATCAAACAAAGCATGCAAAGTTAGTGGCCAAAAGAGGGGTATTGAGACAAGTGATATATGAAAACCCCAAATGGACAAACTTTCTTCTACAACATTGAAGATGAGCTAAAAATAAGCACAATTTCAGAAGATGACATCCTCAAAACCAGAACACAAACATGCTAAAAGATCCATGCAAAATAGGCTCCAAATATGCTACAACAAGAGACATGCCAAAATATACCTCAAATGACCAAACTTCCTTCATGAAATATGTAAAGGGGGTCAAAAAAAGACTAAAACCAGTAGGGGTCGAAGTCCCAAAAACAAACACAAATAGGTCAAAAATTGCATGCAAAAATGGCACACTTGATGAAATTTGAAGGAGATGGTATATACAAGCACCAAATGGGGTTGAGCCTCTCTACAATGTTGTAGAGGGGCTCAAAAAAAGCAAAAAATCAGTAGGGGTTGGACCCCTAAAAACCAACACAAATAGACCAAAACTAGCATGCAAGAAAATGGCATAAAAGCTAGGTATTGAAACAAGTGTATCATAGAAGCATCAAATGAAGTTGAGCCCTTCTACAAAGTTGTAGAGGGGCTCAAAACAAGCACAAAAGAAGTAGGGGTCGGAGCCCCAATTCTCAACCAATTAGAGTATAGAAATGAATCAAGAAAAAGCCCTAAAAGTTGGTTTTGAAGACTTACCCTTGAAGACTTGTCTTTCTTTGATTCTTGGCTTTGATTTGGAGCTTCTCAACCTCTGAAATTCACTTCCTAGCTGCTGGAGTGGTGGTAGGGATGGTGAGGCTAGGTGTTGATGAAGAGAAGACCTTGACACTTGAAGCTTTTTGAGGTTTTGAGTTATGAAAATGGAGGAATTTGGAGATGATTCCTTGAGACCAATTTTTCCAACCTTGAAGAAGGAGAGGGAGGGCCCTTCAAATAGGCAAGAAATGGGGTGTAGAAGGGGAGGGAAAGCACCCAATCTTTCCCTCCCGAAATATCCCCCGGATGCCCCGGGATATGTTGGAAGATATCCGGACAGCTGGGACAGGCTGGAAAGCAAGAATCTGGCCGGCCAGGTATTTTTTTGCAAGGTGGCCGGCCAGCCACCCCCCATGGCCGGCCAGCCACCCTACATGGCCGGCCAGCCAGGTGAAAAAATGAAGTTTTGAATTAGTGGCCGACCACCACTTTTTGGTGTCCTCCCATGTGTGTAGAACAAGGTTCTAGGGTTGGAAATTGGCAACACTGAAGCAGGAGCCACAACATAGAGCTTGAAGGAGAGGCTCAAAAATGAAATCAACAATTGCTGGCCGACCACCAACTTTTAGGGTCCTCCAAGATGTGTATAACAAGGTTCTAGGGTTGGAAATTGGCAACACTGAAGCAGGAGCCACAACATAGAGCTTGAAGGAGAGGCTCAAAAATGAAACTCAAATTTTCTGGCCGACCAGTAGTTTTTAGGGTCCTCCCATGTTCCCTCATCACAAATATGTAACTTTGGTTGGGAGAAAATACCCCCAGGGTGTTCAACATTGGCCCGGAAGTGAGAAAAACGGGCTCCGGAGGAGCGAAACTGGTTATCTGGGATAATTTCTGGCCTCTCACCCCCCCAGTGATCTTCCTGATGTTGAAACAGAGGTACCTGCCAAGTTTGAACAAAAACTAACGAGAAATGAACACTCGGAGCCAAAACCGAGCAATTCGGGATCCCGAAAATGAGCGTCTGGTGCCGGAAGTGGTGTTCAGCAGCGAAGTGGGTATCTGCGACCCCAGTGTCCCTCGGAATGACAAAACAGAGGTTCCCGCCAAAAATCAGAGAAAGCGGATGCGAAATGAATGCTCGGGACCAAAACCGCGCAGTTTGGGGTCCCGAAAACTGGCTACAGGTACCGGAAGGGGCATACGGCCACGAAGTGGGCATCAGGGGCCCCAGTGTTCCTCGGAACGTTAAAACAGAGGTTTCCGCCAAGAATCGGAGAAGGCTGATGCAAAATGAATGCTCGGGGCCCAAATCACGCAGTTCGGGGTCCCGAAAATGGGTCGCCGGGCACCGGAAGTGGTGTTCGGCTGCGAAGTGGGCATCAGGGGCCCCAGTGTTCCTTGGAACATTGAAACAGAGGTCTCCGCCAAAAATCGGAGAAAGCGGAGATGGTTGGGCGGTCCCGAGCCGAGGCACACGGCCTAACGGCCCCGAAAACCGGGAACCGGGCTCCGAAATGGACAAAATGGCCTACGGCCACGAAAAGTAGCTCACGGCCACCGGGAGATAATCTGCGGGACCACTCCCTTCCCTTAGGAAAGAAAACAGAGAAAACCGAGCCTGGTTCGCAAACCGAGACAAAGTAGAGAAGATGGTTCGGAGGTCCGGAGGCAGGGCGCGCGGCCGCGACTCTGAGACTTCTGAACGAGCACAGTATGCAACATCACCGAGCGCTCAATCGGTGACGTCTGAGTCTTAAGGTCGGTCAAAAATGGGGGTGGGAAATTTAGGAAACCCTGACTCGGTGCCAAAAGGCCACGTGTCCGTCATCACCAAAGTTGGCTCGGGAACTTGGGTACGATTGGGGAAGGTCACATCGTGAGCACCCCCGCTCGCCCGGTCAAAGACCGGCCTCTACTAACCATGATATCTGCTTTTGAAAACATTGTATGCTCTTATTCCAGTTATTAGCCTAGGTTACTATGTGATGCTCGCAGCAAACAAGTATAGACTAGGCCGTCTGAATTGGAACAAAACATTTCATATTTGTTTGAAAGACGGTTTGCTACCCGCAGGTAGGCTTAAAATGCAGATTTTGCCACCCTCGGATGGGCTTAGAAAACATGGTGTTGCCACAATCTAGTGGGCTTAAAACAAACAGTCAATGCATTGTCCCAATTCAAATAACTCAACCTCCATCCACAGGCATTCAGGCAGTTATATCATATAAGCACATAGCCTCATGGCAAGCATGCTATTCATGGCAACACTCACACGCATGCAAGGATGCTAAAGCATAAAACTCACCGAGTACTCCAAGCCAAAAAAGAAGCTAATTAGAAATCCATGCATGATCCTAAGAATGCAGAGATGCCTAATGCAACACATGCAGAATGCAACTATAGCAGGCTCGGCTATTCTAAATATGGCATATGAGATGCAACAGCTATCAAATACTCAACTTGGAATTGAAATACAGATGCAGTTTGTATGATGCGCCGAGCCCGGTGCGTGCAAAACAGATGAATGATGCAAACATGCTGTCATGCTGTATGCTAATTGAAATATGCCCTATATCTAACCATTGTAAGCGGATAAATAAAAGGGAGAAAGAAATGGGGGTTGGAAGACATACATCACACTCACACACCCTTATTACAGTTGTGCCCTCGCGCAGAGGGTCCGAATAAATAATACAGTCCGAATAAAAGAATATACAGTCCGAATATACAGATTCCTAATTAATTAACAAATTAACTAAGAAAAACTGTAAAATGGCGTGCAAGCCAGGGACTGCCTCGCTGCTGATGAATGATGCATGTTGGGCTGCCTGGCGCGGAAATCCACTGAGATGCCCCAATCCGCCTCTGTTCGCAATATTTCTCGAAATATGCGCCGGACTCCGAAAGGTTGCTGTTCCTGGATTTTGCTGCAACAGAGAGCAGGAAAAGGGCATAGCAGTGTATTTCGCAAATATATGCATGCCTCGATCCTCGTGCCACCAATCACGCATCTCGATGCATGATGGCCGAGGAGCCGAATTGCACAACTCAATATGGGATGAATGCAGATGAATGCTACAACAAAAACCTAACTCCATCATGGGTAATCCGGAGTGTCGGTGACTGGGGAATTGAGACATGTTCCGGTACGCGGAGTACGGAACGCGCCTCGTTTCCCGTGCAATATGCATGATATGCATGAAATGCAACTAACATACAACCCTAGCATGCGCAATGCTGTGAAAATGAGATGAAAATAAGATGCTTCGAAAAGCGTGCCCACTGGCACGCAAACCGAGGCAATGCGGAATGTCATGCGAAATGCAATGATGGGCTTACACCAATATGAGAGGGCCTCAGCCACACTCACACGGGATGCCGGAATGATAAGAATGAGATGCCTCGAAATGCGTGCCCACTGGCACGCAAACCGAGGCAATGATATGGAGTGCGAATCGGATAAAACCGAAGTGCCTCGAAATGCGCGCTCACAGGCACGCAAACCGAGGCAATGATGTGCGATGCAAAATCGGATAAAACCGAAGTGCCTCGAAATACGTGTCACACGGGCACGCAAACCGAGGCGATGATGAAATGAGAAAATCGGATAAAACCGAAGTGCCTCAAAATGCGTACCCGCGGGCGCGCAAACCGAGGCGATGATGAAATGAGAAAATCGGATAAAACCGAAGTGCCTCGAAATGCGCGCCCACAGGCACGCAAACCGAGGCGATGATATGCGATGGAATGGCATACGGAATGCAACGATGGACTTACACCAACATGGGAGAGCCTCAGCTCACTCACATAGGCTGCCGTCGGGTAAAAACAAAGTGCCTCGAAATGCGTGCACACGGGCACGCAAACCGAGGCGATGGCATACAAGCATGAAAATGCGAATTGGGCTTACGCCAACATGAGAGGGCCTCAGCTCACTCACATAGGCTGCCGGAATGATAAAAATGAGGTGCCTCGAAGTGCGTGCCCATTGGCACGCAAACCGAGGCGATGCAAAAATGATACAAATGGCATGGGAAATGATATGCAAGCATGGCAATGGAATTTCAGCACTTAAATAAAGGGGAAAACAGCCCCGAAACAATTCAAAATGACACTCGAAGCATGCATTCATCCCGAAAATGTGAAATTAAGCCCCGAAATGGCCTATAGCCATGCTATACATGCAAAATACGATCATGGAAGCAAGAACAGTAGCAAGGCAGTCCCAAATATGGCATATTTTCAGTAATACACATGGCCTAAATGCAAGTATAGATAGATCAAACAAAGCATGCAAAGTTAGTGGCCAAAAGAGGGGTATTGAGACAAGTGATATATGAAAACCCCAAATGGACAAACTTTCTTCTACAACATTGAAGATGAGCTAAAAATAAGCACAATTTCAGAAGATGACATCCTCAAAACCAGAACACAAACATGCTAAAAGATCCATGCAAAATAGGCTCCAAATATGCTACAACAAGAGACATGCCAAAATATACATCAAATGACCAAACTTCCTTCATGAAATATGTAAAGGGGGTCAAAAAAAGACTAAAACCAGTAGGGGTCGAAGTCCCAAAAACAAACACAAATAGGTCAAAAATTGCATGCAAAAATGGCACACTTGATGAAATTTGAAGGAGATGGTATATACAAGCACCAAATGGGGTTGAGCCTCTCTACAATGTTGTAGAGGGGCTCAAAACAAGCAAAAAAGCAGTAGGGGTTGGACCCCTAAAAACCAACACAAATAGACCAAAACTAGCATGCAAGAAAATGGCATAAAAGCTAGGTATTGAAACAAGTGTATCATAGAAGCATCAAATGAAGTTGAGCCCTTCTACAAAGTTGTAGAGGGGCTCAAAACAAGCACAAAAGAAGTAGGGGTCGGAGCCCCAATTCTCAACCAATTAGAGTATAGAAATGAATCAAGAAAAAGCCCTAAAAGTTGGTTTTGAAGACTTACCCTTGAAGACTTGTCTTTCTTTGATTCTTGGCTTTGATTTGGAGCTTCTCAACCTCTGAAATTCACTTCCTAGCTGCTGGAGTGGTGGTAGGGATGGTGAGGCTAGGTGTTGATGAAGAGAAGACCTTGACACTTGAAGCTTTTTGAGGTTTTGAGTTATGAAAATGGAGGAATTTGGAGATGATTCCTTGAGACCAATTTTTCAACCTTGAAGAAGGAGAGGGAGGGCCCTTCAAATAGGCAAGAAATGGGGTGTAGAAGGGGAGGGAAAGCACCCAATCTTTCCCTCCCGAAATATCCCCCGGATGCCCCGGGATATGTTAGAAGATATCCGGACAGCTGGGACAGGCTGGAAAGCAAGAATCTGGCCGGCCAGGTATTTTTTTGCAAGGTGGCCGGCCAGCCACCCCCCATGGCCGGCCAGCCACCCTACATGGCCGGCCAGCCAGGTGAAAAAATGAAGTTTTGAATTAGTGGCCGACCACCACTTTTTGGTGTCCTCCCATGTGTGTAGAACAAGGTTCTAGGGTTGGAAATTGGCAACACTGAAGCAGGAGCCACAACATAGAGCTTGAAGGAGAGGCTCAAAAATGAAATCAACAATTGCTGGCCGACCACCAACTTTTAGGGTCCTCCAAGATGTGTATAACAAGGTTCTAGGGTTGGAAATTGGCAACACTGAAGCAGGAGCCACAACATAGAGCTTGAAGGAGAGGCTCAAAAATGAAACTCAAATTTTCTGGCCGACCAGTAGTTTTTAGGGTCCTCCCATGTTCCCTCATCACAAATATGTAACTTTGGTTGGGAGAAAATACCCCCAGGGTGTTCAACATTGGCCCGGAAGTGAGAAAAACGGGCTCCGGAGGAGCGAAACTGGTTATCTGGGATAATTTCTGGCCTCTCACCCCCCCAGTGATCTTCCTGATGTTGAAACAGAGGTACCTGCCAAGTTTGAACAAAAACTAACGAGAAATGAACACTCGGAGCCAAAACCGAGCAATTCGGGATCCCGAAAATGAGCGTCTGGTGCCGGAAGTGGTGTTCAGCAGCGAAGTGGGTATCTGCGACCCCAGTGTCCCTCGGAATGACAAAACAGAGGTTCCCGCCAAAAATCAGAGAAAGCGGATGCGAAATGAATGCTCGGGACCAAAACCGCGCAGTTTGGGGTCCCGAAAACTGGCTACAGGTACCGGAAGGGGCATACGGCTACGAAGTGGGCATCAGGGGCCCCAGTGTTCCTCGGAACGTTAAAACAGAGGTTTCCGCCAAGAATCGGAGAAGGCTGATGCAAAATGAATGCTCGGGGCCCAAATCACGCAGTTCGGGGTCCCGAAAATGGGTCGCCGGGCACCGGAAGTGGTGTTCGGCTGCGAAGTGGGCATCAGGGGCCCCAGTGTTCCTTGGAACATTGAAACAGAGGTCTCCGCCAAAAATCGGAGAAAGCGGAGATGGTTGGGCGGTCCCGAGCCGAGGCACACGGCCTAACGGCCCCGAAAACCGGGAACCGGGCTCCGAAATGGACAAAATGGCCTACGGCCACGAAAAGTAGCTCACGGCCACCGGGAGATAATCTGCGGGACCACTCCCTTCCCTTAGGAAAGAAAACAGAGAAAACCGAGCCTGGTTCGCAAACCGAGACAAAGTAGAGAAGATGGTTCGGAGGTCCGGAGGCAGGGCGCGCGCGCCGCGACTCTGAGACTTCTGAACGAGCACAGTATGCAACATCACCGAGCGCTCAATCGGTGACGTCTGAGTCTTAAGGTCGGTCAAAAATGGGGTGTCTACAGAGCCCATCATCTTTACGGAGGGTGATTGCACAAGCAACGACGACCCCCTCGTCATCTCTACTCTCCTATCCAATTACAAAGTCAGACGAGTGCTTGTCGACAACGTCAGTTCTTCAGACATCATCTTCCTAAACGTCTATCGCCAGCTCAAGGTCGGGGAAAAAAGATTGTCCCCTTTCCAAACCCCGTTGGTCGGCTTCACAGGGGATCGGGTGACCTCCATAGGCTCCATCGATCTTCCCATTACCATCGAAGAGTGTCCACGGCAGACCACCAAGTTACTCACTTTCTTTGTCGTCGACTGTCCTTTCGCTTATAACATCATCCTCGGCCGCACAACCCTTAACGCTTTTCAAGCTGTTACGTCCACGTATCATTTGGCCATGAAGTTTCCTACTGACCTCGGGTTCGGCACCGTGAGGGGATAGTAGACTGTGGCCAGAGAATGCTACGTCGCTTCACTCAAAGAGGTTAAGCTGAAGGAGGCTATGATCATCAAAGGACTTGACGTCCGAGACGAAGATGAATTAGTTAGAGGGGAACTAGTGGAAGAACTTGTTGAAGTCCCCATTGACCACACCAACCCAACAAAAATAGCCAAGATCGGCAACCAACTATCCTCCCAAGCCAAGGCTGACCTCACAGCCCTACTAACCGAGCACAATGATGTATTCGCCTGGACCCATTCCGACATGCCAGGTATCGATCCCTCCTTCATCACGTATCGTCTCAGTATCGAGCCCCATTTCCAACCTTTTTTCCAGAACCAGCGTGTCTTTCACCCAGAATGCAACGCCCGTATCGCCTCTAAGGTAGACAAACTACTGAAAGCACGGTTTGTTAAGAACGTGGACTACCCTAGATGGCTGTCGAATGTGGTCCTAGTTCGTAAAAATAATGAAAAATGGCGATTCTTGCGTCGACTACTCCGACCCTTAACCGAGCTTGCCCCAAAGATAGTTATCCTCTCCCCCGCATAGATCTACTTGTCGACGCCCACTGCCCGAGTCATCAGATGCTCAGTTTCATGAACGCCTTCTCAACTACAATCAAATTCTAATGCACCCGGCTGACCAGGAGACACACCTCCTTCATCACTGACTGGGGAACTTATCACTATCGTGTTATGCCATTTGGGTTCAAAAATACCGAAATAACTTACCAACGGTTAGTCAATACCGTATTTCATCACCCAGATCAGTCGAAACATGGAAGTGTACATCGACCGACATGCTTGTCAAGAGCAAACTCTCCTCTGATCATCTGACAGACCTGCGAGAGACTTTAGACACCCTACGCAAGTATCAAATGAAGCTGAATCCGGAGAAGTGCGTCTTCGGCGTAGGATCTGGGAAATTCTTGGGTTTTATGGTCAGTTAGCGGGGTATCGAGGCCAACCCCGAAAAAATCAAGGCCCTGATAGAAATGCAGTCTCCCCAGAGCTATCAAAGAGGTTCAACCGGCTTACCAGTAGAGTCGTTGCCCTCAACCGTTTTATTTCCCGTGTAACAGACAAGTGCCTCCCCTTTTTCAAAGTTCTTCAACAGGCCTTTGAGTGGAACCACCGAATCCGAAGAGGCCTTTCAACAATTGAAGCAATGCATGACCAACCCCCCCTGCTCTCCCAGGCGCTCTCGGGCGAGACCCCTCTTTCTCTACTTAGTCGTGTCGAACACTATAATCAGTGCGGCCCTCGTCAGGAGAGGACGGCTCAATATAGCGTCCGGTTTATTACATTAGCCGAGCTCTCAGGGGGGCAAAACATAACTACCCTCTGCTGAAAAAAAATGGCCCTTGCCTTGGTCATGGCCCTCAAGACGACTCCGACCTTATTTCCAAGCTCACTCCATAGTGGTCCTCACTGACCAACCTTTGAAGAAGGTAATGCAACAACCAGAGTTGTCTGGCAAACTTATGCAATGGTCTGTCGAGCTAAGCTAATTTGAAATCTCTTACTAACCCTCGCACAGCGATCAAATGACAGGTTGTCGCCGATTTTATCTTGGAATTCACCAATCCCACCCCAACCATGCTCCCTCCGCCCAGGCAATTCAACACTGAGGCAAAAGATCCCTACTCCTGGACCCTCAATGTCAATGGATCATCTCGCAAAGAAGGCAGTGGGGCTGGTCTCATCCTTACCGCCCCGCCGAGGGCGGTTATTTCAAGTGTGCTCTTCGCTTTCCTTTTCGACGCCAGCAATAATGAGGCTGAATATGAGGCCTTGATAGTAGGTCCGCGCCTAGCCAGAGACATTGGCATAAGCCATATCCAAATGTTTAGTGATTCCCAACTGATCGTTAGATAGATTACGGGGGAATTCGACGCAAAGGAAGACACAATGCGAGCCTACAGGGATATTGCACTCCCCCTCATTCGCCTTTTTAACACCTTCCACATCAAACACATCCCTCGGTCAGAAAAACTCCAAGGCAGATGAAATGGCCCAATTAGCCTCAGCCGACCAGTCAGACCTCAGCCATGGCGTCCGTCTTGAATAACTGGCCCACCCCGCTACTTTGCCAATCCAGCATGAAGGTCCACTTCCTCCAAAACGAACCTATCCCATGGGTGACGGACATCTTTCTGCTCTTGACAGTGGGGAGTTGCCAGACGACAAATAGCAGGCCGCCAAAGTTAGAGCCCGGTCATCCAATTACATCTTTGTCAGCGGCCTACTGTACAAACGTGGGTTTTCATGACCATACCTCAAGTGCCTCAGTCCCACTCAAGCGACCTATGTGATGAGGGAAGTCCACGATGGCGTATGTGGCAATCATTCGGGTGCCAGGTCGTTGGCACATAAAATCCTTCGCACCGGCTACTTCTGGCCTACTTTCAACCAAGATGCCACGGAATTTGTACTTAAGTGTGATAAATGCCAGCGCTTTGCCAACATCCCCCATGCTCCACCTACAAAACTGATTACACTCAACAGTCCCTACCTATTCGCCAAGTAGGGCATCGACCTAGTTGGTCCATTGCCCACCGGTAAGGACCAAACCAAGTTCGCTGTGGTCGCCATTGATTACTTCACTAAATGGGTGGAAGTAGAACTCCTCGCCACAATCACTGAACGGAACACAACCAGATTTATCTGGCAGTTGATCGTATGCCGATTTGGGATCCCTCAAGCCATCGTCTCAGACAATGGCAAGCAATTCGACAATGCCAAGTTCAAGAAATTTTGTGCAGAGCTCCACATTCAACCATGTTTCTCTTCCTCAGGTCATTCCCAAGCCAATGGGTAAGTTGAGGTCACCAACCGCTCTCTCCTCAAGATCATCAAAACTAAGTTGGAAGCCGCTAAGGAACTCTGGGCTGAAGAATTACCAAACGTACTCTGGCCCTATCACACTACCGCCCGAACCCCTACTGGGGAGACCCCCCCTTTCACTTAACATATGGCGCTGAGGCGGTCATCCCAGTGGAAATCGGCCTGCCAACCCCGAGGGTTTTGCACCCGGATCCAGAACTAACCGAAGACTTGCGTCGGGCTAACCTAGACCTGATTGAAGAGCTCCGAGAGACCACTGCTGTCAGACGGGCCTCATAGCAACAAAAAATGAGAACACACTACAACCGCAAAGTTCGACCGAAGGAGTTCGCAGTTGGGGACCTAGTCTTGCACGAGGCAACTCTGGCCACCAAAAATCCTGCTGAGGGCAAGCTAGCAACCAAATGGAAAGGGCCTTACATCGTTAAAGCCAGACCTCGCCCAGGCACTTACCGACTCTAAGTCATGGAAGGCAGAGACCTCCCCCCATCCGTGGAACGCCGAGCACTTGAAGCGTTACTTGCAGTAAAATGGCGTCTCCTACTTTTGTATTGATCAATTGTTATATGTTCTTTTTGACGATCTATACGCTTGTTCGTTTTGTCCTTTCTATACATGGTGAAAACTTGCGATCAATAGGCTACGCCTTAAATGCAAATGACTTTATATCCCCATTATCAGCGTTATGTTTCAATAACGACTTGTTAAGTAAAGCCTCAGCCAGACTGAGCACGAAGAGCTCAGCCAGACTGAGTTAATTAAAGCCTCAGCCAGACTGAGCACGAAGAGCTCAGTCAAACTGAGTTAACTCAAGCCTCAGCCAGACTAAGCACGAAGAGCTTGGCCAGACCAAGTCGATTAAAGCTTCAACATGCTAGAGCCTTCCCAGTTTTAGTCAGAACTCGAATGAAGAATTCGGTCGGTCCATTTTCATAATTTAATATTACGGCATGGTTGTCATACTTAGTTAAAATCCAAGTTTATAATTTATCATTTTTTACATCACACTTTTCTCACAAGTTAGCCTGGTTGTCCATTTTTAAACTTTTCACATCACAATTTACTAGCAAGTTTCACAATTCACACACAAGTCTTACTTTCACACCCATTTTTCATTGAATTCTGCTCAGCCATTTTCAATATTCCAAATTTACAACTCAAAATAAATAACGACAACAATAATACAAAAGAAAACTCGTTGTTTTATTCACAAACTTACGCTTTTATACAATTCGCTGTAGAAAATTACATTAAAAAAAAAAAAACAAACAAACAAACAAAATAACAAAAGTAAAATTTTTACACTTAGTTACACAGATCACTCTTCCTCACTGGAGGCAAGATCTTCCTCTTCAATGCCCTCGTCCAGGGGGGTCTGGGCGACGTCGTCTTCGCGTACCTTCACGAGGCTGAAGTCCACGTCTCGGAACAACTCCTGTGCCTTATGCTTAAAGGTCATTTAGCCGCTGTCACAGAACTCGCTCATTTCATGCTTGTAGAAGTCAGACTGCTGGAAGCTCTGGATCACTTCCTCTTCACTCCTACCTCCAGCGGCTGCTCCCGACGGCCCAGCCCTCTCATTCCCCTCCTTCGCCAAGCTGCTGGCGACAACGGTATCTATGGCCATCTGGAAGTCGGCTGACCCCTTGAACTGCTCCACGGCTGCCATGCATAAGTCGGGGTACGCCGCCTTCTCAGACGCCAACTTGGCCCTTTCTTCCGCCAGAGCCTTCTCCAACTCTGCGATCCGTCGATCCGCCTCTTCTTTGTCTTTGATCGACTGGTCGGACAGGTCCTCGCTATTGGCGAGGGCCTCTTCCCACCTCTCATTGGCTGTGGTGCAAGCTTGTTGAACCAGCTCTAGCTGCCTTTTCTTGCCTACCAGCTCGAACTCTAGTGATACTGCCTTGCGGCATTCCGCTTCCAGCTCTGACTTGGTCACGAGGAGCTCAGCACTAGCACGCTCTGCACCACCACCAATACTTTCATATTCTTTGCTCTCTGCGCCTACTCCAGCCCTTAGCGCATGCACTCCGAGCTGCCTTCTTCCAGCCCGCTGTCTCCTCCATTAGTTTCTGCAGCTGCTCTTTCACCCCTTCTACCTGAACCCTCAACGGCTCTACTTTCATCTTCGCACGCGCTGCTTTATTCAACAAGGCAGCCGCCAAGGTCACTACCTCCATCTGGGCCGAGCACAACCCTCTCAGAAGGTCGGCCTCCCCTAATTGTGCCATCGACCACATGGCAGCATCCTCCATCACTCCAACTAGGCGGTCAGCTGCCACCCTAGTTTTCCCCCTTTCGTCCACCGAACGACCTGCCAGCGCGAGCGCGCGGTACAACGTGGTCGTCAGCGTGGCACTCGTCCTTAGCGTACTGGTCCCAGTCTTCCCTTCACTAGGACTGGGGGTTACTTCTGGTGCAGATACCATCGTCGTCAACATTTGGGCACTTGGACCCATGTGTTCTTTCAACACTTAGGCGCCTGGACCCTCGTCTTCTTTTGCCACTTGGGCGATCTCCCCTTCTGGAGCTGCCTCTACCCTTCCCTCTTTCATCTTCTCCACCATGGGGGCGTCCTCGCTTCCAACCTTCATCTTTTTCAAGACAGGGGCGCTTTTTCCCCCCTCTACAGCCGCCCTCTTCTTCTTTGTCTTCTTCAACACTGCCTCCACCTCCTGCTTGCCCCTCTCCTTCAACGGGTCTATTGGGGGCGACAGTGGGGCAAAGCCAGTTAAGTCTTTGTCTCCCAGCGGTTTGGGACGCAGTCAGACCCACTCCCTCATCACCAATTTAGGGGCAGGCTCTAACCGTGCCTCCTTATACTTGTCCGCTTTGGCGAACACTCTTCTGTCTTCCGCCTCCTCCGCCTTCTTCCGCGCCTCCAGATCCTCCCTCACCGGATCCTCTTATGTCGGCTGCAGTCCCAGTCTTAGGGAAAATAGGGTTAAAGGAAGGATCAACTCATTCCACCTCACCCCCTCCTCCTCCCTCCACTTCTTCACCTATTTCACCCTATTTTTGGCCTCCACATCTAACTTGGGCTCCACCGATTTTGTGGGGACTTTCCATGTTGTACAAACTCCTCTCCCACCATTCGCTGATACATAGAACCATCTCACCTCTACCCATTCACCGAAGATGGCAAGCCTGCCACTAGACCCCGGCCTGCCACTGCCTGCAAGGTCACCCACGTCTCTTGTTGACCGGAGGCCTTGTAGCAGGAAAAGAATTCCTCCACTGTCATTGTCGTCCCTCTAGTTGCCTGCGGCCAGGCGCTCGCACAGGCCATTAGTATGTTCTAGGCGTTCGGCATCAACTGCCCTAGCGCTACCTCTAACTTGTTAAGTACGTCCACCACTATTTGAGGGAGTGGTAGCCTTAGCCCCCCCTTGGCGCAGTGCCTCCTCGTACAACGTGAACTCTATCGGCCGTGTATCCGACGTCCTCTCATTCGATGCGGGCAGCATCAGCTCTATCTCCATAGGGATTTGGTACTTCCTTCGCATCTCATCCAACTCTTTCGCCGTGAACGTAGATTTGTTGGCCTTGGTATGCCAGTGGTTCGGTTCCACTAATCGGCTTGGCCGCTACAATCATCGTCGCTGGATTAGCCCGCACCGTTTGCCCGGCCCCCCTTTCCTCCCTCCTCTCTCCTCTGTACTGTTTCGCCAACTCCACTGGCTCGTCTTCCCCCAATGAGTCTAGCCTCATGGTTGGCACTTCATCTCGAGCCATTTCTCCTACGTGTCTACGTATCGTTTCAGACGCTGGCACAAGGAATTTCACAAAGTGTTGCAGAGGTGTGTCACAGGAAACGAATGAGTTCACTTCAGAGATGTGTTGGTTTTTTTCGATGAGGTAAGTAAAGCGAATAACTCCAAACGCCATTCCAAGGGTCGAGATTGAGTTTCACCAGTTTGAAAATTTTCAAAAATTTCCGCCTCTGCCTTTTCAACGTGCTATATTACCCTATCCCTTCGTTTCTCGCTAATGCATTACCTCCCCCATTACGGGATTCTGCCACGTGTACGACCACGATCCACTACCCCTTTCCCTTACCCTGTCTATTTCACTTGACGTCACCACGTGCCCCACCGTTCCTTGAGCCCCGCGTGCCGCCATTTTCCCTTCTCACTCGGTCACCCTTCGCGGTGGGCCCTTCTCTCAGTCGGCCTTCTCACTCGGTTACCCTTCGCGGTCGGCCTTCCTCTTAGTCGACCTTCTCACTCGGTTATCCTTTACGGTTGGCCCTCCTCCCAGGCGCCCTCTTTACTCGGTCACCCTTCGCGGTCGGCCCTCCTCTCAGTCGGCCTTCTCACTCGGTCACCCTTCACGGTCGACCCTCCTCCTAGTGGGCCTTCTCACTCGGTCACCCTTCGCGATTGGGCCACCTCCCGGACGGTCCTCTCTCACTTGACCACCCACAACCCTTTCTTCTTCCTTATTCCCTTCGTTGGACAGAAGCTGCACTTGGGAATGGGGGACTACAGACACAGGTGGGCCTATAAGAGCTATTGGCCCCCCACTTGGAGCCCAATACATGATCCAAACATTAAGGCCCAACATTACTGAAACGTAGTATGGCACCAAGAACCAATGAGGAGAACAAGCCACATAAGCAAATAAAGATCTTACAAAGTTATTGCACCACACATCAGCCATTAATGAGTTTCCCTGCAGCATTTAATGCGATAAACCCTTCACATCGGAACAAAACAGCCTCGCCATGAACAAGGCAGGCTAGAACATAGACTTTCGGCCAACATGACAGATCGGAGTGGACAAGGAAATGAAGAACAAAGGATATAAGCCGGTTTCTAAAATAAAGAAAAGGTTAAGTTCTTTATCACCATCCTATTTCTATACTCCGTTGATATCTCTTCTCTAACTTGCTCATCGGAAGGTTCGCTGGGGACTCCCGTTCCCCGTTGAACTCTTGTGCAAGTTTCTTAGTGTGCTAGCAATCAGACAACCGTGTGAGAGGCCTAGATCTGCCCGACCCGTTACTTAGAAACAAGTAGTACCATCAGTTTATTTTAATATAATTCACCTTGCTTGTTTCCAGTTTTCAAAAAACACTTTTCAGAAAATTTTACTTTCTTATTTTCCGTGTTTTTTTTTTGTTTTTATTGAAATTTTTTTAATATTTTAAGCAATTTTTTTACTTTTTAGACACACCTAACATAAATACACCTAAAAAGTAAAAAAATTGTAAAAAAAATCTTTTAAAAATTCACTAAATACCAAAAATATAAAAAAAATATATAAGAATTCAGTACGTTTTTTGTATTTTTATGTATTTATTAATTTTTTAAAATATTTTTGTACAAATTTTTTACTTTTTAGATACATCTATGTAAGGTATATCTAAAAAAAGTAAAAAAAATATTTAAAATTTAAAAAATATTTACTAAAAACAAAAAAATATAAAAATTAAAAAAATTAATTTTCAAAAAATTTAATTCAGAAAATTCAAACCAATCAGACTGATTGTTTTTTCATGTTCTTAAAACAAAAATCACTGAGTCGATCGTATATGGTGGTCAAACGTGAAGCAAGCAGTTTTTCCAGTGACACAGTCACTGTTTGATATTATTTGAGGGAATGACTAAAAATAATATTAGAAATATGGGTGCACTAATAAATTCTTTTGACTATTTGGTCTATTAAAAGGTGCTTTAATTGTTACTACAATATTCTATTTTTTAGAAAGCGCCGCTAATTATTAATTTTTAATAACATTTTAAAAATTTGTCATAAAAAATATCATTTATTGTGATTTTTTAGCGATAGATTTAAAAAAAAAAAAAATCAATAATTGTCAATTTTTAGCGAAACATTTAGAAAAATATCACTAATTATCAATTTTAGGTCTTTTTGGTTTATACAAACACTTATAAGACTTAATGGTGCACAAGTCTTTGTAACAGGAACTGTGAGTAATTAACCTAATATTTTTATGAGTTGGGCTTTTCCAGTCCATCATGTAGATCGAAGGGCGTTGTCTAGGTTGGTGAGGCTCACTATGTGTCTTATTTTGATTATTCAAATTATTTATTTTGTCGAGCTTTAAGTGTATATTATCCATGGAAAATTAGATTGATCTAATATTCGTAACCCATTTATTTTATTGTATTTGTGCTAAAACTAAAATAGATGGTCTGTTTTTAAAATATATGGACAGTTATTTTTTTGGGTGACAAATTCGATAAAATTAAAGAGTTATCAACATATGTTTGATCTAATTTTTTTAAGGGGTAAAGTACCAATAGGTCATAATAATTTAATTTAATTCCCATCGTCTTGTTGAAGATAAATCTTAGTAAAATCGTCGTCAAAAATAATTTTTTGTAACGATTTTTTACATATCGTTAAAAATTGACAATTAATAACTTTTTTTGTCATAATTTTTATAAATTGCCGTTAAAACTTATAATTAGTAACTTTGCTTATGACGAATTTTTTAAACAGTGGCTGAAAATTAAAATTAGTGACATTTTTTATGACGATTTTTTTAAACTATCTCTGAAACTTATCATTAGTGATATTTTTGTGATAATTTTTAAACTATCGTTAAAAATTAACAATTAGTTACTTTTTTAATAGTGTTTGATGAAAATGCTAATAATTATCATAGGACCTATTGGATAATAAATTCACCTATTAGGATCTACATATAAATCCTCCAATTTTTAATGAATGATATATATGTAGGGCTTGTTAAAATGAACGATTCAAATTATCAAAATCTTGAACGATTTGGATCATTGAAACTGAATCTATGATCAGCACTGTCCAGTCCAGATTTAGATAGGAGGGAAGCCCAATCCTTGTTTTCTGTAATAAGTTTTGTAATTAATTTTGTATTGTAAAATTATTACGGTGCACAAATTTATTAACAACAAAACACACTACAGCTCTAATATGGGATTAGCACTTAAAAGAATGATTAATGTTATGGTACCAGATTTGTTATCATAAAAATTGTTAAGAGTGTTGCATTGTGTGCTGTAATAAATCTTAGGGTAAATTACATTTACCTCCCCGGAGGTTTCTAACAAATACAGGGACCTCTCCTATAGTTTGAATAATTACAATAACTTTTCCCATTTTACTTGACAATGTCAAGATTTCTCCTTTTGTCAGATTGTTCCAAACGGTGTTACTTTTTGTTATGGTGAATTACCTTATTGCCCTTCTTTTTAAAATATTAAAAAATATTTTTGGATTGGAGGACAGGCTTGGAGAAAACAAACAGTGTTTAGAACAGTATTTTTGGATTTATTTTTTAAAAATATTAAAAAATGTTTTAAAAAATTTATTTTTCTATTTTAAATATATAATTTTTAGTTAAATATTTTTATTTTATTTTATTTTTTAAATATTTTAATTTTTTTTAATTTTAATATTTTAAACTCAAAACACAACTTCACACTCAAATCGTAATCAAACACATAACTCAAAACTTAATTTAAAAATTATTTTCAAATCTCATAACCAAACACATAACTCGACACTCCACACTACTTTCAAAACTCTACATTCAAATCGTAACTAAACGCATAACAAAAAAATTAAAATATTTAAAATAAAAACTATATATTTAAAATAAAAAAAAAATTTAAAATTTTTTTTAATATTTAAAAAATATATTTAACATAAGTTTGTATTTTTTTAAATTTGTGTTTGGTTATGAGTTTTGAAAATAATTTTTGAATTGAGTGTTGAGTTGTGTACTTGGTTAAGACTATGAATTTTGAAAAGATTTTTGAAAATTTCTAATTGGAATTGTGATTCTAAAAGAGAACCAAACATTTTACTAAAAAAAATCATTTTTCAAAACATGTTTTTACTCAAAACTCAGTTGAAAAAATATTTTTAGAACTCATAACTACAAATTTAAAATTCAATTCAAAACTCTTTTCAAAACTTAAAGCCAAACTTTTTCAGAAACTCTATTTTAAAAGAAAAAAAATTTCAAAAAAAATTAATTTTATTTTTTAAAATTATTTTTAGAATCATGATTTGAGTGTGGAGTCATATTTTGAGTTATGAGTTTTGAAAAGAAAAAATTTGTTCGGATATAAATTTTGAAATTTTTTGAAATTATTTTTTTAGGGTAAATATTTATATTTTAAATATTTATTTATTTATTTTAATGTGCATTATATTTCACATATCTATGTGTTGTATTTTTTTTAATATTTTAAATATTAAAAAAAATTAATTTTAATTTTTTATTTTAAATATATAGTTTTTATTTTATTTTATAAATATATTTTTAAATATTTTAATTTTTTTATTATGCGTTTAGTTACGATTTGAGTGTAGAGTTTTGAAAGTAGTGTGGAGTGTTAAGTTATGTGTTTGGTTATGAGATTTGAAAATAATTTTTGAATTGAGTTTTGAATTATGTGTTTGGCTATGATTTGAATGTGAAGTTGTGTTTTGAGTTTAAAATATTAAAATTAAAAAAATTAGAATATTTACACAATAAAATAAAATATTTAAAAATACTTAAATAAGAATTATATATTAAAATAAAAAATAAATTTTTTAAACATTTTTTAATATTTTAAAAAAATAAATCCAAAAATACTGTTCCAAACACTGTTTGTTTCTTCCCAACCTGTCCTCCAATCCAAAAATATTTTTTAATATTTTAAAACAAAGGGCAATAAGGTAATTTATTATAACAAAAAGTAACACCGTTTGGAACAATTTGACAAAAGGGAGAATCTTGGCATTGTCAGGTAAAGCGGGAGAGGTTACTGTAATTATTCAAATCACATGGGAGGTCCCTGTATTTGTCAGAAACCTTAGGGGAGATAAATGTAATTTACCCTAAATTTTATCTATACAATATAAATTATGAATAAATTTTTTATTTTTTTAAATTTGTAGTGTTAGTTTATAAGAATAACAATCTCTTCTCTCTTTTTTTTTTTTTAAGATAGGATGAGAATAACTATCTACGAGACTGGAAAAGGTCAGAAAAATATATATATATATATTTCATTTTGCTTGTTTTTGGTTTTTTAAAAATATTTTTTAGAAAATTTTATTTTCTTGTTTTTTTGTGTTTTTTTGTTTTTATTGATTTTTTAAAATTTTTTAAGTAATTTTTTAAAAATTTAGACACACCTAACATAAATACACATAAAAAATATAATTTTTGTGAAAACAATCTTTTAAAAATTCACTAAATACTAAAAATATATATAAAAAAAAATGAGAATTCAATATATTTTTTGTATTTTTATGTATTTATTAATTTTTTAAAATATTTTTTCATAATTTTTTTACTTTTTAAATATATCTAAGTAAGGTGCATTTAAAAAAGTTAAAAAAAAAGCTTAAAATTTTAAAAATATTCACTAAAAACAAAAAAATATGAAAAATAAAAAATTTAATTTTTAAAAAATTTATTTCAAAAAACTCAAACTAAACACAAAAAATAGATTTATTGTGTGCGACCCATGAACACATTTTAATTTCTGAACTGTTTTTTATTTGTATTTTAGTTTTTAGATGGAACCCTAAACCCTGGTCTTTGTCTTTGGAATTTGGTAAAATAGCATGGGCCACCTTTTGGAATCAACTTTTTCTTATCACATCCAATGCCATCGCAATTATACTCTCCTGGACGAATCATGATCTGTCCTCCCTTCAAAAATTAGAATTAAAAAAATAAAAATGTATTTAAGGTCTCGTTTGGTAAGTGATTTTTTTAATTAAAAAAATAAAAAATTATTAAAAAATTAAAAAGTCAACAATTTATATTAAAAAGTCAAAGATTCTATTTTTTCTTTACATTTTACACATCTTTTTTATAAAAAATCAAAAAGTCATCCTAAACATATTAATTTTTTTTACATCATATTTTAATAAAAAAATTAAAAAATTACTAAAAAAATTTGTTCCCAAACGAAGCCTAAAAATAAGTTTGGACTTTTTACAATGAAAGAGTGTAATGGTTTTATAGATTCAAATCATGAATCTCTCACTTGTTAACTGTTTCAAGTGAAAACTACATGGACTCCTATGTAAATAATATTGTCTATTAAGGATGGACTTAAGGCCCGTTTGTTTTTAGAGGTAAAATGGAGAGATTGATAGTGAGAGAATTGTTAGTGAATGGATAAAATAAAATTGTGTTTGTTTTTATGATAGTTGTTAGTATAGGAATTGTTAAATTATTTTTATATAAAATAATAAAACAAATAAAAAAATATAAAAAATTAAACATTAATGCTCAAAAAAAAAATTCTCAATATGTAGAAAATAAAAAAATTTCTAATCCCCTCACTATTTTTCTAATATCACCTCCACCTCCTCCATCCCAATCCCCCTTCCAACCTCCATCTTAATCCCCTCATCCATCCTAATCTCTTCCCCAACTCTACAAATAAACACAACACTAAATAACTCTGCCTCCATCATAATCTCATTCCATCCTTTATAACCCAAAACAAACGAGGCCTAAGGGATATAGAATTGATGACCGAGTCAATCAAAGAAAACATAAATTAAATAATTAGATTATATGTTTATATATTAATCCTTAGGGACTAGCTTAGTGGTACAACTTGATGGTTGGGGATGTGCTCCCTCCAAATCTCAAATTCAACACTTTATGTCAAAGATTTATCCAGTCCTTGTGCAGGGGGCGCTTTGCTTGGGTTCCAAGATTAGTCGATACATTTGTAAATTGGTCTGGATACTCGATCATAGAAAATGTATATACGTATATAATATTTTTAATTTTAATTTAGAGCTTGTTTTGCATGTTGGATATTAGCACACTTTTTTTTCTTTTTTTCTTTTTTTAGATCATATTGCCTCTTTACTTTTTTACACATCTTTTCATAAAAAATATATATATATACTTATTTAGATCATCCAAAACAATTATTTAGGATTCAACCATTAATCTATCTTTTCTTTGCTAAAATATAATAAAACAACTAAACAAACTGTTATGCATGCTCTGCTTGTCCACATGAACTAATATGATGGATATAACTATACTATAAATTCAGAAAATTATATTGAGAAAAACACATTTATACATCACAATTATTTTGAATATAGTCTGTACCTCACTAATTTTAAATATACATCATACAACTTGTTTCAGGATAGATTTCAGAATAACTTTTCATTATTCATAGCATTTCTGAAAAATAATTACAAAAATATTAGATACACAAAATTATAATACAAAAATTACACTATATAGTTTATATTGGGGATGTTTGGGAAGTTGGGTTGGTGTTTTTTTTTTTTTTTTTTTTGGCTACAATAGTTAATAAAGGTAAAATATGTTAAAATAATCAATAAAATAAAATATTATATTCAAATTATAATCATTTAATTTTTTCTCTCACAATTATCAAATCGATTATAAAAAATAAAAAAAATAAAAAAGCCAACTATATCATCCCAAACATAACTTTTTTTTAACCAAATTAAAATAATTAAAAAATCAACTAGAAGTTCTAAAATTAACCTATTTATTCAAATGTGACAAGTGAGGATAAATGCTTAATGTGCACCAACTATTTTTATAATAATAAGAAGAAGAAGAATAATAAAAGAAAGAAAGAAAACCCCACAACTTCTTTATATACATACAAGGGACAAATGCAAATGACATCTTGTTTGTATTGAAGAGAACCTTATACCTTCCGGTATCTTTGACAAATTTAATCTCATCCTCTAGCTTCTTCTCTTCTTCTTTCTTTGTTTGAAGTTTAGGCATTCAAAGGGATTGAATCAAAGGCGAAAAGATTTCAGACCAGATCTGAGCCTATCGATTCACTCATGGAAGATTCTCGATACCTTAGGTTTGACATCATGCCTGAATCTCCATTCGCTGAGATAAATTTTCGTAATGATTCTCTTCCCTCGGAAGCCAATGTTCTTCTAGCTGATGAGAATGTGAAGGAAAAATCTTTGGAAACTGATTCTTGTAAAGGATTTAATGATGAAGAAGGGTTTACTTCAAAGGCGAAAAAGGAGGCAGGAACGGAAAAGAGGTACATAGGGGTAAGGAAGCGGCCATGGGGAAAGTATGCGGCGGAGATACGTGATTCCACGAGGCAAGGAGTGCGTGTATGGCTCGGAACATTTAGTACTGCAGAGGAGGCTGCTTTGGCTTATGACCAAGCTGCATTTGTGATGCGAGGCGAATTGGCTCGCCTCAACTTTCCTGCTGACAGAGTCCAGGAATCGCTTCGTGACATGAAGACGATGAAGTCCAGCAGCAGCAGTTGTGAGAATGGTGGGTCCTCTTCCTCCTACTCCTCCTCCTCCTCCTCCAACTCCCCACCACCACCAGCAGCAGCAGCAGCAGCAGCAGCAGCAGCAGCAGAAGCAGAAGCAAATATGTTGGTATTTGAGTTTGAGGACCTAGGAGCTGATCTCTTAGATGAGCTCTTGAGCTCATCTTAAAGACCTACTCATGGAACTTGACTCAATAATACATCTCTCCTCTCTACTATGCACTTCCATATCATTCATGCCTATCATACTTACATATATCTTGCTCATCACCTATTACAACATTACTATATATATATATATTGTATATGCTCATCTCATGTCTAAATCAAATAAAGCAATTCCATTATTTCTTCTTGTTAATTTTACCTAAAAAACAAAATTGTATATCTATACCGATTTAAATATAGAGCAATTGTTCAAGTGCTCATAGAGAGGGCAATTATGTGGGCAAGATTTCAGATTCAAATTTATGGAGAAACATTGACTTGTTTTTATGGTCTTGATATACACATGATTGGACTTGTAAGTAGATGCCAACATAGTTCGGATGTACTTTTTAAACTATGATGCAATTTTTACCAGACCTTCTCAATTGTAATGTTCCTTCGTTTTAATAAAATTATTCTTTGTTTATAAATAAATAAAAAATTACACGCTGACTATTATTTTGTGCAAAATATATATACTGGTTTAGCTACTTAATTAGTATAATTTTTTTTTATAAATTACATTTTTAGTTTTAATGCATTCAATGAGAGCATCTTAGTTCTCTCTAATTTCAGAGTCATCATATTCCTATCCAAACTCTAATTTTATGCCTATTTATCTTAGTCTGGAGGAATAAGATGGCTCTGAAATTTAATACATCCAATGACAACATCTTAGTCCTCTCTAATTTCAATTCTCTCCAAACTCTAATTTCATAATCATTCTATTCCTCTCCACACTAATGGTTATCGTGGAAAACCTCAAATTTTAGGGTAAACTACCAATAGGTCCTATTTTGGAGACTTATTACCCAATAGGTCCTACTTTGGAGACTTAATACCCATTAAGTCCTATTTGATAAATTTATTAAGTGATAAAGATAAATTTATCAGTCTTTTTTTTTATGAATAAATTTATAGTGATAAATTTATCAGTCTCTTTGTTTTTATGAATAAATTTTTAGTGATAAATTTATCACTCTCTTATTTTTATAGTGTTAAATTTATTAGTTAGGACCTGTAGGTAAATAAGTCTAGTGAATAGGACTAATTGGTAAGTACCCCCAAATTTTATGCCTTCTTTACAACCCAAAATTGGGACATTTAATTGCATAGAAGAAATTTTTGTAGAGAATAAAGAAACAATGCTCTATGAATTTCCATTAAAGAATAGAAGAGAAAGATTGTTTTTGTTTAAGAGCCTCTCAATTGTTTCAGGTGAAGTTGTGTCTGACAAAAGCAAAATCAAGCTAGATTACTAAAATTTGTAGTTTTTCAATATTTGATACTGTTCTAGTAAAATCAAAATATCTTATGTAAGTTGGGAATTTTCTAATAAGATAAAGGAAAATGCCAGTATCTAATCTTTTGCTAATTTTTTCAGAAAGTTCCTTCGCTCTACTATTCTTCTTCCTTTTTGATCAGCTATATTCTTCTTCTTCTGTTGCTTATTATTTCTCTTCCTTATTTATTTATTATTTTTGTCACTAAATTTCTTGGTTATGTGTCTGTGTATGTAGAGTAGTTGTTGACATTTTATAGTCCTATAATTTGTTGGAATTTTCGACAAGCTCTTGTATCATTATTGAAAAAAAATTCTACTGTATTTGAATTTTTCTTGCAACAAACTTTGGTGAGGTTTTCACTTCTACTCTTGAAAGAAACAATCTTTGTGGCAATTTCTATGGATATGCTTGGCTTCAACTTGTTTTCTTGCATATGCTTTTGAATTTCTTTTTCCCACGAGCTTGCGGTGAATCTTCATATTCTTTCATTTCTTTATGCTTGTTGAATTTTTCTTTTACTTGATCTTGTGGATCAAAAATTTGCTCAATGCTTACACAACTTGTATCAAGCATGAATCTCATTACCAAAGTAAATATTTGAGATTTTTAGATTTTCATTATTCATGCTATCATACAATTAGTAGAGAAATCATTTTCTTCTTCAACGTTTTTTTTTTTTTTTTGGGTGGTAGGTGAGAAATCTTTCCTTCTTAGCAACTGCATTATGTTATTGCCAACTTTTATAAGAATTGCATTGCCTTGCTTTTCAAATTTTTCTTCATCTTTGACTTACGCAATTTTTTATTCTTTTCAATCCAACATTTTCATCCACTTCATTTCCTTATATATTTTTTTTTTTTCTTTTTTCTTTTTTTTAAACTTCTCTTCATTCTTTTCATTTACCATGTCCTCTTCTTTTCCATTTTCACTAACATTTCTACAAAATTTGGACACAATAATCAATTGCTAAAAATATTTTCTCTTAGTTATGAAAAATAAATGAAGTTTTTTTTTTTTTTTTTTTAAATTTATTTAATTTTTTTCATATCTGATTTGGTGACTTCATAAAGTTTCCAAACTCTTCTTTATGTATTGATTCCTTCAAGTATCTTCGATGCACTTTATTTTTCTTCTCTATTTGTTAACTTGCAATGGTTTGGGCTTATAATAACATCACAGCATAAATTGCATGCTTAAAAATATATGCAAGTTTCAGCACTCCAAAAGTTAAAATTGAAAAAACACTACAAGAAATGTCACTTTTAGCTACCAAATTATTGGTCGGCAAAAGGCATAATTTTAGTCGCTAAAACCATTTAGCGACCAAAATTTTTCGTCGCTAAGGTCGTCGCGGAAACCCTGTCGGCGATAGTATTGGCTACTAAAATTTGTTTGGTCGCCGAAAGTGTACACATTTGGCTACTAATGTTAGTTTGGTCGGGGAAGGTATCAGTTTTAGCTACTAAAAAATTGGTAGCCAAAAGTACACATTTGGCTACTAATCTTAATTTAGTCGGCAAAAGGTATGTTTTGGCCACTAAAGTATTAGTAGCCAATAATTTATTTCTCTCATTCTCAAATTTTTTAGCTACTAAAAAATTGGTAGCCGAAAGTACACATTTGGCTACTAATCTTAATTTAGTCGGCAAAAGGTGTGTTTTGGCCACTAAAGTATTAGTAGCCAATAGTTTATTTCTCTCATTCTCAAATTTTTTTGCTACTAAAAAATTGGTAGCCGAAAGTACACATTTGGCTACTAATCTTAATTTAGTCGGCAAAAGGTGTGTTTTGGCCACTAAAGTATTAGTAGCCAATAGTTTATTTCTCTCATTCTCAAATTTTTTTGCTACTAAAAAATTGGTAGCCGAAAGTACACATTTGGCTACTAATCTTAATTTAGTCGGCAAAAGGTGTGTTTTGGCCACTAAAGTATTAGTAGCCAATAGTTTATTTCTCTCATTCTCAAATTTTTTTGCTACTAAATTATTAGTAGCCAAAACTCTTGATTACCTATTTGGCTACCAAAACATTTGGTGGCCAAATAATTTTCTATTTTTTTCTTAAAAAAAAAAAATTTGTAAACAACCTGTATTCATTTATATTACAACCTGTACCCTGTATAAACAATATAATCCATCAACACTAAAATATATTATCAACCATTAAATCATTCAACAATGTGCACACATTTCAGTTCCAAGCATCCAAAAACGTCCAATTCTATATATAATACAAATTCCATACACTCCAAGTCTAATCCAACGTCAGATTTTTTGAAATGATTTTTTTGGATTGTTGTTGACATTGTGTTCAGATCATGTTTGAAAGTAGGGGGATTTCAACAGTGACACCAGGACTGTATTCAACATTACAAATCTACTATAGGAAAAATAAATTTCAGCTTCAATCATATCAAAGTACAGATATATGTTTTAGTTCCATAACAACTCTGGCATATCCAGTTCAGGTTGTGCAATGGCAAGCTCAAAAATGGATCTGGCCCTCTCAGTTTCACTAAGCGATCTCTCTAACTCAGCACACTTGCTCCACGCATGGCAGTTCTCTGGGGCCCACTCCAAATATTTCTCATAAAGCTTTCGGCAACGATCTATGTTACCAAGTTGCAGCTCTATCTCAATGTACTTCTTGAATATCTGTTTGTTAAAATGAGGGCAAATCAGAAAGTAGAAATCATGAAGAACAATACTAATGGCATTCCACTGAGCAATTATACTAAACTAAACCAGAGAAATATTAATGAGCAAATGAAAATCACAGAAACATAAAATCAAACCAAAATTACACAAAATCACTATGATCTAAAAGATAGTTCAGCTAAGATTCAGACCATATGTATACCAGAAATCACCAGAAATTTCAAACCCTACCATAAAAGAAATTTCAAACCCTACCATTAGTCCAAAATCAACATAGAAGGGAAACAGGACAAAAAGATTCCCAGCTTCAAACCCTACCATCAAAGCAATCATCAGAAATTTATCCTCCCTTCAGCATGGCAGATAGGTATACCCATCCTCGAAAGAGCATTATAGGTTTGATAGGTACAATACATTCAGTAGAAGATTTCTGTTTTGCTAGAGATCACAACAATACCTTGACTGAGCAACATATTATGGCAACCCGATGACACCAGAATTGCTTCAACACTGAATCACCGCTCTGGCAACTGGACCTCAGCAACTCAGCACCAAAACTCGAACTGGTGGGAAAAAACAAAAGAATGTGAATCTCAGATGTTGAATAAAGTTGCTAAAACTTTTGTAAGGAAACGGGAATTTAGGTTGCATTTGGATTACGGATTTCAAATGAATAGATTTGACATCACTAATTTAAGAAGTACAACCTTCAATTCAATGCAATATTTTAAAAGAATGGATTTGATAGTTTATATTGCTGGCTTTGAAATAACTTGGTGAAAACAGTTATTTGAAATCCGTAAAGAAATTATTCTACTTGTTCTATAATCTTAACAAAATACACATCTCATACCTCTATTCAATCATCTACTATAGGATTATCAATCTACCTTCAATAGCAAACCTTCTTTAAAAATTTATAAAATTTAACCTCAAATCCGCTTTTTAAATCCATTCTTCCAAATAAAGCCTTAATCTCAAATTGGTATGACCACGTGCTAGTGAAAGATATGGAAGACTTTGTACACAGCACTTCACTAGGAAGTTAATGGTTCGACTATCCCCACCTACGTACATGTGTGTCTTCTCTCTTGAATTTGGGAGACATATTCCAAATTCCACACACATGAGAAGAAGTTAAAAGAACCTCGAGTATTTTCTCCCAATCTGTACCATATTGGTTACTTAAAATTTGACCCGCCTTGACAATAAACTGAGGCAGTTCTTTAAAGAAATCCACAATGCTGTAAAAAGCAGGGGGGAAAAAAGCTCTAGCAGAATTGCAGCAGAAAATTTACTAAAAGCTGATAATGAGGGGGGATTCAGAAAACGTACTTGAGCTTTGCAACTCTCAATATCTGGCATAACGTGAATCCATCTCCACCAGTTCCCTAACTGGAATCATCGGCATTGGTCTCACTTAATCTTTTCACAGAATACAAAACGAATGCAAACCAGTAGCGTTCTGCTTCTTCCGGCTGATAGAACAAAGCAGTTTAGGTATTAATGTACTACAGTTTCTGCGAAACAAGATTACACATACAACTGACAGCAATAAAAAAATTAAAAGAAAAAAAGAGGCAAAAACCAATGTGGTATATGTAGGGGGGAGGGGATTCACCATTCCAGTTCCAATAATTTGGTATATTTCAGGGGAAAAAAGCTAATTACCTTTCAAGAAATTGGACTGTGCAGCGAAGACGACAGGAATCTCCATGTTCGTAGACCCACTGCGGCTGAACATATTCTCTGGAAAGGAACTTATGTCCCTGTGTTGGCCTGTCAACAATCTGCACAAATTAAAATGACCATTCAACAATTGTATCTCTGTTCAGAATAAAAATTCAACAAATGGATCATCTCTACATTCTAACACTTCAACCAGCAAATTACAGCAGCATGAATCATAGGGTACTGACAATGTCAAAAAACTTAAACAGGACAAGAAACTACCAATGACAATCACGCACAAGTGGAACTGAACTAAGGTGTCAAAGATGACAATCCCACACGTGGAACTGACCAAATGTATCCAAGATCGAAAGATGAAATTTACAACTCGTAACACATTGCTGACATAACAATCATGGGTTGGAAACACAATGGACAGATTGTCTAGGACATGCTTCTTTAGTTATTTATTTATATTTTTAGAACAAGTAAAAGATATAACTAAAGAATGCCAAACGGCATGCACACATATACATGCAAAGTACATATTCCCGAAATGTCTATTGAGGAGAGAATAGAAGTGAAAATAAGTAAGGGTTTTAGAAATCAATCAATTTTTTAGCCATACAATATTTAAGAAACTTGGTAATACTAATCACAATTAGTGACATGAAGGGCATTTCAATAAGTAAGGATTCCTTTACATCACAAGATTATGTTTAGACACTCCAAAATAAAGAGCTACATACATACAGTATGTTGCGAAAATAAGAACAACAGCACCTTTTAACTCTTCTTCCTGACCAAAAACAGAAGAATGTGAGCTTGTATGCTAAGGTGTCAATTCAAACTTCAAAATAATTCAGCTATGGAAATACGGAAAGGTATTAATAATGCCAACACCAAAGGAGAAAAAGGTGGCCAACAAAGGGACTAGAATTTCCACCTTGGGCAGAGAAAAATAAATTGCAAGAGCGAATAACAGAGAAGCAGTACCCATCCGGAAGGGATTGTTGTTCCAAGTGTTTTCCATGTATATAATGTGTTGCTTATTCTACTTTATTTTATTACTGTTATAATGTGTGGATGGTTATGATATAATAGATTAATTGAAAGTGAATAATTAGATTGGATAATCCATTTGGAAAAGTTAAATTTGAACTAGAAATGCAGAGAGGACATTATCAGCTCAAGTGAGATATACAAGTTTGAATAGAAATGCAGAGAGGACATTATCAGCTCAAGTGAGATATACAAGAACTATATGAACTATATGAAAATCTGAACTATATGAACTATAGTTGAAGCCAAATTAGAAAGAAAAGAAAAGACTTTGAAAGAAAAGACTTTGAAAAGTAAATAATCCAAATCTAATTTTTATGGAGGGAACCATTGTCCAACCGCGTGGTAAAAAATAAGAAAAAAAGTTCATGGGATCAAAGTGATTCTAAGAACTATTTTAAAGGGTGCTTTTCAGTTTTTTCACTATTTTAAAAAGTTCATGGGTTAAATCTAATTGGCCAGAACTCCTATAAATTATAAATTCCTATACGCAATTTGTTCATAAACAGGAATGAGTGTACATTGAGATACCTCCTGGTTCATACCCTATATCATATTGACTAAAAAGGTGAAAGAAGACCATTGGCTTTGTGGCCAAAGTGATAACAGCAAGTGCAGTCCTATCCTTGGTAAGGCCAAGCCGTACAAAGGTGTGTTTCTTATAAAACTAGCTAAATATGAGGTTCTTGAAAGTGCCAAAAAAGAAGGATGAAATAGGATAAAAAACAATCCTCCCTAAAAATCAGAGTACAACTGAAGGCGGAAAAGGATGAGAAAAGAAAGTATTGCCACATCCTTCCTTCCTTAAAATAACCTGTTACACACTATTTTCAATGCATTTTACAAGTATACCTTCAGGAGTTGAACAACGAATGGCAGAAGCTGGCGGGAATCCTGTGGTGTAACATAAGGTGAGCATTCGGCAAGGTTCTTGAGCAAGTGTACTTTTCGTTCTTCTGGAAGCTGACAGGGTAAAGCATCACTGGATAAAAAATAAAATCAAATCAAAATAGAATAAGTGAGAAATTAAAAAATCTGAGAGTGAGAAATTAAAAAATCTGAGAGTGAGAAATCAAAATAGAATACCTTCAGGAGTTGAACAACGGATGGCAGACATCGTTTTCATCGGCACGTGAAGTCATACTCCATCATGTGTATGCAGAAAAAACAAAATCCATGTCATGATTTTATTTTTACCATAATTTTTTAATATTACTCTCATTATCATAAAAAAAATTCTACCATAAGATAAAATTCACATTATCTAATTAGGGGTTTTTAATTTGATTTCACATTACCATAATTTGGTTTATGGTTTATTATGAGAGACCGACATCATTAAAAAAATAATCTCATTGTAGGTAAGCAACTGATCTGGATAAAGAATACATATACAAAGAATAAAGATGGCTAATGATTCTTGGTCAATGAGAGACCGACATCAATCCTCGTGGAATTAGAGAAGTCCAATAAGATCTAAGTATAATGTTAGATCATGTAAGAAGCATTAAAATTAATTGAAAACTGTTACTCACAACTGCATATTCAGGTATAAAGTTGGATCAGCTGGAGCAGCCTCAAAAGCCTTCTTCAAACTTCGGTTCATGTGGTATCTGATGAAGAACAGCATAAGAAACAAAAGAATTCAAATACCAGGGGAGGGGGGGGGGGGAATCCCAAACAACTAACACTAGTATCTCAGCACTGAAAGTTGATAATTACATCATATGCTTATCAAAAAAAAACTTACATCATATACATCAAACAGAAATGATATACTAACCGTGAACAAAAGGAACGTGTAGAGAACACAACTTGCATAGTTGCAGCCAGGTAGCAACTAAGAGAAATGATAGGAAAACCAGAAATTATAACAAGTAACAAATAATAAATGCAATGACATTGTCCCCCGCTGTATTCTTAAAGGACAGTTACCTGTTCCCCAAGTTGACAAGTCCTGTGTAACCATAATTTTTTAATATTACTCTCATTATCATAAAAAAAATTCTACCATAAGATAAAATTCACATTATGTAATTAGGGGTTTTTAATTTGTTTACCTCTTCCAAGTGTCTTTAATGTCTCCAGTTGTTCTCCAACTATTTCCAAAAACTATTAATTTGTTTACCTCTTCCAAGTGTCTTTAATTGGTCTAACATGAACTAGTTTCATAATACATAAAACTGATTGACAATGACAAAAGATTGAATAATCTATCATCTAGTTTTTATACTAGTTTCATAATACATAAAACAAAAATTTTAACTAGTTTCATACTAGTTTTTATTCTTCCCACCTCCAAGTTTCCCTGCATATATATATATATAAGACAAATGCGGCCCAACATTGATATATGTATTATAGATGTATACATTTCAATCTTCTTCTAGTATATATTAGGGCATCTATATATATATATATATGTATGTGTGTGTGTGAGAGAGAGAGAGAGAGAGAGCAATTAATTTAATCAAACCATCAAAAACTATATGAAACCCCATCTTGTAAGTCTAACAAATCCCAAACTATATGAAACCTAAGCAAAGCTTCATCACATTCACAAACATATATTCACATTGAAAGCCCTAACCATAGTTTGTTTGTCCAGCAGCCTCTACAAGGGACCATAAAACAAATAATGTCCGGCAGCCCTAACGCATAATGTTGTGGACCAACTCGCTCAATAAGCAAGCAAGATGAGTGAGAGACCAGGGCAGTTTGATTAAGACACAGCTAAATGAATAGTTTAAACAATTGTTTACATAAATAAATAAATTTGGATCATTTCAGTATTAAAATTTGTGTTACACCGCATCAATTTGAGTTCATAACAACTGAGTATATAGATATATATTTACAAATATATAGCAGATTTACGAATTAATAATTATGATGTTTCAATTCATTGAACAAGAATACATAGAGAAAAAGCATGTATATTTAACAACATCTACAATGCAGATAAGTTTAGCCCCCCAAAAAATACAACAAATACAATTAATCTACTGAAAAATTACTCAAGATCATCAACAATTACTCTGATATGCCTCCGAAATCGTCAAAAATCCAAAAAAAAATGGCAAAAATCAAAGCTTAATGCGTCAATAGCACACAACAATGGTTCAACAAACAATCAAATTACCAAACTCAAACCACATTTCACAAGAATCAAAATCTACAAGCTGATTACCTTTCTATGCCAGAGAGAGATCGATCGATAGCTGAAACTGAAGCGAATCTCCTCGTAATTATCGGCGAGCTCTGCGAAGACAAAGCTTATGAGAGAGATGGATGATATATATATATATATATGTATAGAGGGTTGCCGATGAAATCGAAGTTGGTCAGTTTGGTAGTTCGTAACAGTTGGGAGAGCTTTGTAAATGACGAAGCAGAGAAGAGAACAGGTGGAGAGAGAGACAGAGATTGAGAGAGAGAGTTTGCCTGTGAGTAGATCGGCGGTGCGATGATCGGTGCGAATCGATGAGATGAACAACGAGAGAGTGAGTGTGTGATCGGTGCAGAGATGAACGAGATCGGTGCAGAGATGAACGAGAGGGTGAGAGAGAGAGAGAGAGAGAGAGAGAGAGAGGCGACTGAGAGAGTGATGTGAGGGAGACGATTAGATTTAGGGTTTTTTTTGGTTCTAAGAATTGGGGATTTTGGGGGGCGCGGGAATGAAAAAAATGGGGGAACCGACCGGGCGGGATGAGAAAACAAAAATTAAAAAAAAAAATTTCATCATAAATGAATATTTAAATAATAAAAATACATCAATAATATTTTTTATTTTCTTTTCGTTATTAAGGTTGAAAATTTATTTGTTCCATATATATTTTAATGAAAAATATTTTTCACTAAAATAAAAGTTAATTTTCTGTAATCAATGAAAAATATTTTTCTGCGGCCTACTTTTTTTATTACTAAAAATCATGAACTAATTTTTTGTGGTAGAGGAAAAAGAGCGGCAGCAGTAGTGAAGGTGGTGGATAAGAGATGATGGTTGTGATGGTGATGGTGATGGCGAAAGAGATTAGCGGTGAAGTTGTGGTAGTAGTAGTGTAAATGGAGTGGCAAGGGTGAAAGAGAGGTAATGGTAGTAGTAGTGACAGTAGTGGTAGTGGTGGTAGTGGAATGGTGGCGATAGTAGTAGTAATGGTAGTCGTAGAGGTGAAGTGGCGACAGTAGAAGTAATGGTGGTAGTGGAATGGCTTTTGCAGTAGTGGTGAAGGTGGTAAAAGAGATGGGTGGTGAGAGAGAGAGATGAGTGAGAGACAGGTAGAGGAGAGAAAGAGAGAGACAGAGACAGAGACAAAGTGATGAGCGAGAGAGAGAAAAAGTGGTCACTAAAAGTGCATTTTCTTATAGTGGAAAGTTCAGTAAATAGAGAAGAGATGGCGGAGATAAAGAGAGAAAGAGATATAGAGAGAGACAGAGAGAAGAGATAAGTGGTGAGAGAGAGTGATAGACAGAAAAGAAACATAGAGAGAAGAGAGCTAGACGATAGAGACAGAGAGAGATAGCGAGAAGAGAAATGAGCGAGAGAGACATAGAGAGATAGAGAGAAGAGAGATGAGCAAGAGAGACATAAAGAGAAGAGAGATGAACGCGAGAGATAGAGAGAAAGATAGAGAGAGAGATGAGCGAGAGAGATAAAGAGAAGAGAGATGAGCAATGTGAACACAATGGGGGAGAGAGATAAACAAACAGATAGACACATAGAAAGAAAGAGAGAGAGAGAGAGAAGAGAGATAAACGAAAGAGACAGAGAGAGATAGAGAAAGGAGAGAAGAGATAGATAAAGAGGGTGATAGACAGAAAAGAAACATAGAGAGAAGAGAGCTGGACGAGAGAGACAGAGAGAGATAGCGATAAGAGAAATGAGCGAGAGAGATAGCGAGAAGAGAGATGAGCAAGAAAGACATAAAGAGAAGAGAGATGAACGAGAGAGACATAGAGAAAGATAGAGAGAAGAGAGATAAAGAGGGGAGAGAGTGAGCAATGTGAACACAATGGGGGAGAGAGATAAACAAACAGATAGACACATAGAAAGAAAGAGAGAGAGAGAGATAGAGAAGAGTGAGAGACAGACAAACAGACACAGAGAGAGAAAGAAAGAGAGAAGACTGATAAGTGAGAGAGAGATAAAGAGAGAAAGAGATATAGAGAGAGAGACAGACAGAGAGAGAAAGAGATGTGAAAAATAGATCAGGCTTGTTAAATTAATATTTTTTAATTTTATTTATTGTTTATGCTTTTTACTTTATTGGAGTTTTATGACTCAGTTTATGAAAAAAAAATTACAAAATTTAGAAATAGAGAGACAGAGATAAAGACAGAGACAGAGTAGAAAAGAGAAAGAGATAGAGACATAGAGAAACAAGATATGAGTAAGAGATAGACAAAGAGAGACAAAGAGATAGACAGACACTATGTAAAGTTGATTTGCAATTAAGATGAATTCTTCTTTGAGGCATTTCATCAAACACCCTGTCCATCATTGGATCTCCCCCTTGATATGAGAAGCAGAAAACCACTCTGCTATCAAATATGAGAAGCTTCCACACCATTGGTCATTTTTGCTCAGTTCACACTTCCACACCATTGGGGTTTCGGATATCAACTATTGAATGAAAACCCATGGTTTGACTATGAACTACTAAACCAGAGGTAGGAGGGATAATGGTCCATGTAACACAGGTGCAATTGAAATGAAAGAAATAATATGTCAGGTAGTTCAAGTTAAAGCAATCCATTACCACTACTCTCATCTACATCATCGGTTTGTCACCATAAAACTTTCAGATCTTTACTCATATTTTGATTCTTGATCGAGATCCAATGCTGTTAAACTTGCTTTTATTTGCTAGACGACCATCTTAGATCTATAATGTTTTATTTTGTAATTTAGAGATAAGAATTAAGATATCATAGTTACCAATTGTGACGATGAACGGATCGTGAAAGTGATTGGTAATGTTTGTTTTGTGTTTATTTTTTTCTCTCAATAATATCTCTCTATATAGAGGTTTTCTCCTCCCTACATGGAGGTTTATTTTTCTCTTTATGTGGAAACTCGTATCATCCCTACGTGGAGATTCTCTTTATCCTTTTTGAGATCTATTTTATACTCTGATGTACTTTAATTGACAACTTATTATCGGATGTGCAATATATTAAGTCTTGTGTTTTCCAAAAAAAGAAAAAAATCTTCTTGTCTTGGGTATCAGGGACGGAACTAGGAGAAGACTATGGGGGGCCATGGCCCCCCTATTTCTCTAAATATTATTTTTTGCCATTGAATTTTGAATATATATATATATATATCATTTTATACATAAAATGGCTCACAGTATAAAAAAATATATATGTCATTCTTCTTCGGATGTTTTGTCTTTTATTAGTACTGGTAATAATATTGAAAAATTTATTGAAATGATAAATAATTGGGATATTTTGTCTTTTATTTGTGAATTTTGATTTATTCTTAATTTATTAGTGTTATTGAAATATGATGATGTAAAAAGTATAAATAGTTTAATCAAAAGATTCATCTCAAAATAATAGTTTATTTTCATAATTTAATTTCTTTTTATAATACAATTATTACATTTTAAAAATATTAATTTATCAAAATTACCTTTTGATAGTATATTTTTTTAGAAATATCAATTGTCATAATTGTAAATTTTTTATTATTAATGGATTTAAAAAAAGGACAAAATAAGAAATTCATATTATTTTAATAATTAATTTTTTTAAAAAATTAATATTTTTGGATGGTGGGTGTACAACCTCTTCATAAAAATAAAAATAAAAATAAAAATAAAAATAAAAATAAAAATATAAATATAAATATAAATATAAATAAAAATGTAAATAATTAATTTTTTTATTTACATTCGGCTACCAAACATTTAGTAGCCGAAAGTGGGTCTTTAGCGACTAAAAGAACTTTGGTCGCGGAAAGTTGACATTTGGCGACCAAATCTTTGGTCGGGGAAGATTAAAATTAATTTTTTTTATTTACATTCGGCTACCAAACATTTAGTAGCCGAAAGTGGGTCTTTAGCGACTAAAAGAACTTTGGTCGCCAAAAGTAGACATTTGGCGACTAAATCTTTGGTCGGGGAAGATTAAAAATTAATTTTTTTTATTTACATTCGGCTACCAAACATTTAGTAGCCGAAAGTGGGTCTTTAGCGACTAAAAGAACTTTGGTCGCCAAAAGTAGACATTTGGCGACCAAATCTTTGGTCGGGGAAGATTAAAAATTAATTTTTTTTATTTACATTCGGCTACCAAACATTTAGTAGCCGAAAGTGGGTCTTTAGCGACTAAAAGAACTTTGGTCGCCAAAAGTAGACATTTGGCGACCAAATCTTTGGTCGGGGAAGATTAAAAATTAATTTTTTTTATTTACATTCGGCTACCAAACATTTAGTAGCCGAAAGTGGGTCTTTAGCGACTAAAAGAACTTTGGTCGCGGAAAGTTGACATTTGGCGACCAAATCTTTGGTCGGGGAAGATTAAAAATTAATTTTTTTTATTTACATTCGGCTACCAAACATTTAGTAGCCGAAAGTGGGTCTTTAGCTACTAAAGTTTTTTTTAGTCGCCAATTGTGATATGTTTAGCTACTAAATAATTTTTTAGTCGCCAATTGTAATATCTTTAGCTACTAAATTTTTTTTAGTAGCCAATAATCAACATTCCCCTACTAAAAAAAATTAGTAGCTAAAAAGTTGACTTTTGGCGACTAAAATTATTTTTGGTAGCCAATTCCCACACTTTTGGCGACTAAATTAGTTTTGGTAGCTAAAAGTGGTCGGCAAAAATGCATTTTCTTGTAGTGAAACACAATATTTTCAAAATATGTGATCAATTGAAAATTGATAAGATGGGCTCACCAACTCTGGGGTGCTGAGGTGTTTGTTTTGTTTCTTTGATTGGTTCCTCATCAACTCTAGGGGTGTTAGCAAATGATAGAATAGACTCTTTAGTGCTAACCTAGTTGGGATGATTTAGTTAATCGTAATACTTTTGCACTTACCTCTCTTTATTGGTATATTTTGTTTTGTACATTATACTCTATTCTTACATCAATAAAGTCCCTTTTTTTTTGTTGTTCCACCAAAATAAATAAATAAATAAATAAATAAAGAAGAGTGAAAATTGATAAGACTACCTTAGCTGCTACACCAGCAGCTACGGCTCCAACCTATGGCTCACAAGATGCAGCTCAAGTTAGTTAGCAGTTAGAGTATGTTAGAATTGGTTTGTTAGCAGGTTGTTACATTGATCTGTTTTACTCATCTGTATAAATATACATTGTATCTTATCATAATTAAATAACAATGAAAGTTTCAATTGTTCATAAAAAATGATCCATTCTTTTCTTTTCTGTTATTGGAATTCGCTAGCTACCAAGACAAACTTGATTCTTCTCGAGTAGTTGCTCTATTTTTCTTTTTAAACCTAGTTTATGATCGCAATGAACAGTAATACCATGTTCGAGTTTTTGGCAAGCTCTGACACCATTATTTGAAAATTGGGGCTTTCGTTTACTCACTCCTGGAAGCTTTTCACTATTCTTCTCTTTCGCTTATACAACTCAACTCATGACACATTCATTCTTACACTAAGATAATTTTATACTCACTTCACAATGGTAGACAACCTTAGACCTTGACTTATTACCAACACAATATGACATTTTCTGCATCATTCAAAATATTTTGAAATTAAGTTTTCCAACATAATTATTGAAATGTCTAGAGCTTAAATACATATACATTTTGATCTAATAAACATTCTTTGTGCTATTATTCCTACTACCATTGGCAGTTTTTTCTCACTCTATTATTTTTTTTTACTTCCCATTTCTTTGATATTATTTTGGGGAGTTTAGAATTCTCAAGTACAACTCTTGTTTATATAAGCCTCACTATCTAACTCACTCTGTAACTTCCTATCTAACAAACTCAAGTAGGCTGATGCTGATGCATATGTTGATGCACTTGATCTTCTTTAGCTTTAGCTAGAGCACTCTCTGATGTGATGATATACCTATCCAAAAATTAGAACTCGGAAGATGAAATAAAACGAAGCACATATTTTAAAAATCATACGAATATTTTCTCTTTAATCTTTTTATTTTTTATTTTTTTGTCATTTTCTATATTTTTTATTATACTCCTAGTAATGAAGCGGACCATTTGGATAAAGCTAGCAAAATGCATGATATTAAAGTTTCTAGCTAATTGAATATCAACTGGAGACTTTCTTTATCTCCTTTAAGATTCTTCTTATATTTTGATATATTTTTATGAGACAACTTATTATTTAATGTATAATGTACTAATTTTTGTACTTTCTGATAAAATAAAATTAAAATATATATATATATATATCAGCTTGTTTTAATGTTGGTTGAAATATTAATCAAAAAAATTTCACATGGACCTTGTTTTTTCACTTAGTTGACTTTGGTCCCCGCAGGTGGCCCTAGGCTATATGGTCATGTTTGATTCACAAGACTAATAGTGAAGTATTAATAATCCTATTAAATTAGTGTAGTATTCACTATCCAATTGGATTAATAATCCAATCTCTGCCCCATTACTAATAATCCTGCAAATTTGTTGGATTAATTATCCATTGGATTAGTAATTCTAAACCAAAATATTAAAACAAACATATGATAATTGAACCCACGGATTAATAATCTCAATCACATACTCTAATTCACCCAATCAAACTTCTCCTATACGTGTTGAATCTAACTTCTCCTATACGTGTTGAATCTGAGTAGATGGTAGGCTTGTGGATGTTCCCATCCGAATGCATTATGATGTGACTCATATAATATATGATTTGGCTGGAGGAAATAATAATAGAACAGCAATGCTAGGTATCATGAAAATTTTATCATGAAAATAATCATGAATGCTTTGTGACCCTTGGATTGCACTTAGAATAAAGCACTACACACTAATCAAGGTAATCCAAGGATCATAAATTTTTCATGATCATTTTCATGACAAAATTTTCATGATCCCTAACTTTTCCCATAATAGAATAATGCTTGGGACCCCCTTTTGGGGGTTACCCCCTCACCCCCCCTTTGCCACGTGGTGGGGGGTGATTGGAGGAACAGGAAAAAAAAGAAAAAGAAAAAGAAAAAGTAACCAATGAGAGAGAGAGGGGGTCAAAGGGGGTGGGGGAAAAAGGGGGGATGAATCATTGTTGATAATAATATATCTACAATTTGAAAATAATAATATAAATAATAGATATAAGTGTATATACAGGGATATAGAACCACTTTTGCAACTCAGCAGAGAGAGTGATACGGCTTACTAATGGTATCATTTATTTATGGACAAATTATATGATATTCCGTGTATTTATTTATTTATTTTGGTGTCAATTTGTTTCATATGATTTTAATTTGACTTTAAATTTTGTATCAATCCAGTCCACTCAATAATACCTATTAAGACAACACGTGATCATTTTCCAAAGGAAAAATGTGTATTGTAGACAACACATGACCATTCTCCTGTCGAATACCTTTCCTCTCTCAACCTTCTTGTCGTCATCAATGCGTTTGATTTTAGTTTGTAGATAATTACACCTCAATCCTCATGAATAATAAAAACTAGATGCCATCAACAATTAATAAGGATCATGTTTAAGGTCTATTTTCATATTTATATGTTTTTCTATTGTATCTACCTAGATTAGAGTCATTAGACTGGTGTCCAATCTTAAATCTTTTTCATTTTTTATTTTTTGCAGTAGGAGATATTTATAATATAAAAAGTATTGCATCCAAATAATTATAGTCTAACAATTAAAGAAACCCAACAATCAAGAAAGATCGCCATAATTACAAAAAAAAATAACATAACTTAACATAACATAACATAACAAAAAAGCACATAATAGCGGAGGTTTGTTTGATTTGCATTTGGGAGATGAATTTTAGAAAAAAATTTCTAAAAAGTTATTTGATTTGAGTTTTTCTCAAAAAATTTTCAAAATTACTTTCTCTCTCTTACACATTAATCAATCACTTTTTCTCTCTCTTCTCTCCTTCTCAATCACTTTTTCTCTCACACAAATCTACTCAAATTCTCCCAAAATATCAAATCATCTCAAACTCCCAAAAAAACAACTCTCCCAAAATATACAACCAAACAAACCAAAAAAATTTTTAAACTCTCTCCTCAAATTTTTTTTCAAAAACAACTTTTCCAAAAACAAACCAAACAGATGACCAACTGAACTTCACATAGATGACCAACTGAACTAACCCAACTAAAAAAAAAAAAAAGTTACCAACTCACCATACATTTGCTCTCATTTCTTATTAGGGCATATTTTTATTGGATTTCCATTTTCTTTTTTGAAAAAAAAAAATGAAAAAAAAAGAAAAAAAGAAAAAAAAACAAGGCTATGCAAGTAGACAATGTTGTCCCTTTATTTTATAAAACACTATGAGAACTTGAATGTAGACATTATCTGAAACTTACGTAAATGTCATCAGTGGAGTGGATTGCATCTCTATTTGAAACCGGGGTTAGGGATTACTTTTCTTTAGTGGAGCACTGAGAAGAAAGAGTGACATTCTTGTTGCCAATTTTATTTTTTAAATTCCACTTCCTAAATTTCAAATCAATCACAAGAATGCATTAAACTAGTACTTTTTTTTTTATTATCTGTTCTATACATGTGTTGCGTTTATAAATTTGAGTTTATGTAAGTATTATTTTAATATAATAATTATTTTTCTACAACCAATTGAAAAATTATATGTCAAAGTTTAATAATCAAGTTTTAAAATGTTATTAATAAGTGAACCGATTAAAGTTCATTCTTCAAAATAATCAAAACATTGTATTCCTATGCAATTTCCCGTGCTTTTTGATAGTTTTTCGTAACTCAAAGCGATTCAGATAAATTTTACAAATTTAAATCCAGTTGAATTTAATTTGATATTTTCTTCCTTTTGCAATCATTGTGATATATTTTCTAATAAAGAGACTGTTTTAGATAAAAACTAAAAACTTTATGCTTTTAGATCTAACAATTTCAATCCATAGAATTTCTGAGAATATATTGGAAATAGTTTTTTAAAAAAACCAAAAAATTTATAAAAGACGTGTGTACTTGGATTTCATAAAGCGAAATTTCTAGTTGTACAAAGAAAATATTCTAAAAGGAGAGATTTCAAAATCATTTTTTTTCATATTAAGAAAAGAAAAATTAATAGCATGAGAGTAAAGAGAGATTATCATAGGATGGGGAAGAAAATAGTAATCTAGTCAACATATTATATTTGTTACATTAGTTACATTTTCTTTTCAAACACAAAATATAATTTTTTTCCAAACTATCAATATTAATATATATATATATGTGTGTGTGCGCGCGCGTGTGTATGAATGTATATATTTGGTAAACTATATGTGGTTAAATACATATGTGTCAAAAAAAAAGAAAAAAAAATTTAAATGAATTTATTTTCATACTTATTTTTTTTTTATTTCTATAATTTTTAATATATTTATCAGGTAAATAACATCACGATTTCAATTCAATTCTAGTTGAGCCTACGGTTAAACCAATGACCTTTGTCCCATCTAGGTTTTATAATTAAAATAATAATAATAATAATAATAATAATAATTGAGTGGCACACCTCCATACCTATGAAATATGGGGTTCACAGTATAAAAATTAGCAATTTGGATAAAATATAACCCCCCCCCCCCAAAAAAAAAAAAAAAAAAAAAACAAAAAAATGACTTTTTACAACTATTGTCAATCAATTGTCATATAATTACTTATTTTTGTAAATCAACATGAATAATATAATAAGATAATCAAAGACCAACCCCTTAAGAACGATTTGAAAAATAAGTCCAACATTAAAAGTTTTCATCATGAGTGAGAGAGATGGAGATTTGTGACCACCCAAAGGCAATGGTGGTTGGATCTCGGCCGTGAAGCAGTGGAGAGGAGGTGGAGCTCGGGGTAAAGAAGTAAATCAGGGCCTTTACACTGTATTTGTGTAACGCCCCGAAAATTGAGCATGATATATCTATTTATGCAACAGAATCTACTTGATAAACAAACACATATATATAGCTAACTAATCCATGCACCCATTTCCATTAAATCCCAAATGTCAAATACATGTTGTTTGCATCTCAATACCCTAGTTTTAATCCCAAACATGCATTTTACAACAAGTATGAAATGGAAGCCAAACAGATAATAAGTGCCCTATAGGCTTACAAATTTATCCAAGGACATTCTTGGTTACACAAAATGGAGTTTCAACTCAACACAAATACAGCACTGGGCTTACATTCAACAAATAACAATAAAACAGAAATGAAGCCTCAACTCTGAGTCCTCTCAAGTCAATGCCTTGGCGGAGGTATAGCATCTGTACCTAAAATGATTTCCCTTATAGGGTGAGCTACAGCCTAGTAGATATATACTACACAACATATGAACAATGACAAGACTAAAGAAGAGTATGCTCATGCCATGCTCATGATAAAATAGTTTATCTCTCTTTTTATAAAGTATACAATGCTGAGATGCAACAACAAATATAAAACCATTTCCATTTTAAACCATATCTATCATATAAATACGGGCCATGTGAATCTCCAGGTAAGTGTCTGCAAGTAGGCCCTAATGCACTCCCACTGTTATTTTTACCAGTAAACTGGAAGGTGTAACAGCGCTCGCGGGGGCACCGCTACAGTTCGGACTCTCCTGCTTTTTTGTTTTGTTGCGGTTCATAATCTGAACCAAAGAGTCCAACTCTGGCAAATCGTTTTGAGAAAACAATTTTTTGAAAAGTAGTGCCAAATATGGACTGCTTTGCCAGATACAGAGTCGCCACCTAAATATTTTTAAAATGGGGGAATTTAGGAAACCCTGACTCGCTGCCGAAGGCCACGTGTCCGTCATCACCAAAGTGACTTGGCTCGGGAGCTTGGGTACGATCGGGGAAGGTCAGCTATGAGCACCCCCTCTCGCCCGGTCCGAAGACCGGCCTCTACTAACCATGATATCCGTTTTTGAAAACTTTATGCATTCTTATTCCGGTTATTAGCCTCGAATTACTATGTGATGCGCACAACACAAAAGTATAGACTAGATTGCCTAACTTGGAAATAAACATTGCATATCCGTTTTGTCTCGAAAAACGTGTTGGTTTTTGCTACTCGAAAGTAGGCTAAAATACGGATTTCAATGAGTTGTTCCAACTCACGCAATCCAACCTCCACCCACAGGCATTCAAGCAATTTATCACGTAAGCATTTAGCCGCATAGCAAGCATACTGTCATGGCAAACGTTCACACGCATGCGACATGCTAAAGCATAAAAACTTACATCGTACTCCGTGCCAAAAACAAGAGACTGGTTAGCAAAACATGCATGACCTAGTTCATGTTAAGTGGCTAATGCAACACAGACATAGATGCAATCTAGAGTAGGCTCGGCTAACCCTAAACATGGCATATGAAATGCGCGAGTAGCACGTATTCAATTTGGAAATCGAAAGTACGATGCAGTTTGTATGATGTACCGAGCCCGGTGCATGTAAACAAATGCATGAATGCACGCATGCATTGCATAAGGTATGCTAATTTAAATGTGCCCTAATCTACCATCGTAAGCAGGTAAATAAAAGGGAAGAAAGAAGTGGGGATTGGAAGACATACATCCACTCACACACACTTATTACAGATACGCCCTCACTCGGAGGGACCGAAAGAATATACAATTTAATTAACTACGCAAGCTAATTAATTATTACAAATTAACTAAATTAATCAGATAAATTAATTAATCTAATTAAACAGTAAACCGCCTCGGGATGAGGGCCAAATGCAGCATGCGCTCGGGACTGGCTCGGAACCGCACTGCCATGCATGGATTGCCTCTGTTTCCTCTGCTCTCCTCCTCAGAAAATTGCCAAAGTCCCAGGAGTGCCTCTTAGGGCACTGGGGATCACCACCGGCTGGGGTAGGACACCACCGGCTGAAGGAGGAGGCCACCGGCACAAAAAGAAGCCATCGGCTGTTTGTTGACTGCCGGTCGGCACTAAATAGTGCCGGCCGGCACTGAATGCCTGCAGAACCTGCAACTCACAGCAGCAGAGGGGAAATCTATGCATGACAATATAATTCAAGCCATTTATGCACCAAAGACATCCCTTATCATGTTAGTGACTCAAAGGGGCATGTGTCTCGATTCCCGGACCACCAATCACGCATTTCCATGCATGATGGCCCAAGGAACCAAGGATGCAACTTCACTTTCAAATGCATGCAAACCAAATAAACATGAAAGGGTGCCAAACCTCTATCATTTTCAATCTCAAGAGGCCAAGCATGCATGCTTATGCAATGCAACTCTAAGCATGTTATCTAGCATGCAACATGAACAATGCAAGCAAGCTAAACATGTTAGGGATACAACCTAAGCAAAGAGGCATATAAACCAAGCAATGGAGTGGACTAAAACATGAATTAGGCTACTCCTAATTGGCCTAAAATCAGTGGCCAAAGTGCCTAGAAATGGAGACTAAACACACACACACACATGCAAGTGTTATGGTCCAAACCCAAGGCATAAGCATGGCAACTCTTAAGCACACTTGAAGAGACCAAACATGGACAATTAGTATGCAAGTTAAGCTCTGAAATCATGCTATAAAATGATGCCAAATCATGTTAAACAAGATGAGCAAATGCATGCAAAAGGGGCCAAGTGCTTGGGGCAAGCCATGTTGGCTTGAACCAAGGCCAAGTCCACCAAGCCTCACAAGGCTAAGGGGGCTCAAAACAGGTCAAGGGCAGACCTAAGCAAGGCCAAGGGTGTACCTAGATGGCATCTAAGAGGCTTAAACCCTAAGGCATACAAAGTGACCAAAACATGGAGCATTCAACACATGCTTTTTTAAAGCATTAAAGAGGCAACTAAGGCAAGCATACAAGCGCACCAAAGGGTCTAAAATAACATGTTAAATGGTTCCAAACCATCAAAAATAAAGCAAGCAAGGCATGCTACACTCTCATGCTCTTAAGGCCAACAAGTCAAATGCAAAGGAGCTATGAGATACAAGTCATGACCGACCAAAACAAGCATGGACAGACCTCATGCATGGCAAAATAAGCATACAAGCTTCATGGATCTAAGCCTAAAACATGCTAAAAATAGAGGCACACAACCTAGGCATGTTAAGGGACTATTAAGGCATTACAAAGCAACTATGCAAGGCATGCAAAGAGTGCTAAAACCAACACTTAGCAATGTCATATTAGGGCATAATAAACATAAAATGCAGCCAAGACATTCTCAACAAACAATCAAACACTATGCTCTCTCAAGAGGCCAAATCTTGCCCTTTTCAAGGACATCAAGGAGAGGGGGTGGCCCTCTCCTTCTTGAGACTCTAAGGCATCATCTCCACCACTGAAATCCCTCAAGATTTCAGTGGTGAAGAGATCCTAACACCAAAGTCTCGGATCTCTCACAAAATGGCACAAAAAGTGGCCTTTCCAAGGCCTAAGGGTGGTCAAAACTACCCAAACCACCAAGCACTCTTAATGAACAATAAAGAGGCTTAAAAAACAGAACTTTTATATGTTAAACACCAAGCACAAAAACAGCTCTAAGATATAGAAAAATGGAGTGCAAAAATGGGGTAAAAAGGGAGTAAAGTGATTACCCTTGTAGACCTCTTCAACAATGGTGATCTTGTTGCTTCCTTGAGCTCCAAACCAGTCAAAACCCTCAAGAACAAGCTCTGATCTTTGAGAACACCAAGGAAAGGTGAAAGACTAGGTGTTTAGGTGCAATAATATGAACTAAAACACCTAGAATACAAAGGGAAGAGAGAGATATGATATGTATCTAACCTAACCCTAAAAACCAGAGCTCCCTCTCACCTTTCTAACCAAAATTTTCTAACCCTTGAGCCAAGAGAGAAGCCCTTCTCTTATAGGCCACCAAAGCTTACAAGCTAAGTCAACCAAAGGCTCATCCCCTCCATACACGTGTATGGAGGGGAAGCAAAAGCTAAACAGCTGTCTAAAAATATCTCATAAAGCAGCTGTAAAGTGGTCGGCAGGGCAAAATGGTCATTTTGCCAAAACAAGTGCCGACCGGCACAAAAGAGTGCCGACCGGCACAATATAGTGCCGGTGGCAACAAAAACTAGCCGATGGCCTCTAGCCACAGCCGGTGGTGTGTGGGGATGCTTCACAAGGCATTCCCTGCCCCTCTAGGGCAAAACACAGGTGTTTGGTGCAAAACCAGACACAAAACGGTCGAGTTCGGAGGTCCTGAGGCAAGGCGCGCGTAGCCGAGAACTCCGGAAACTCAAGACGAACACAAACATGGATGATCACCGAGTGTTCAGGCGGTGACGTCCAAGTCTTAAGGACGGTCAAAAATGGGGTGTCTACAGTTGCCCCTCTTTGACAGAACTCGAAAGTCATAACAATGACGGGAGTGAATGTCAAAGCCCAGAGACGACCCATTTTTGACAAGGCCGAAGACTTGGACAAACATGCAAGACAAGCAAGATATGCGCCCGAAGGCAGGGGCAAAATGCAACTGAAAATGCAAGAAGCTGAGCATAACTTATGATCATGCAAAGAAAGCTGTAATGAAGCACACATGCGACAGTTTTAAGCTAGATACGCCAAACTACACTATAATGCAGAAAGGATGTAAGAGAATTATGCAATTCTCGATACGTCTCACTCGGGAGATACAATACCTGCGCGGCTCGTCCGGTTTCACCGGCCTCGAATGAACCGTACATACAATATCGTGCCTGCAAAGAAAGCAAACTTAACAGGTACAATATTATTAGCAACATGCATGACAATGCAGAATGGATGCAAAATGATATGCAATGTATACAAAACTATGTATGAACAATGCAAATGGAAATGCAATACAATTGAAACTATATGCAAACTACATGCAAGGCAATTGAATCATGATTCATTCATGAGCGATTCGAAACCACACAAATGTCAAATAGATTGATGGAGGTAACAAGTCTGTCTACCATAGAAAAGGTATCGAAGCCCTCAAGGCGCGAGCGCACGCAGAACTATGAGTAATGTAGACAGACACAAGAACAAGTATTGGGTGGAATGACATAAGTGGGGTGATGACCCGCTGGGGAAAGAATGATGATCCTAATGCCGGATGCAACAATTACACTACAATGTAATATGATGGATAGATGATACAATGGATATGGCACGCGGGCCAAACCAAATCTCGCCTAGGAAGGGCATGTACACGTACAAGCCATGTCTAACATAGAAAAGGTGTCGAAGCCCTCAAGGCGCGAGCGCACGCAGAACTATGAGTGTATAGACGTGAAAAGTATGAGCAAATACCAGACCAAGCTCAACAAGGAAAGGTGCAAGCCATGGATGGAAGATCATGCAACTAAAATGCAACCTAGATGGATGCTCACAAAAATGAATGCATGACATATGCAGTATGTTTTTTTTTTTGCGTTTTTTTGAATGCATGACAAATGCAGTATTATTTAGAATGATGCATGACAATGCATGTGTTCTTTTTTTTTTTTTTTTTTTTTTGGAATGCATGACATATGCGGTATATACAAATGATGCATGACAATGCACTATGATGCAACGACTATGATTGCAGCTTTCCCTATCTTACCAACAGGGCGATATACTAGGTTGGTTCAGTATCCAGGATTGAGGCGTAGACATGCCGCCTCAACCTATGGGGCTTCCATACAGATTTCAAGTCGAGGGTACACCCCCTGGGTATTTAAACCAGACTTTAGTCTCGGAAATTCCAAACCTTTGCGTTCTAGGCATGAGCCATTCAAACTCTAGTTTTCACCGTCCCCGTTGGTCTCCTAGGAACTCACCGCAAGCACGGAAGTCGTTCGGGCACGACAAACACCAAAGGAATTGCACCTTTAGAGGATTTAAGGTCTCCTAGACCGGAATGCAAAATGTATGCATGACAATGCATGTTGTTTTGTTGTTTTTTGTTGTGAAATGCAAATGATGCATGATGTTTTTTTCTTTTGGTTTTTGAAATGCAAATGATGCATGATATTTTTGTTTTTTTTTTGAAATGCATGACAATGCGATATTTACAATGCGATGCATGAAAATGTACCAAGGGTTTCGCACCCTCCAAGGATTTTAAGGTCTCCTAGACCGGCGCGTGTTTTCGGTCCCGCCGGACCTAGTGTGGAGAACGATGCAAAGCATAAATGCATGACAATGCTCGTAATAAAATGCATGACAATGCAATCAAGCGGGTTTAAGGTCTCGCCGGACCGCGCGTGTTTTTGGTCCCGCCGGACCCAGTGTGTTGGGGCAATGCAAGTGTGGTGCGCAAAATAGCGCGATGAAATGCATGCCAAATGCAATGAGGGGCAACTTAACACACCGAAGGTCTTGCACCTCCCGAGGATTTAAGGTCTCCTAGACCACGCGTGTTTAAGGTCCCGCCGGACCGGCTTTGGGGTAATGCATGATAATGCAAATGGAGTGTGCGCACCAATGCACCGAAGGTCTTGCACCCTCCGAGGATTTAAGGTCTCCTAGACCGGGCGTGTTTAAGGTCCCGCCGGACCCAGTGTGGCAACTGAGCGAATGTGACACGCGTGCCACAAGGGATGCAAAACAATGCAAGTGAGAATGAAATGAATCATGAGGCACGCATACCTCATTGGTGTGAAATGAAATGCAAAACGAGGCACGCGTACCTCAATGATGGAAAACGAAATGCGAAACGAGGCATGCGTACCTCGAGATACAATGAAATGCAAAATGAGGCACGCATACCTCATCAGATGGAAAATGGAATGCAAAACGAGGCACGCGTACCTCGAAATGCGATGAAATGCAAGATGAGGCACGCATACCTCATTGGATGGAAAATGGAATGCAAAACGAGGCACGCGTACCTCGAAATGCGATGAAATGCAAGATGAGGCACGCATACCTCATCGGATGGAAAATAATGCAAGTCGCAAGGGACGTGCGAGACGGCGCGAGGCGGCGCACCGGAGAGTGTGATGAATGCGTGCAACACACACGGGGCAACTTTTAAATCTTATGAAAGACAAAAGGATACAAAAGGATACAGTCATCGCATGAATTTGAGTGCCACACACAGAAGACACTGTCTGAGGTCAAAACGGAGGCCGGTTGAGCGTCGGAGATGCACTTTCTTGCACTTTCTTGAGCTATGAAGACCCAAAACCCCTCATCTAGCCTAAACAAGGCCTTGGGAACACCACCGGCTGGGCTAGGTGGTCACCGGCTGCCGCCGGCTGCCTAAACTTCTCCACCGGCACAAAAATGTGCCGACCGGCAGAAAATGCCTGATCGGGGGCAGTTCTGCCATTTCGCCTCGGGTTATATAAAATAGGGTTTCTAAACCCTATTTTCCACTTCCTCTACCGCCGAAATCCTTCACTCTCTCTCTCTAGAGCTTTGTTCTCTCGATTTTTCGTCGATTTCGTCGCGTTTCACGCTCGTTTTACCGTCGGATTCGCGATATTCTTCGCGTTTCGGACATTTCCACCCGATCGAAACTTCATTTCGGGATCTCCTTTGCTATTTCCGCCTTTTCGGGACTTGTTCCCCTCGATTTCCTCTACACTTCTGTGTATTTTCATCTCCCGGCCTTTCCAACCATTTTCGGCCCGCTCGGGGTTGACCTTTTCGGTTGACCTTTCGTATTCTTGCTCGGTTTTCCTTTTCCGGCTATTTTCTCATCCCCATTGCCATGGCTGACGACATTCCACATGTCGGGACTCCCCCGGATCACGAGATGGATCCCGGGGTTGAGCTTCTCCCGTTGAGTGAGCGCCCGTTCGATCCGGCGACCTATCGCCCGGCGATCCACGTGCTACCACCCGATGGACTTCGCCAGTTCAGGAGTTTCGACAGGGCACTGGACCCGGAGCTTCTGCTACGCGAGCCTGCCTCTCACCTCTCATTCGGCGCTTCCGAGGTAACCCTTTTCTCTGTTTTACCTTCTGCAATGTAGAACTGTAAACTGTCAACTGCCATAGCTGATTATAACCTTTAATTGCTTAGCTCTGATATACTATACTGTAGTTGATCGTAGACAAACTCACAACTGATATCTATTTTAGGACCGACACGTGCACACACACTGCACTAGCCTTAATCACCCATATACACGGCACACCGTATTTCACTGCAAACTCACAGACACCCGGTACTTATTTGAATCTGAAAACATGCACACATGCTAGATTTATACTGAATCACTCAGACACACTGACGCATCAGATGTTGTAGTTCACTGTAGGCACACCGGCACCGGATATCTGTTAGAATCTGAAAATCTGCACACATGCTGGATTTATACCAATCTTAACTATTTCTTAAAAACTGTACATTTTATATTGCTTCGCAATTATTTGTTTGAAAACAGGTAGATTCCCATACCATCCGCGGGTATGGGAATGTTGCTGCGCGAGATTGGTACGCGGAGCTTCCCGAGGCGGTTTGTCGGATCGTGGACCGGGCCGGCTTCGGCGCTTTCTGCAGGGGGCTGTCCCGACTTACTGCCTGCAGACCTCTTCTTGCCGCTCTGGCAGAGAGGTGGTGGGACACCACCGATTCATTTCATCTGTCGGCGACCGGGGACATGACGATGACCCCTTACGACTTCTCGATGCTCACCGGCATCGGGGTGGGGGGTGATCCGATCCCCTTCGACACCGATATGGATGAGTGGACCGCCGCTCAGATTTATCTGCTTGGCGAGGCGCCACCTCTTGCTCGTCCGGGATTTGTTCGCTACTCCTGGTTCGAGGTGCAGTTCAGGGTCCAGCTTACCCTCGTCGGTGCAGCTCCGATGACCCAGGAGGCCGTGGAGCAGTACGCACGCGGCTTCTTGATGTTTTTGCTAGGGACCACCCTATTCGCCGACCGGGCGAACACCGTGCCTCTCTGCCTCCTCAGCGCACTGGTGGACGTCCGACGGATTGTGCAGTATGACTGGGCTGGCGCGGCTCTGGCCACCCTTTATGGCTACATGAGCTCCGTCTCCCGTGGCAGCGGGCAGCTGCTCGGGGGCTACTGGCGAGCTTGGGAGGTATGTCTTCTTCTCTTCTTTACATTTCTGCTCTACATTTTCTGTACTCTGTACTGCACACACTGTAGTCTGTTTCGAGCTGACTGTATACTGTACACACGGCACACACACATACTCTGCTTTACACTGACTGTATATTGTACACACGGCACACACATACTCTGCACAATACACTGCACAACACACGGCTCTGCTATTTCTGCTTTATTCTTCATTTCTGCTTTATCTGATGGTCATACTGACATCTATTTTGCAGTTGTGGGCCTATGCCTACTTTCCCAGGCTGGAGCCAGTACCGGAGACGGAGACTCCTCTGGTTATCCCCTTTTCACGCCGCTACGACGGGAGGTGCACATGGCGGCCTCGTGATACCTTCAGCTTCTTCCGTCGATTCTTCGACACCATCACCTCTGCCGAGGTATATTTTACTTACAGTTCATTCAAATTTTACTTTGCATTTGTGTATTTTGATAACCAGTAAATAACCAACTGTTTTAATTCAGGTCACCTGGCGGCCGTGGGCTGCGGTGTCAGCAGACATTCAGGATAGGTTTGCCGGTGCGGAGGAGACCTCTGGCTACCGGATTTTGCTGGAGGGCCCGGTCTGTCGGGCTTGGTACCTGGGTGAGCGTTTCCTACGCCAGACCCTAGGGTTGCCAGAGCAGATAGTCCCGGTTCACCCTCCTGAGCACATGAGGGACACCGAGAGGTTTTCTCTGCAGCAGATGGAGGACTACACCCTTGGCTGGGACGAGGACAGCTATAGGGGCGAGGGCGACTACTCAGAGTACGTCCGGACTTTCCTTATGCGGCCTCTGAGCGGGGGCTCCCGAGCTGAGCCAGAGAGACCTGCGGCGCCGGCGGCTAGGGCAGAGGTGGGAGCAGGAGCGGGATCGTCACAGAGAGCTCGAGCTCGAGCTCGCGGCAGGAGGGGAGTGCAGAGGGGACGAGGGACGGGCTGGCCCGCTCTGCCTACCATGCTGACATACAGGGGGCAGAGTGGGGAGACCTACCAGATCCCTTTTGCTCCTCCTCCGGCTGGTCATGAGTTGGCTGGCGTTCCTGACTTGCCTCCGGTATGTACCACTTTATTTTGCATCTTGCATTGTCATTCCATTTCAGTTTATTTGATATTCCGCAGAATACTAATGCATCCGATACTTTTGCAGGCTTCCTCCGAGTACACACGGCAGTCGGTGGAGCTGTGTGCCTCCCTGATGGGGATGCTGCAGCGGATCCTCGATGTCATGGCCGCCTACAGTCTTCCGGTACGTTCTTCTGACCACAGTCTCAAACCATACTCTGTTCCATACATACTGATGCACTACACAAAATCTGATAAACTGCTCACGGCATTCACACACTGTACTCATACACTGCATTCTGCACTGATTAACTGCTCACGGCATTCACACTGTACTCATACACTGCACTCTGTACTGATTAACTGCTCACGGCATTCACATACTGTACTTATACACTGCATTCTGATATACTGCTCACAGCTTTCTGATGCATTTGCTTTTCGTATTTTTCAGCCTCCCTTTCCGATTCCGCCAGTGGGCGGCGCTCCTCCGACTGGGCCTCCCCTTTCTACTCGGGATGGCAGGATATTCCCCCGTACCAGAGGGAGACACGCTCATGTCGGGAGCAGCTCGCGAGCACCAGTTCCAGGTGATGGCGAGTCAGAGATGGAGGCGGAGTCGTCCGAGGAGGAGGCCGGGGATAGCTCGGGCTCGGGCTCGGGCTCTGACAGCGATGCTTCCGACGATGCTCCTGGGCTTCTGTCCAGGAAGAGGGCCAGGACAGATCCTCAGGCGTGAGGTTGCTGCTGATGATGATTTTTCCCTGCTTTTCTTCTTTATTTCTTTTCTTATACTTTTCTCTTTTTAGTAGATAGAGTACTTTGTACTGCCACAGGCAGATTTTGCTTTCTTCAAAACTTTGTATTTGAAAAGACGATGATATGAAACAAACTTTTATCTGAAAAGTATTTTATTTACATACCTCGTACTTTGCATTGCACTGCATCATATTACACCTCAAATGTAAATGATTACGATTTGTTGTCTGAAAATTGAGCACTTGCACTGTAATAATCGGATAACCAACCAACTAACAGCAAACAACCCAGACAAATCACTGCTCAAACTGAACAAATAGCCCATATTCTGCTGGGGATTAATCTGCACACAGCTCATAATACAATATCCGGTCCATTCTGCACACGGCAAACTTTGAACAATTGGCCCAATCTGACAAGACGGATCACCAAAACTGAGACAGTTGAAGTTGAAACACATTCGGATGTCCCAAAATTTCCTTTTCTTCTCTTGCCTCGCATAAATGTAGAGAATGGCACAGCATTCTGAGCACAAACGATTGACTTTGGAAAAGGGATTTCACAACCGGGGTATCGAGCCTACAACTGAACACAGTGGAAAGGACTCAAGTGAAGAAAATAAAAGGCACACGACCTAAACACAACGAGATACACTCGGAAAAGACTCAAAGCTAAATTGAGACCGACAAATCAAAGGACACGACACACGGACGTGCTTGAAAACAAAAGACCTTGAGGAGCCAATTCCTCCGGGCAGGTTTCCCACCCTTTCTGATTTGTGTGATTCTCACGCCACTCGGCCCTCAAGCTCGGTTTGTCTCTCAAAACCCTCTTGCTCACTTTTCTCTCGACTTACACCTCTCTATTCTTTATTCTCTCATTTTTCATCCCTCCCCAGGGTGATTGATGGATGAATAGGAAGCGGCGGATTCATGCCGAATACAGTTAGCTCACGGCTATTTCTTCTGATAGATAAAGTGCTTTCCTGGCAGGCGCGTTGATGACAAGGGAGAGACAGAACACCTGGCTCAAACTGTGCCCCTAGTTCATTACTTTGACCATTTTTTGTTTTCTTTCTAAAACAGTTTTGATCAAAATGAACGTCAGATTAACATGCTTGTTCAATTTTTGATTTGAAAATCATGCAAGTCAGGCCGTAAGCACTGAAAGTTTTCCTTTTTGGGTCCAAACATGGTCCGATTTTGGAAAATGAAATAATTTTCGAGAAAATAGTCAACCTCAGTAAAAAATTTTCAAAAACTATTTTCGCAAACGGTCAATGCTCGACATGGCACGGAACCTACCCTCGAGATACGCGACCTCGGATCGGAGGCAATTTGGGAAAATTGCCCCTTGCTTGAAGGGACGTATGGCAACGGAAAGTTGCCCCTAGTTTGGACGGCAACTTACGGCGACGGATGGCAACGGAAAGTTGCCCCTTGTTTGGGATAATGCCGCGGCATGCTCGTTGATGATTGATTGCGACCGAGCTCTCTGGCACAGAGAGGACGGAGACGGCCACAAACAATAAATGGACACAGTCATCTTGAAAGCATTGGTGGCCGGGCCTCAGGAGGAAGTTGATCACGTAGCTCCTGTTGCAACTGAGACATCGGATTTGGAAGAAGCACAAGTAATCAAAACCATTGCATGGACCGAGACGCTATGAAAGCGTTAAGGGCTGGACTTCAAGATGAAGTTGCCTACGTATCCCAAACATGGGAATCAAGCCTTACGTAGTTCCGGTTAAGGTACACTCGGGTATTTTAACCTTCACTATTTTTAGGCTCTTACTTTTGCCAAGGCGCCCAATGCGGGTTTTCAACCTTGCGAGCTTCTTTTCATTTTCTTTTTCTTTTCGTCATTTTTTATTTTTCATTTCTTCTCTTTTTTTTTTGTTTGCATTTTTTTGTTGTTTTTTTTGTATTTTGTATCTTTTTTTTTTTTGCTTTCTTTTTCTTTGCTCTAACTTTTGCCCGGGCCGCCCTTCCGGGTTTTCGGCCCAGCGAGCCTCTCAAAGGGTAAAAGTATAACTAGCCCATGCCGAATGGTTTTGCAATCGAAGCCTCCCTGTATCCCAAAGAGTGACTGTTGTGTCGACTTGCAGAAAAGTCCATCACGGTTGCTTCACGAGCCTTGGGTGGCGGGATCTGATCTGCTTGACCTGACTCTGGTGCCTCTTGCTCGAGGGCTGCTTCAAGTTGGGCCACACGGGCATTTGACTGCTTGGACATTCTGAACGGATTCCCAGTTCGGAACAGATAGATTGAACCTTGAGGCTGAGAGCGATCTTAGGCTGCACAATCTCAAGAGCGATTCCACACAAGTCTTCGCAGGACTGCGCAAAATATTTTTTTGAATTTTTGAAAGTTTTTAAGAAGGCGACGAATCACTCACGCTGAAGATGGTGTGGAACCAATCTGGATCAAAGCTAGGGTCCTTCTCAGTACTCACGCTGACGGGCATGATTTCATTCATTAAAAGCTCAACGTGCTTCTCTTTCTCTCAATTTTGATCAAAGTTGCAAAACCCGAGGAATTCCTTCCTCTTCGTTTTTATCACCGCAGTGTACGAAAAAAGGTTTTGAAAAACTTAGGTCATTAAAATGAGTTCAAGGCACAAGAGAGTAGGTAGAATGTACCGTCGTTCCATTCACATCTTCCGGCACAATTAGCTCAAACTGAAAGCAAGCACGAAAACGGGATAGCCGCAGCTGTTTCATTCCAAAACCCTGATTGCAACCGGCTCCCTAACTGAGACAGACTCAAAGGGAAAACAAAACAGGTAATTACAAGGTAAAACGGTGCTCGAGGCAACAACCCCGGAATCACCTGGTATACTATACAAAAGGGACTGACTCATTACAACAAGACAGACCCTGTAAGCAAAAGGACTGACTCAGTATAGAGAGACAGACTCAAGACAAAACAAAAGACTGACTCGACACCCAAATCAGATTTTTACAAAACTAGCATTGGTCGATGCTCAAAAATGCGTGCCAAACGCTACACCCAAAAAATGTACCAGACACTGCCTGCAGGCGGTTCACCTTCTAATTACACACTTGCGGTATCTGTGTCCTCAGTATCTGTGTCCTCAAAATCCAAGAATTCTGTAGTGACTGATTTGGCCGAGGTAGGCGGGAGGATAACCTTGTTGTCAATCAAATCCTGTACCTCATGACGGAGGCGGAAGCAATTATCAGTAGCATGACCAGTCTACTGGTGGTACGCACAGTACTGAGTGGCATCATGGCCTGCTGGAAGGGGTTTGGGGAGCGGCCTAGGCTCGAGCGGTGTAAGATGCCCCTTTTTGGCCAAAATCAGAAGTGCCCTAGACAAAGGCATGTAGAGAGGATGGAAGACCCTGCGCCCTCGGGGCAGGTACTTTGGAACCTGAGTACTCTTGCTAGATGCACTAGCGAACGGGTCAGCAGGTGCGGCTTTGGATTTCTGATTCTTTCCGGATGCAAGGCTGGGAGCGGGAAGAACCGTTTTGGCATGACGGGGCCTATCCTGGTTCTCCGATTGACTGGAACTACCCTCAGGCGGGGCGGGGAAAGCGTCTTCCACAGCTTTGGCCACAACTGCAGATATCTGTTGCTTGTTCATCCCCCCGGCTTTCAAAGCCTCGACTGCCCACAGCAATTGTTTGATAGGGTCGGCATCTGCCTTCATCTTGCCTTTGTCTCCGGCCTCGGCCTGATCTGGAACTTGGTTTGATGCGTCGTTGCCATAGCCGGAGGCCATCTCCGGTTGGTTGAGTTCAATTACAATCCGTCCCAGTAGTGGGGGCTCCTGGGGTATAAAGCCTCCGGCATATGGTGCAGCTGGTGGCGAAACAGACATCCTGTAGGCGAGATCCGCCATGGACCTTTGAAGATCACCTATCATTCCCATTAGCTCAAAAGTAGTAGGCTCGCGAACCTGACACAGTTGAGGGGTCCAGACCGGATGCGCAACCGGCGATCTGGGTGGATGCGGCATATCAACCGTAGTTTCGCTGTGTAGGGTGATTTCCTGATCCAACGCGGCCGCCATGACCACAATCTCTTCTGAATTCTGCGTCATGCTGAGACACTAGCTATCCTGGATCAACTCTCTGATTTTCTGAACTGAAACGGGAAACAAGCAGCATTTCAGCCCCAAACAGATCAAACACGGGTGTAGTCGAGCAACTGCACTCTACTACTGATCACTGTTCCCCAGAATCACTGTTCAAAACTGAACTGACACCCGCAGGCACAACTGATTCTCAACCATACTGATACTAGTGCCCTCAGGCCTGATGCTCAAACTTTGCAAACTGATATATGCGTTCCCCTGCAGAGATACACTCTATAAAGCACATAGCAGATAAATGAGAGCCAAAACACCCCTATGTTGGGGTAGGGTTTCCCTGTCCTATTTTGTCAGGAGCTAGGGTTTCACTACGCACGCAGCGGTTTCAAACAACCTAATATCGGGTGAGCAACCTGTCCTAGTTTGGAATGGTCACTACGGATTTCGATATGCACTAGGTCGAATGGTCGAAAAGGGTGCCCCGGTAAAACCGGGGTTTGTGTTCCCATACTGGCAGAGCCCACAACCGGCCAGCCTTACGGACATGCCTTGACAAGACAAGCCTCCGGCAAACCGCTCAGGAATAGCAGATGGCCAACACGGTGTCCTAGGCGCACCAATGCACATGCAATGCAAAGAAACACATATGTGTAGTCAAAACAGGATATCACGAGTTCGAGTCAAGCTCTCTAAACTCCCCAGCAGAGTCGCCAGAAACTGTAACAGTGCCCGCGGGGGGACCGCGCGCTACAGTTCGGACTCTCCTGCTTTTTTGTTTTGTTGCGGTTCATAATCTGAACCAAAGAGTCCAACTCTGGCAAATCGTTTTGAGAAAACAATTTTTTGAAAAGTAGTGCCAAACATGGACTGCTTTGCCAGATACAGAGTCGCCACCTAAATATTTTTAAAATTGGGGAATTTAGGAAACCCTGACTCGGTGCCGAAGGCCACGTGTCCGTCATCACCAAAGTGACTTGGCTCGGGAGCTTGGGTACGATCGGGGAAGGTCAGCTATGAGCACCCTCTCTCGCCCGATCCGAAGACCGGCCTCTACTAACCATGATATCCGTTTTTGAAAACTTTATGCATTCTTATTCTGGTTATTAGCCTAGAATTACTATGTGATGCGCACAACACAAAAGTATAGACTAGATTGCCTAACTTGGAAATAAACATTGCATATCCGTTTTGTCTCGAAAAACGTGTTGGTTTTTGCTACTCGAAAGTAGGCTAAAATACGGATTTCAATGAGTTGTTCCAACTCACGCAATCCAACCTCCACCCACAGGCATTCAAGCAATTTATCACGTAAGCATTTAGCCGCATAGCAAGCATACTGTCATGGCAAACGTTCACACGCATGCGACATGCTAAAGCATAAAAACTTACATCGTACTCCGTGCCAAAAACAAGAGACTGGTTAGCAAAACATGCATGACCTAGTTCATGTTAAGTGGCTAATGCAACACAGACATAGATGCAATCTAGAGTAGGCTCGGCTAACCCTAAACATGGCATATGAAATGCGCGAGTAGCACGTATTCAATTTGGAAATCGAAAGTACGATGCAGTTTGCATGATGTACTGAGCCCGGTGCATGTAAACAAATGCATTAATGCACGCATGCATTGCATAAGGTATGCTAATTTAAATGTGCCCTAATCTACCATCGTAAGCAGGTAAATAAAAGGGAAGAAAGAAGTGGGGATTGGAAGACATACATCCACTCACACACACTTATTACAGATACGCCCTCACTCGGAGGGACCGAAAGAATATACAATTTAATTAACTACGCAAGCTAATTAATTATTACAAATTAACTAAATTAATCAGATAAATTAATTAATCTAATTAAACAGTAAACCGCCTCGGGATGAGGGCCAAATGCAGCATGCGCTCGGGATTGGCTCGGAACCGCACTGCCATGCATGGATTGCCTCTGTTTCCTCTGCTCTCCTCCTCAGAAAATTGCCAAAGTCCCAGGTGTGCCTCTTAGGGCACTGGGGATCACCACCGGCTGGGGTAGGACACCACCGGCTGAAGGAGGAGGCCACCGGCACAAAAAGAAGCCATCGGCTGTTTGTTGACTGCCGGTCGGCACTAAATAGTGCCGGCCGGCACTGAATGCCTGCAGAACCTGCAACTCACAGCAGCAGAGGGGAAATCTATGCATGACAATATAATTCAAGCCATTTATGCACCAAACACATCCCTTATCATGTTAGTGACTCAAAGGGGCATGTGTCTCGATTCCCGGACCACCAATCACGCATTTCCATGCATGATGGCCCAAGGAACCAAGGATGCAACTTCACTTTCAAATGCATGCAAACCAAATAAACATGAAAGGGTGCCAAACCTCTATCATTTTCAATCTCAAGAGGCCAAGCATGCATGCTTATGCAATGCGACTCTAAGCATGTTATCTAGCATGCAACATGAACAATGCAAGCAAGCTAAACATGTTAGGGATACAACCTAAGCAAAGAGGCATATAAACCAAGCAATGGAGTGGACTAAAACATGAATTAGGCAACTTCTAATTGGCCTAAAATCAGTGGCCAAAGTGCCTAGAAATGGAGACTAAACACACACACACACATGCAAGTGTTATGGTCCAAACCCAAGGCATAAGCATGGCAACTCTTAAGCACACTTGAAGAGACCAAACATGGACAATTAGCATGCAAGTTAAGCTCTGAAATCATGCTATAAAATGATGCCAAATCATGTTAAACAAGATGAGCAAATGCATGCAAAAGGGGCCAAGTGCTTGGGGCAAGCCATGTAGGCTTGAACCAAGGCCAAGTCCACCAAGCCTCACAAGGCTAAGGGGGCTCAAAACAGGTCAAGGGCAGACCTAAGCAAGGCCAAGGGTGTACCTAGATGGCATCTAAGAGGCTTAAACCCTAAGGCATACAAAGTGACCAAAACATGGAGCATTCAACACATGCTTTTTTAAAGCATTAAAGAGGCAACTAAGGCAAGCATACAAGCGCCCCAAAGGGTCTGAAATAACATGTTAAATGGTTCCAAACCATCAAAAATAAAGCAAGCAAGGCATGCTACACTCTCATGCTCTTATGGCCAACAAGTCAAATGCAAAGGAGCTATGAGATACAAGTCATGACCGACCAAAACAAGCATGGACAGACCTCATGCATGTCAAAATAAGCATACAAGCTTCATGGATCTAAGCCTAAAACATGCTAGAAATAGAGGCACACAACCTAGGCATGTTAAGGGACTATTAAGGCATTACAAAGCAACTATGCAAGGCATGCAAAGAGTGCTAAAACCAACACTTAGCAATGTCATATTAGGGCATAATAAACATAAAATGTAGCCAAGACATGCTCAACAAACAATCAAACACTATGCTCTCTCAAGAGGCCAAATCTTGCCCTTTTCAAGGACATCAAGGAGAGGGGGTGGCCCTCTCCTTCTTGAGACTCTAAGGCATCATCTCCACCACTGAAATCCCTCAAGATTTCAGTGGTGAAGAGATCCTAACACCAAAGTCTCAGATCTCTCACAAAATGGCACAAAAAGTGGCCTTTTCAAGGCCTAAGGGTGGTCAAACTTACCCAAACCACCAACCACTCTTAATGAACAATAAAGAGGCTTAAAAAACAGAACTTTTATGTGTTAAACACTAAGCACAAAAAACAGCTCTAAGATATAGAAAAATGGAGTGCAAAAATGGGGTAAAAAGGGAGTAAAGTGATTACCCTTGTAGACCTCTTCAACAATGGTGATCTTGTTGCTTCCTTGAGCTCCAAACCAGTCAAAACCCTCAAGAACAAGCTCTGATCTTTGAGAACACCAAGGAAAGGTGAAAGACTAGGTGTTTAGGTGCAATAATATGAACTAAAACACCTAGAATACAAAGGGAAGAGAGAGATATGATATGTATCTAACCTAACCCTAAAAACCAGAGCTCCCTCTCACCTTTCTAACCAAAATTTTCTAACCCTTGAGCCAAGAGAGAAGCCCTTCTCTTATAGGCCACCAAAGCTTACAAGCTAAGTCAACCAAAGGCTCATCCCCTCCATACACATGTATGGAGGGGAAGCAAAAGCTAAACAGAGTCTAAAAATATCTCATAAAGCAGCTGTAAAGTGGTCGGCAGGGCAAAATGGTCATTTTGCCAAAACAAGTGCCGACCGGCACAAAAGAGTGCCGACCGGCACAATATAGTGCCGGTGGCAACAAAAACTAGCCGGTGGCCTCTAGCCACAGCCGGTGGTGTGTGGGGATGCTTCACAAGGCATTCCCTGCCCCTCTAGGGCAAAACACAGGTGTTTGGTGCAAAACCAGACACAAAACGGTCGAGTTCGGAGGTCCTGAGGCAAGGCGCGCGTAGCCGAGAACTCCGGGAACTCAAGACGAACACAAAAATGGATGATCACCGAGTGTTCAGGCGGTGACGTCCAAGTCTTAAGGACGGTCAAAAATGGGGTGTCTACAGAAGGCTCGACACCTAACTGCGCGGTTCTACACCCCCTACCCAGATTTACCGAGTATTTATCTTTTCGCAAACAGATACATTTCCAAACATTTCTCAAAAACAAATACATTTCCAATGAAATGAATATAATGCAATGCCCAATGCAACAAATGAGAAATATGGTTCAATTTACCTAAGTCTCATGTATTTCTACAACAATCATAGAGCTATCCTCCACCGATAGCCCAACAGAACAGATATTTCTATACAGATATTTAAACAATTAAATTCCAAAAATTCCGATAAATACAATCTATTCCACATCTCATCAAATATGAAAAACTACACTAGTTTTCATATCACAATCACATCCGGTAACCTCTCAAGGTCCATTTCTAACCGTGTCAGTTTTATTCCAACAGATACATTAAGCAAAATAATACCGTTAATGCCCAAGAAAACGTCATTTTCTTTCCAAACTCATCCTCCAAGCATTATTCAATGATGACATCCTATTTTGATCGAAAGCTCCAAAAATTAAATGTAATTCCTTTATTTTCTTTAAAAATGCTCTTTTGGTTGCAAAACGGGAAAAATTTCAAAACCGATCGAATCGAAGTCCGTTTTTGTTCAAATTTAAAACATAGCTCTTTCATAACCTTACAAACATATTCCAAGTTTACACTTTCACAATTTGGGCATCAACTTTTTATTTTTCTCAAAATTTCCCTTTTAAGCAAATAAATCACAAAATTTTCAAAAATTTTAATTAATTTATATGCAACTCTAAACTCCATATAATCAAGTAAAAGTGCATAAGGAAGTATAGGAAAAATCTCTACCTCAAGCTAGAAGAGGAAACAAGCAAAAATCTAAATTTTTGATTTTGTCGAATTTCGATCTCCACCGGTCAAAATGTTGCTCTCGCCAAGCTCTTCATTTTGGTCTAAAAAACATGGGTCTAAAATCTATTCTGCGAAAATGAATGTACTATAGGAAATAAATCTTGGAGCGATCTACGAAAGCAAAGCCTCAAAAACCCTTTGGAATAGCAGCCATGACCATCGTTGAAGATCGATTGACGAGGACAACACCACAAGCCTCTTCTAACTCGTTGATCTTCAAATTCTTTGAACCAGTAGTTGCAAAAAAAAAAAAAAAAAAGAAACGAAAAGACAGCGTCTAGCTGGGCAGAGTTTTAATCTTTAATGAGACAATATATTGCAGAAGTGTTGGGCGATGCACAAGAGCATTTGCTGGGAACTTCGTAGCAACTATGTAAAGGAGATTCCCAACAGCCCGATCGCACCCATCAGTTACAACTGTCTCGTGAATGACTACGATGAGATTTGTGGTGACCTTCTTGTTAGCGACGGTGTTCTTGGAGGTTCGCTCGTCCAAACCGATCTTCAGAAACAGGTCCAGAGGATTCTCGTTGCTGATGTTCACATCCTTCCCTACCATTTCTGACTCTCTCAGCTCTCAGAAACCAACAACCCTAGAGTTTATGTGAAGGGTGAGATGAGAAGATGATGAAACCCTAATAAAGCCTAGGTGTTAAGCTAAGCAAAAGTTAAGCTATGAAATGTTGAAGATTCTGTACTGTAGCGTCAGTCAGGAGATGAGAAAGAGAGAGAAACGATGACCAGACAAGTATTAGTGGGTTTTGTTTGAGCAGCTGTAAAGCAACTTTATATATATATTTATATATTAGTTGGGCTTTTTAACTCAGGGGTTTTGATGGTGGAACACCGTGAGAAGCACTTGGGCTGGATAGCTTTTCAGTGGGCATTAATTTAAATACCCACGGCTTATGGACTGTTTTCTTGGGCCCACATGTTATTTAGTAAATTGGCTAAGGGCAAAAAAATTTCAATTTAATTCAACTCATTACAAGCTTCCCCACTTAAGGAATTTCGTTTCCGAAATTCGCCTTGATAAAAAGAATAATGGAATTTACTCTTAATAAAATCACTTGAGCCTTAAACTCTCAATAACCATTTTCACATTGAGATATTCTTTCAATACCCCAAACACATACTAAGCCCACTCTCAAGAATTTAACGCCCTCTTACCTTCCATAGAAAAGACATCGTAACTGAAATCGAAACTCTCAAACTTACTTTAATCATAGAGCTGTAAACATAACAATAACTCCTCAATGATGGTACTACTATTTCTTATCGCTTGAATCAAACAAGAATGACAAACGATCTAATCCAATCGGCCCTACAATCGTAATAACATCTCATTCTAATTACATCTGCAAAATTATTTTACCAATATGAAGTAACAAATTTTTAGTAGGTTCAAAAACAAACTTTCTACACCCACCATGCATGATTATCAAGATACATTGTTCCATAGAAGCCACCCCTCAACTTAAAACCACTCGTACTAGAATTTCAACGAACAATATATAATAGAAGGAAAAGAAAAAAAAAAAAGGTGATTCTTGCAACATGTAAGGGGTTAATTTAAAATCTATCGAACTCGTAATTGGAATACAACCGTACTCGCAATCTCATTTGAACACATTCAAACACACCTACAAAATTTGCTTACTCCACACAACTAACTCAATAGATCACAACAACAAAGAATCCCACTACTTTGAAGAGCACTCAGAAAAGTATTCAAATATTACACACCATTAAAGATGACTCATCATAAACAATCTTTTCCATAGTCTAGTGCAATAATTTACTTAATATCCATCCAAAGTGATTATCTTAAGACTCTTAACCAATGAGAGCACCCTCCCTTTAAAGACACAATTCAATGATATATTTTGTAATCGCAACCGTCACACGACAACTAACTCATCTCAATATTAAAATGAATTCATACGCGGTTACCCAATTGAATAAAACCATCACAAACAATAATTTCAAATATTTCATCTCATGAGAACCTCCACTCATCCCCTAGTACAATCATATTCTTCCCTGAATTATTCCAAAAACAAAATTCACAAATCACTTTAGCCCCAACTGCTTCACTTAAACAACAAGAAACACCAACCCTTATGAAACATAATGCAATCATGCCAAAAATACTACTCGAAAATTCTCAGCCACAACTTTAATTGCCCAACCAAGAAATTTCTATATTATTTTTACCTATCCACTCTATTCCTTTCACTCGACAAACTGACTAACAGTTAACGCAAACTTGTCTACATCCACCCACACAATTTCATTCAAACATAGAATTTACCCTACTCCATAACATATACAATGTACATCCTAATATCAAAATAACATTTCTAACACAATTCCCCAAACATCGATAAAAAGGTTCGAATACTTCTTACGGACTTCAACCTCATGTTCCCAAGTCGCCTCCTCAACCCCATGGTGTCTCTACAACATTTTCACCAATGGACAAATACGAACAAAAGATACACAGACACATACGGACAAATACGGAGAAAACACACAGATACGTACATATACACAGACATATTTGGAGAATATGCCGTTACTGACAAGGAATATTCTGTCTATAGACGTCAGTGAGCATATGCCGTTACTACGATGGAATATGCCGTTACCTGACGTCATTACACGTAAGAAAAATAGGCAAAAAGGAAATAAAACACGAATGCAGGGGTACGGGGTTTCGAACCCCTGACCTCACAAGCTTCGTCCCTTGGTTCCTCAACCACTGAGCCAAACCACTGAACCCAAATCATTCTTGTGACAAAAATAGTCGAATAAATGTATATAATGCGAAAATATACAATATAGATACATATATGTATACAACTTCCCCGCTTCTCTCTCTTCCTTCGAAAACTGCGTCTGACACGCGGCCTTGCTTTTGCGTCAGTTGGCCGACAAAAGCAGACCTCCTCGATTTATAAGCTCGCCTCAGCTTTCTCTTCCTTTTTGTCTTCTTCTCTTCCTTCTTCTCCTTCTTCATCACTCTCTTTTATCTACTTAATCACTTTCTTCTCTTTCTTCTTTCTCATTTCCCTTGAGAGAGATAGAACATCGAGACTGAGCGGAGGAGAAAAGCTGCCCTAAAACTCAGTCTGTTCTCTGCTATTTCTCTGACTCTCATTTCTTTCTTTTTACACCTCTCACCACACATGGCCTCATCTCGTCCCCTTACTCTCTTTCCGAAGCTCAATGATCTTAGCTCTCCTGGACCGAGTGTCCCTGCTCTTACTCTTCCTAACCTTCCTAGACCAAGTGCCTCTGCTCCTACCCTTCTTAACCTTCCTGGACAGAGTACCCCTACCCCTACTCTTCTTAACTTTCCCATGATGTCAGCTGAGCAAATCATGGTTGCTCAATCTGACATTGAGGCCAACCACTTCACACTGAGATCTTGCATGGAGACAGTGACTGCGGTTACCAAATTATCTCATCGGCTGTAGAATATGAACAGTGAAGTACAATAGTTAAACGCCCAACTTTCTCTGCTCCAGCGCATGTTCAAGGATACACGAGCAGAGATTTGCGCACTGAAGGCAGAGAATAAGGAGTTGAAACGGAAGACCACCGTCATGACCCGATTCGGAGCACCTTCGTACATCACCTTTGACAGCCAGCAGGGAGTCAACTCCCTCGGCGGTCCTGTACGCACTGAGGCCAGACCTTCAAGGGTCTCCCAAGATGACAAAAAGAGAAAGAGTTCGGCGAGAGAGTCAAGTATTTTTTTTATGGCGTAACTGGCATAACACTTTGAGCTTGAAAACAATTTTGTTTGACTAAATTTGAGGATGATGGAATTTTGAACACTAAACCGGACATTGATTCCATACTGACTTGAATCAAATCATGGCTTAACGAAAGAAAAATGAAGCAAAACAATCTAAACACACTTATATACACTGACTGGTATTAATAAAAGAAAAACTGTGTAAATCAATACATTGGCAATAGAATTACAGGATAAGAAGGTATCTCTCACAACCAAAGGTGTTGGCACTAACTCTGGCGTGGTAACAGCATACACACACCCAGTAGGTCTCTGATCTACCTGTTTCCCTCCTCCTACGCCAGAATCTCATCCGGTATTGGCATCTCGTGCCTCCTGGGCCTACCATGCCTACCACTCCCCCTTCCACGTCCTAATATCCTAATAAAGGTAACACTCGAGATTGGCACAATCACAATTATGCCGAAACTAACTCACTCATGTCCTAAGGCAATGGAAAACAGTTAATTCATTCCACATAAGCGCATAGTCACATAAGCACATACAGATTTTCTTTCTAGATAATGATTGTCCCATGACGTTGCTAGAGTTCCAATCAGAAATAACAGTGATCAAGTGCTCTTCTAACTGAACTTCTAGGAACTCACAGACCCAATCAACATCTCAGAAATCAAACCCCATACCTATATAATCACATAAGTATGTTATCACATAGCACCTCATCATACAAATATCTCTATCAAGTGAGATAAACCCATTGTGGTACTAACCACTCCCCACGTACCCAAAGTATTCGAACTCGGTACGCTCTGATACCAAGTTGTAACGCCCTGAAAATTGAGCATGATATATCTATTTATGCAACAGAACCCACCTGATAGACAAACACATGTATATAACTAACTAATCCATATACCCATTTCCATTAAATCCCAAATGTCAAATACATGTTGTTCACATCTCAATGCCCTAATTCTAATCCCAAACATGTATTTTACAACAAGTATGAAATAGAAGCCAAACAGATAATAAGTGCCCTACATGCTTACAAATTTATCTAAGAACATTCTTGGTTACACAAAATGGAGTTTCAACTCAACACAAATACAGCCTTGAGCTTACATTCAACAAATAACAATAAAACAAAAATGAAGCCTCAGCTCCGAATCCTCCCAAGTCAATGCCTTGGCAGAGGTATAGCACCTGTACCTGAAATGATTTCCCTTATAGGGTGAGTCACAGCCCAATAGAGATATACTACACAACATATGAACAATGACAAGACTAAAGAGCAGTATGCTCATGCCATGCTAATGATAAAACCGTTTATCTCCCTTTTTATAAAGCATGCAATACTGAGATGCAACAACAAATATAAAACCATTTCCATTTTAAACCATATCTGTCACACGAATACGGGCCCTGTGAATCTCTAGGTGAGTGTTTGCAAGTAGGCCCTAATGCACTACCATTGTCATTTTTACCAGTAAACTAGAAGGCTCGACACCTAACCGCGCGATTCTACATGCCCTACCCAGATTCACCAAGTATTTATCTTTTCGCAAACAGATATGTTTCCAAACATTTCTCAAAAACAAATACATTTCCAATGACATGAATGTAATACAATGTCCAATGTAACAAATGAGGAATATGGTTCAATTTACCTAAGTCTCATGCATTTCTACAACAATCATGGCTATCCTCTACCGATAGCTCAAAACAGATATTTCTATACAGATATTTAAACAATTAAATTCTAAAAATTTTGATAAATACAATCTATTCCATATCTCATTAAATATGAACAACTACACTAGTTTTCATATCACAATCACATCCGGCAACCTCTCAAGGTCCATTTCTAACCGTGTCGGTTTTATTCCAACAGATACATTAAGCAAAATAATACCGTTAATGCCCAAGAAAACATCATTTTCTTTCCAAACTCATCCTCCAAGCATTATTCAATTATGACATCCTATTTTGATCGAAAGCCCCAAAATTAAACATAATTCCTTTATTTTCTTTAAAAATGCTCTTTTGGTCGTAAAATGGTAAAAATTTCAAAACCGATCAAATCGAAGTCCGTTTTTGTTTAAATTTAAAATATAGCTCTTTCATAACCTTACAAATATATTCCAAGTTTACACTTGCGCAATTTGGGCATCAACTCTTTATTTTTCTCAAAATTCCCCTTTTTAAGCAAATAAAACACAAAATTTCCAAAAATTCTAATTAATTTATATGCAACTCTAAACTCCATATAATCAAGTAAAAGTGCATAAAGAAGTGTAGCAAAAATCCCTACCTCTCTATCGGTCAAAATGTTACTCTCGCCAAACTCTTCATTTTGGTCTCAAGAACATGGGTCTAAAATCTATTCTGGGAAAATGAATGTACTATAGGAAATAAATCTTGGAACGATCTACGAAAGCAAAGCCTCAAAAACCCTTTGGAATAGCAGCCATGACCATCGTTGAAGATCGATTGGCGAGGACAACACCACAAGCCTCTTCTAACTCGTTGATCTTAAAATTCTCTGAACCAGTAGTTGCAAAACAAAACGACAAGGCAGCTTCTAGCTGGGCAGTGTAGACATCCCATTTTGATCAGCCTTAAGACTTGGGCACTTTGTTTTGACCACCCGCTGATGAAAATTGGAAAATGCTATTTTATGAATTTCTCAGCAGAAAAATAAAATTGAAGCTTTAATCCCAAACCTCACCTGTTTTGGCCAAATTAAAATATTTTTATTATTGTTTTATGAATTTGTAATCTTTTATAATTTTATATAATTTTGTGTGTTTGTACAAACTTTTTTTGGTGTGTTTATATAAATTGGCATGTGATATTTTATAAATAAAAAATAATAAAAACAAAAAAAGAAAAATAGAAAATCAAAAAAGAAAATATGGTCAGAATGTTGTGGGTGAGATGATGATAATATAAAAAAAATGAAAAAAGAAATATCATGGGGCGGTAGTGCAAAATATTTTAGAAAAAGAGGGCGGTGGTGGAAGAGTTTTATATGTCTCCATTCTATATCTCCACTCAAAACACTTCAATCTCTCTGGGTGGTGAATTAAAAGGTATACACACACATGGGCAGAGGGGACAATGGGTATCTTTGAAATCAAATTTAGAGATAAAAAGAGAGAAAACAAAAGCTGAGTAGGGAAGGGGTGATATTATTTTGTAGAGATTATAATAAGAGGGGCGGTGAGTGGTGTGAAAAAGGTGGTAAAAGATATTTTTTTTTTAAGGAGAAAGAAGAGGAGGGTGCAAGGGCCTGAGAGCTAAAAACAAAATTACATAAACACCACTACACTCTCTCTCTCGGGGGTCTCTCGGGGGGAGATGACGGACAAGTCCTTCTTTCTCCCTCATTAATGAAAAAACCATTCAAAAGCTTTTAGTCTAACATGGAGTTGGGGTTGGAGTTCAAGAGAGACACATGACACACATGAGGGAGTTTTAGGCTGCTGGGTTTGGTGGTGAGCATGAGAGGGTGAAAGAGTGAATAAAATAAGAAGGTTGGAGGAGGACAGCCCATACACACAGACCACAGACAGCACACATTGAGACATGCACAGCTACACACTCTCTCTCACACTCTCTCTCTGAACTTGATCTCTCTCAGGCTGGTTCTCCATACACACTCAGATACACCCTAGCACTCACACGGCTATCACACACTGAACACACACACACAACCCACACACACAGACAGCACAGCAGACATATGCACACTGCCACAGACACCCACACACAACACACTCCTACACAGAGCACACTCGGGTGAGAGAGGGGAGGGGACACGCACACTGATATAGATCAACACACACACACACACACACACGAGGAGGGGGGTGGTCTACTAAAGAAAGGTGTGCATGGAAGAAGAAGGGATCTGAAAAAAAAACACAGAATACACATAACATACCAACTTTTCTCTCTCTATGACTCTCTTTCTGGGTCTCGGTTGGGAGAGAAACAATCCAAGCATGGGTTATTTTTGGTCCGGAAGCTAATAGAGGAGGGGCTGAACTCTCTCTCTCTCTGCAATTCTCTCTCACGGAGACCTCTCACACATGCATTCTCTCTCGGAAATGAAGACCACCAAACTGTCTTGCTCTCTCTTATATCGCTCTCTCTCATAGAAAACAAATGCATGTTTCTCTCCATATTCTCTGTAACCAAACCACCACCATCATGGCAGCAGCAGCAGCCCCTCTTCACTCTTGGTCTCCCTTCCGCCGCATACGGTTGAACCGATCTCACGGACTCTCTCTCAGAGGCTCAAACTAATCTCTCTCTCTCTGCCAAAGCCTCAAACAAAATAGAGAGCTTAACAATCCAGCACTTGGAGAAAAATCATGGTTATTGGGCCGTAAAGTTATGGGATTTTGGTGCTCTAGAATAATAACCCATGTGGATATCATTTATGTTGGGTTGGTGTATTTTTTTTGATTGGCCAATGGGTTGGTCTTGAAGAGGTCGGGCCGGCTTGACAGTGGGCCGGTTTTGTTTGAGTGTTGATGGGGCCCTCCATTGAAGATGAGTTTACATGGGCTGGATTGGAGTGAAGACATTGCCGGGGTTTAAAACTTTTATTTTTTGAGTGTTTGTGAGGTTTTATTTTATTTTATTATTCATTCCTTTCTCTCCTTCGAATATGTAATAATTCAGGTGTTGTAATAATTTTCCATCCCCGCTTCTTTCTATCCCATTCTTTAATCGCTTTTCCTAACTATACATATGTATATATCTGACATGCCATACATATCCATGCTTTGCATCCATGTTTCATGCATTAAGATCCGGCTAAATTTGTATTTGTGGATTTCATCAATTCTTATGTGATTATATGCGTTACCCCATGCTCTTGAGATGTTTCACACGCCATATCTTAGAATCTGAATCTTTAACTGCATCTCATGAGCAAATTGCATTAGAATTCTGTATATAGGATCATGCATATTTTACTAACTTTGTTTTGTAGCTTGTTCGCAGGACAACGGTAAATATGTGAGTTTTTATACTTTAGCATCCCGCTTGTATATAATTTTCTTATCATGTTTAGCATCCTACCATGTGGCTAATTGCTTAAGTGATAAACTGTTTGAATGCCTGTGGATGAAGGCTTGTTGCTCGAATTGGAATAATTCAACGATTGTACGTTTTAAGCCCACTTTATAGTGGCAAATTCACAAACTTTAAGCCCATTGAGGTGGAAAAATCAAACCCTTCTCAAAACAAACATGACATTGAATTGTCCAATTCTTGCAAAGTTAGTCTATACTTATATGTTTCACATAGTAATTTTTAGGATTTATTAAATAATCAGATTATGAACATATAAAGAAAATAAAAGTCATATCATGGTTTAGTAGAGGCCGATCTTCGATCGGGTGAGCGGGGGTGCTCATTATTGACCTTCCCCTCTCATACCTAAGGTTCCAAGCCAACCATCTTTGGTTACGATGAACAGTGGCCTTGGCACGAGTCATGGGTTTCCTAATTTTCCAAAATATTAGGTGGCGACTCTGAGATCTGATGACGTAGTCTATTTCTGGCAAAGGTTTTGCAATAAAATGGATTTTCAATAAAAGTTGCCAAATCTAGACTCTCATCTATGTTTCACATTGCACTCGTGAGGCTAGATCAAAGAGATCTCGAGAGTCCGAACTATTTAACTCGCGCGGGTATCCCCCAGGCATGTTACAGGCAGGAGTTTTAATATTTAATGAGACAATATATTGCAGAAGTGTTGGGTGATGCACAAGAGCATTTGCTGGGAACTTCGTAGCAACTGTGTAGAGGAGATTCCCAACAGGCCGATCGCACCCATCAGTTACAGCTGCCTCGTGAATGATTGCGATGAGATTTGCGGTGACCTTCTTGTTAGCGACGGTGTTCTTGGAGGTTCGCTCGTCCAAACCGATCTTCAGAAACAGGTCCAGAGGATTCTCACTGCTGATGTGCACGTCCTTCCCTACCATTTCTGACTCTCTCAGCTCTCAGAAACCAACAACCCTAGAGTTTATGTGAAGGGTGAGATGAGAAGATGATGAAACCCTAATAAAGCCTAGGTGTTAAGCTAAGCAAAAGTTAAGCTATGAAATGTTGAAGATTCTGTACTGTAGCGTCAGTCAGGGGATGAGAAAGAGAGAGAAGACGATGACCAGACAAGTATTAGTGGGTTTTGTCTGAGCAGCTGTAAAGCAACTTTATATATATATTAGTTGGGCTTTTTAACACAGGGGTTTTGATGGTGGAACACCGTGAGAAGCACTTGGGCTGGATAGCTTTTCAGTGGGCATCAATTTAAATACCCACGACTTATGGGCTGTTTTCTTGGACCCACATGTTATTTAGTAAATTGTCTAAGGGCAAAAAAATTTCAATTTAATTTAACTCGTTACAATTTGTGGACAATCTTCCAAGTTCAATGGATGTTAAATCCCTGTTCAAGCTCTTCACAAAGTTTGGCATAATGAAAGATGTCTTTATTCCCTTCAAAAGAATGAGAGTGTCAAGCTTAAGATTTGGTTTTGAGATTCGACTGTCCTGTAGCATCAGATATTGCTATTCAGAAAGCAAATGGTCTTTTGGTGGATGACAAGGTTCTTGAAGTCAAAATTGCTTCTTATGACAAGAGCAAGAGGGATGTGCACAGCAGGGGCGGGCCCAGAACACCAGAGAATCATTCGAACCAACCAAAAGCAGGGGTCAAGTACCATATGTTGGTCACAGATCGTTCGCAGAAGTACTAAAAGAGGGCACAATCACTGAAGCTGGGAAAGCAAGCACAGCCATCAAAGTCAATGAAAATGGTCATGGCTGGCTCTATGAAAGTGTCATAATCAGACTCAATACGGATTACTCCATTAACAATATCGAAGAGGCCCTAAAGGAAAATGGGATATTGCAAGCTATGGTCAGAAACGGGGAGGTCGTGATGTAGTATTGACTTTTAAATCCCAAGAGGAGTTGCAATCAAACATCCACAATATTAAGGATTGGTTTAAAGATTGGAGTCAGTTTGTGTTGGAATAGAAGCTAGGAGTCCAAATTCAGCAAGAGAGATGTGTGTGGTTAAGGTGTTATAGCATACCCTTAAACCTCTGGAATAGGAACACACTTAACAACATTGGAAGCTTGTGTGGGTCAATTCTTCACTTGGAGGGTGATATTAGTCAACCTAAGTCCTTCTCCTACTCTAGAACAAAGTGGTTACATCATGCATGGAGTTTATATCCTCAACAATAAATCTGGAGTGCAAGGGCAAACTCCACCCTATACTTGTGTATGAAGACCATCTTGACAACCCAGTACAGTCTTTTAGAAAATCACACAATGAGCAGGCTGATTGTAGCTCCAATGTCGGCTTCTACAGGGTGGAAGATGTTACTTTTCTAGAGAAGTGCTGCAAGGAGAAGGTTGATGACGATGATGCGGTGGCAGAGGGATATGACCACTCTGGTGCTGTCGTTGCGTGTTCCAATGAGGTAGCATATAGGGAGGGACTCACATAGTGCTATAGTGGAGAGAATGTGGGTATAGTGGTGGAGGAGACCATGTGTGACGTGAGTCTTTGCAATGCTAATGTAGTAGACGTGAAAGAAGTTGGTGCTGTCGTTGCTTGTTCCAATGCAGTAGCACACAGGAAGGGACTCACACAGTGCTACAGTGGAGAGAAGGTGGATACAGTGGTTGAGGAGACTTTGTGTGATGGGAGGCTCAGTAATGCTAGTGTACTAGGTGTAACAGAAGCAATGATGAAAGAGCTAGCACCCTTCCAAAAAGCTATGTTAACCCCCTGAGGCGTGTTGAGCAAGTTTTATCAACTGGCTTTATCAAAAGTCTTAGTGGACCAAAAGGTAATCTTGGGCCTAGCATTAATCTTGAGGTGGACTTGGCCCACTCACATGGTAAGCATTTACTTCAAGGCCCTAATATCAAGCCATCTGAACCACTTGTTACCAAACCTAGCAGTAGTAAAGCATTGCCTGGGTGCCACTCTCCTGTGCACTCTATCTCCACAGACCCACATGATAATGTTAGTCTAACTGGGTTGGGCATTTTGGGGTTTCAAGATCAAGGCCATGGTAGACCACCTACTTTCATCCTTAATCCCCCTGTGGAATGTTAAGAAATCAGGAAAAAAGAAGGCTCGGGTGGAGGGCTTCTCCCGTTTTGCTAGGCTTTATGGTCACAAAACTGCAGCAATTAGTAAACACACTTCCAGGTCTGTTATCTTCAGAATAGTAGCATTTGCTCTTGCTCACTCAAATCTGTCTGAGGGTGACTCAAGTTTAAATAGCTTTTTCCTTAAAGAAGCCTAAAGCAACTATTAACTTGGGGGAGAAACTTGGAATAAACTTTAAGGAAAAAAAGTTGTTGTGCTAGACAAGATTATTGACCTAAAGCTGAAAGATAAAGAAAGAATCAACAAAAAAGGGTAAGGCAAAGCTGCAATAGTAGTGGTTGGGGGTCTTACAGTGTATCAATTGTCTTTCTATGAAGCTTCTTTCTTGGAATGTCAGAGGCATTGGTAAGCCCGAAAAGAGGGCAGAATCAAAAGACTTTTAAAAGATAGGCACATTAATGTTGCATTTCTTCAAGAAACTAAGAAAGTAGTGGTTTCAGATACTGTAGCTCAAGGGCTTTGGGGAAATAGGAAAATAGAGTTTATGTCTGTGGATCCTGATGGCACTATAGGAGGGCTTCTTTGCATTTGGGACCCAGATGTTTTCTAACTTTCTGGCAGCTGCTGCAACAGGAGGTTTATTCTTTTCTCAAGTACACTCTAATATTAATATCTCAGGGTAATCAAGAGATACAAAGAAAAAAAAAGAACCAAAAAATAATCCTTATCTCTTTGCTAAAAAAACTTAAAAAAATAATGATAATAACCAAGAGATAAAAAAGAACAAAAAATAAAAGGATAAAAATCCCATATAGTTATTCTTATCTCTCTTCTTAAAAAAATCTAAAACATCTTCTCTTACGTTCTTCTTTCGTGTCCATAAACAGTTGTATTATTCTCACTAAAATGAAACTAAAAAGGATGCGGAAAAAAGACTCACAACCCTTTACAACAACATGAATATTTCTCTATATCTTTCTAAACAAACACAAGCTCAAAAAGTTGTTCATCTATAGAGACATGGTATGTCACTAAAATTCTAAAGGTTTTATTATCTTTTACTTTTGTTTTCGTTAATTAATTCATAGATAAATTAAAAGTTGATTTTTTTTTTCTACTATGACATTTTTCAATTGTGTGTTTTATATTTTTATTTTGTATTAATATTGAATCACTTTTTAAAGATCATTCAATCATTTCTCCATTTTCATAGTTTTTTTTTTCCTCAAAGATTTTGAACAAAAAGAAGAGCAATAACAGTGTTATAGTTATCATCACAAGAAGTTGAAGTCGAGGATGGGGGAAATAGAGGGTATTATTCTCTATTTTTGAACAAAAATAGTTGTATTATTCTCCCTAAAATGAAACTAAAAAGGATGGGGGAAAAAACTCACAACCCTTGTGCATGCCCTTTTTAACAACAACATGAATATTTCTTTATATCTTTCTAAACAAACCCAAGTTCTAAACTTATTCATCTACAATTTACTTATAGAGACGTGGTATGTCACTAAAATTCTGAAGGTTTTATTGTCTTTTACTTTTGTTTTCATTAATTAATTCATAGATAAATTAAAAGCTGATTTTTTTTTTTTCCTTCTCTAACATTTTTCAATTGTGTGTTTTATATTTTTATTTTGTGTTAAATATTGAATCACTTTTTAAGGATCATTCAATCATTTCTCCATTTTCATAGTGTTTTCTTTTTCAAAGATTTCGAACAAAAAGAAGAGCAATGTGTAACAAGCCCGCGGGGGACCTCGCTACAGCTCGGACTCGATTTGTGTTACGGTTCTTAATCTTGAACCAAAGAGTCCAAATCCGGCAAATCGTTTTGAGAAAACAGATTTTTGAAAGAAGTGCCAAACATGGACTGCTTTGCCAGATACAGAGTCGCCACCTAAATATTTTATTTTGGAAAATTTAGGAAACCCTGACTCGTTGCCTAAGGCCACGTGTCCGTCATCACCAAAGTTGCCTCGGCTCAGGAACTTGGGTACGATTGGGGAAGGTCACTTCGTGACCACCCCCGTTCACCCGGTCAAAGATCGGCCTCTACTAACCATGATATCTAGTTTTGAAAACATTATGCGTTCTTATTCCAATTATTAGCCTAGATTTACTATGTGATGCGCACATCATACAAGTATAGACTGGATCGCCTGAATTGGAACGAAACATTTCATGTTTGTTTTGAAAATGATTTGCTACTCACAAGTAGGCTTAAAATGCAGATTTTGCCACCCTCCGGTGGGCTTTAGAAAAGATGGTTTTGCCACTATCTAGTGGGCTTAAAACTCGCAGTCGATGATTTGTTCCAATCCAAATAACCCAACCTATACCCACAGGCATTTAGGCAGTTATATCACATAAGCACATAGCCTCATGGTAAGCATGCTATCATGGCAGTCACTCACACGCATGCAAGGATGCTAAAGCATAAAACTTACCGAGTACTCCAAGCCAAAACAAAAGCTAATTAGAAATCCATGCATGATCCTAATTATACGGAAATGCCTAATGCAACGCATGCAAAGAATGCAACTATAGCAGGCTCGGCTATTCTAAACATGGCATATGAGATGCGACAGTTAACAAGTATTCAATTTGGAGTTGAAATACAGATGCAGTTAGTATGGTGCGCCGAGCGCGGTGCATGCAAGACAGATGAATGAATGCAAACATGCTATCATACTGTATGCTAATTGAAATATGCCCTAATCTAACCATCATAAGCTGGTAAATAAAAGGGAGAAAGACGTGGGGTTGGAAGACATACATCACACGCACGCACACTTTTTACAATATTGCCCTCGCTTGGAGGGTCTGAATAAATAATACAGTCCCGAATAAATTATTATAGTCCGAATAAATACAAAACCCTAATTAATTAACAAATTAATTCTAGGAAAGCAATAAAACTAGCATGCAAGCTAGGGACTGCCTCGACTCTGCTCCGGATGATGGATAATGCATGTTTTGAGTTGCCTTGAGCGGAAATCCACTGCGATGCCCCGACTAGCCTCTGTTTGCAATTGTTCTTGGAATGCGTGCCAAGCTTCGGAAGGCTGCTGATTCTTGATTTGCTCCAACAGAGAGCAAGAGAGGGGCATAGCAATGTATTTTCACGTATGTATGCATACCTCGATCCTCGTGCCACCAATCACGCATCTCGATGCATGATGGCCGAGGAGTCGAATTGCACAACTCAATATGGAATGAATGCATATGAAAACACAACGAGACCAAGACTCCATCATGGGTAATCCGGAGTGTCGGTGACAGGGAATCGGGACACATTCCGTCACTCGAAGTACGAAACGTCCCTCGTTTCCCGTGCTCGGGCTAACTCCTATCCCGAACACAATGCAATATGCATGACATGCATGAATGCAACTAAGATACAACCTAACATGCACAATGCTATGAAATGGCATACACGATGCACGAGGTAACATGGCATACACAATGTGTAATGGACTTACACCAACACAAGTGGACCTTAGCCACACTCACATAGGAGGCCATAAGATGAAAATGAGACACTCGAGATGCGTGCACACATGCATGCAAACTGAGGACCGATCCTAAGGCACGAATGCCACTCTACCAAAGCATGGCAAGGCATGGAATATGGCATATGAACATACAAATTTGAGCGCTAAAATACGATGCTAAACAGCCCCGAAACATGGAAACATGGTACCCGATGCATGATACAAACCCCGAAACTCAAAACTATGCACGTGGAATGACTTATAGCTATACAAAGCATGCATTATTTGATCATGAAGCATGAAGACAGAAGCAAGGCAGTCCCAAAACATGAGCTTTTCTAGTTCAAAGCATGGTCAAAAAGTGCTAGCAAGATGGCTTAAATTAACATGCAATTTTGACTAGTAAACAAGGTTTACATGGCAAGTGTATGAAACAGGTAAGAACTCATTGAACCACCAAAAATCAGTGAACAAAACATGCTAAAATATGCCCGAATAACCATGGAAATGCAGCCAACACATGCACAAATGAGGAGCTCCTTTAGAGGGCATACAAAGGGATTCTTAAGCACATACAAGATAGACATGTGGCAGCCCCAAATCAACTTTGAAAATCAAATATGATAGTCTCAAAACTCGCCAAATTGGGCCTGAAATGTGGCCAGGAAATATGCAAAGAAGGGTCCCTTTGAAAGGCCAAAATGGCCATCAAACAAGTCAAGGTGAGAGGGGGTCACCCCCCTCTAATTTGGAAGCTCAAAACAGTGACCAAGCCACTGGAAATCCACTGGATTCCAGTGGCTAGAGGGCCAAACAAGGCATGTAACAATAGCTAGGATATAAAGCTCAAAATAAGAGGCAACCAAGCATACAAGATAGCATATGACCTCAAAAAAGAATGGAACCTTAATAAAACATGAAGATACTGTCAAAACAAGACTTTTTCCAGTTTACAACAAGTCTCAAAAATGAACACAAATAAGGCTAAACCATCATGCAAAAAAAGGTCCTAAAAGAGAGAATAGAGGAAAGGGGCAGCAGATGGTCCCAAATGGCCAAGAGCCCTTCAACAAAGTTGAAGAGGGGCTCAAAACATGGCACTTCACAGTTTACATCAAGCCCCGAAAGTAAACACAAGTGGGCCTAAAACATTATGCAAGAAAAAGGCCAAAAGAGGGATAAAGAAGCAAGTGATAGCTGGAGACCTCAAACAGAGGAGGGCCCTTCAAAAATGTTGAAGAGGGGCCCAAAACATGGTATTTTACAATTTATGGCAAAGTCCAAAACAGCTCACAAATAGGCTTAAAATACTATGCAAAAAAAAAAAAAAGCCAAAAAGAGAGGTAAAGAAGCAAGTGGTAGCTGGAGACCTCAAACAGCAAGAGGTCCTTAATCAAACATGAAAATGAGCTTAAAATAAGACTATTTCCTGTTAGGGTCGGAGCCCAAAAATATAAGCACAAGGAGCTAAGATATAGACCAAAATAGTGCACAAAAGAAGGAAAATGGGACTCACCCTTGAAGACTAACTTTCCAGCAGCCTTTGGTCCAAATTTCTGGACTTTCAACCTCTTCAAATGCCCTCCAAGGTGCTGGAATGAGGTGTGGAAATGTTGTGCTATGGGTTGGTGTAGAAATGGTACAAGGCTTGAGGGGTTTTGAGGGTTGAAGTAGAGAGAGAGAGAGAGAGAATTAATGCAAGAGCTCCAAAGGGTTTTTTTCTAACCCTTAAAACTGAAGGGGATGGGCTGGTTATATAGGCACAAGAGTGGAGAAAAGGGAGGGAGATTCAAATTTAAGTTTCCCCCCCAAAAGTTCCCCCCCTCGGATACAGAATCTGGGGGGAAAAGGAGGTCACAGCTGGAAGGAACAGGGTGCAAGGATCATGGCCGGCCAGTTATCTAGGGTTTAGGTGGCTGGCCAGCCCTCCCCATGGCCGGCCGGCCAAGGGTCAAAAGGGTCAATGAAGATTGCTGGCCGGCCACCTCAAATTGGTGGCCTCCCATGTGTGCACAACACAACTATGTAGTCAAAAACTGGAAGAAGTGAACCAGGAGAGAGAAAAACCCATTTTTTAGAGGGGTTCAAAAGGGTCAGAAGCAATTACTGGCCGGCCATATCATATTGGTGGCCTCCCAGGTGTGTACAACACAAATATGTGGTTTTGGGCTAGAAAAAGTGGCCCAAGGGTGGTCAACATTGGCTTTCTAGTGAGAAAAACGGGCGACGGAGGGCGATGAAGGAATAAAACTGGTTGTCAGAACAATTACTGGCCTCCCAACCTTCTACAGCCTTCCTAACAATGAAAATAAGGCCTCCACCAAAAATGAACCAAAACCGATGCAAAACGAAAGCTCGGGGGCCGAAACACGCAGCCCGAGGCCCCGAAAACTGACTGTTAGGCACCGGGAGTGGTGTTCGACCACGAAGTTGGTCTCTCGGACCACAGTGTCCCTCAAAAGGGAGTAAACAAGATGTATGCCAAAAACCGGAGCAAACGGAGGTGGTTAAGCGGTCCCGAACCGAGGCATACGGCCGACGGCTCCGAAAATCGGGAACCGGGCTCCGAAATGGGAAAAATGGCCTACGACCACGAAACGTAGCCTACGGCCACTGAGAGATGATCTACGAGACCTCTCCCTCCCTTTGGGAAGAGAAAATAGAGAAAACAGAGCCTGGTTCGCAAACCGAGGCAAAGCACGAAAGAGTCCGGAAGTTCGGAGGCAAGGCTCGCAGCCGAGGCTCTGAAACTTCTGAACGAGCACAATATGCAGTATCACCAAGTGCTCAATTGATGACGTCTGAGTCTTAAGGTCGGTCAAAAATGGGGTGTCTACAGTTGCCCCTCTTTGACAGAACTCGAAAGTCATAAGTGACGGGAGTGAATGTCAAAGCCCAGAGACGACTCATTTTTGACAAGGCTGAAGACTTAGACAATCAGATAAGATATCAACGAAACATGCCCGCAGGCATGCCCGCAGGCGGGGGCAAAATGCAAAGTGATATGCACAAGGCCGGATGTAACTCAATGACCATGCAGATGCAGCAAGCTGTAATGAAGCAAGTATTCGCAAATAGATGCAACAGTTTTAAGCAAGAATGCAAAGCAACAACTACATTTCATGCAGTTAGGAATGTGGAGAACTTATTCAATTCTCGTCGCGTCTCACACGGAGAAGATACGATACCTGCGCGATTCGTCTGGTCGCACCAGCTTCAAATGAACCGTACATACAATATCGTGCCTGTAAAAGAAAGAAACTCAACAAGCACAACATGGTTAGCAATATATGTTCGGTGTGATATTAAGCGCAGATAAACACAGTGTCGACGGGTGAGTGCAACGCAATGCGAGAAGCAACGTGCGTGACAACGCAAGTTTAAGCAAGAAGGCATGACGATATCAAGGAGACGTGCATAATAGTGCAAGTATATGCATGAGAATGCAAGTTATGTGCACAACAATGCAGAACAAGTGTAAACTAGAATGCACGTTTGTCACAAAACAACGAGCAAGGAGGTGCGCGTTTCGGCGAGGGCGACTCGATCGCGGCCTCTGGTTCACCTCCCGGAGGGGTCACAACACGTTCAAAAGAAGGATACACTTTGCTTTTGACGAGTAATGATGAGACACGCATCGAAGGTTGAAGTTGAAGTTCCGACGGGACGATTTCGCGACGGAAAGTGCACTTTTCTTGTACTTTTTCAGGTCTCGGGGACTCCAATCATCACCAAAATTTGCAGGGACCTTGGGGCCCACCTAGGGAACACCACCGGCCAGCTTTATTGCAAGGGGGAGGCCACCGGCCAGTTTTTTGAAAAGGAATGGCCGGCCTGCCAGAAAAGGTGGCCGGCCGGCTACTTTGTCAAATCCACGGGCATTTTGGTCTTTTTGCTCTCTTTTCTTTAAATGTGCTTATCCAAAGCACTTTTCCTCATAAGTGCAGCTCCGAAATAGCCTCATCTACCTTCCCAAACCATTTTCTCCTTCAAATCTGTGCTCTATACGCGTTTTCCAACGCCCCACGCAAGTTGTTTTTGCGAAAACTTTCAGTTCTCTTCACTTTGAACCGATTAAATTTTGATTTCGAGGCTCCTTTTCTCATTTTCGCCACTTGAGGCGAGTTTGTCTCCATATTTGGAAAATTTTCTCGGGAGTTGACTTTTGTTGACTTTTTCATTTCCCGAGAGTTGACTTTTGTTGACTTTTTCCAATTTCGGCTCATTTTGCTCATTTTTGCTCCTTTTTGCAGATTTTCTAAAATGGCTGGTCATTTCCCTCACGGTGGAGGTCCTCCGGGCGCCGGGGATGATCCTGACATTATGGCTCTGCCCCCGAGGGTTCGACCCTTCATACCCGAGAGGTACGACCCTCCAGCACATATTCTTCCGCGGGCTGTTTTCTATCACTTTACTGATTTTGACGATCGAGCGCCCGAGGATCTACTTTTGCGAGAGCCAGAGTCTCACCTTTCCCATGAGGCACGAGAGGTATTTACTCCGCTTTTACATTTTCTGCAATATACTTTGCATTTTTCGGGCTTTCGCTATGTTTATCTGTTCATTCGAGTACACAGTTCAATCACTTTGAACTTCTGAACACGCAACCCGTAAATTGATTGTGAACACCCGGCACACACTGGTTGAGAATAGAACACGCAGCCCAAACTCTGATTTTCTGAACACACAGCCCGAATTGAAGGTGAACTCGCAGCACATACTGATTGAGAGTTGAACACGCAGCCCAAACTTCTAATTCCGAGCACACAGCCCATTGTTGAGGTGAACACACAGCACACACTGATTGAGAGTAGAACACGCAGCCCAAACTCTAATTTTCTGAACACACAACCCATTGTTGAGGTGAACACGCAGCACACACTAATTGAGAGTAGAACACGCAGCCCAAACTCTGATTTTCTGAACACACAGCCCATTGTTGAGGTGAACACGCAACACACACTGATTGAGAGTAGAACACGCAGTCCGAACTCTGATTTTCTGAACACACAGCCCGAATTGAAGGTGAACACGCAGCCCAAACTTCTAATTCCGAGCACACAGCCCATTGTTGAGGTGAACACACAGCACACACTGATTGAGAGTAGAACACGCAGCCCAAACTCTAATTTTCTGAACACACAGCCCATTGTTGAGGTGAACACGCAGCACACACTGATTGAGAGTAGAACACGCAGCCCAAACTCTGATTTTCTGAACACACAGCCCATTGTTGAGGTGAACACACAGCACACACTGATTGAGAGTAGAACACGCAGTCCGAACTCTGATTTTCTGAACACGCAGCACACACTGATTGAGAGTAGAACACGCAGCCCAAACTCTGATTTTCTGAACACACAGCCCGAATTGAAGGTGAACACGCAGCACACACTGATTGAGAGTAGAACACGCAGCCCAAACTCTAATTTGATTTTGCACACAGCTCATACATTTCGTTTGCACGCAGCTCATTCGTTTCATTTGCACGCAGCTTATTCATTTTATTCTAAAATGCTGAAACATGTATTCATTCTGAATGCAGGTGACTTCTCGCACTGTGCGGGGATATGGCTCTACCGCAGCGAGAGACTGGTATGCCGAGCTCCCGGAGGCTGTCCGGGATTTGATTGACTTGGCAGGGTTTGGGCCCTTCTGTACTGGACTATCTCGTTGTCCTGCCAGGAGGACGTTGATGGGCGCCTTGGTGGAGAGATGGTGGGACACCACCAACTCCTTCCATTTCTCTGCCACGGGGGACCTGACAATAACCCCTTTTGACTTTGCCGTACTGACCGGCCTTGACGTGGGAGGTTGGGCCATCCCTTACGACGAGGATATGGGCCAGTGGGAGGCCGCTTGGATATATTTATTGGGGGCTCGCTTGCCTGTTGATAGATCTTTGGGCAGGGTCCGATACACTTGGTTCTCTTCTCATTTCCGGAGGGTAGAGATGGAGCCTGAGACTCCTGCGGAGGCAGCACAGTATGCTCGCGGCTTTCTGATGTTCCTCTTCGGGACCACTTTGTTTGCCGATAGGGGGAACACTGTCGGGCTGTATCTGTTGAGCGCTTTGGTGGACCTATCACAGGTCAGACGGTATGACTGGGGTGGCGCCGGCTTGGCTACCCTTTATTGCTACATGAGCGCGACCTCCCGCGGACGGGGGGACTTACTTGGCGGCTACTGGAGAGCCTGGGAGGTACTTTCTGCCCTCTTGATTTACATTTCTGCTGTACATTACTTGTACATTGCACACATGGCGCACTTTACACTCTGTATCTTGCACTTTGCCCTCAGCATTTTGTGTTTACATTCTGCACTGTTTTCCACAGTTATGGGTCTATGTGTACTTCCCGACATTAGCCCCAGAGTTGGTGATGGAGGGGCCCCTCATGACCCCGTATTCACTCGTATTCGAGGGCCAGCACCGGCCGAGACCTCGGGAGTCTCTCCTTTATCTTCGGCAGTACTTTGATACGGTGCGGTCGATGAAGGTATTTCAGAACCCTCAGTTCTTTCTGTTTCCACTCTTCGAGTTACTTTGCACATTTCCGATTTCTGATTGGTTTATGCATCGATTTTCCGCAGATCACATGGCAGCCTTGGGCGCCTTTAGGGGAAGATCTCCGATTTCAGTTCGCCGGAGCATGGGGTGCCTCCCGATATAGGATCTTGTTCAAGGGGCCCGTTGGTAGGGCCTGGTTTTTGGGGGACCGCTTCCTGCGTCAGGTATGGGGCTACACTTCTCAGGACCCTCCCTCAGCACCCTCGCTCGATATGCGGATCGCTGATAGGCTCTCTTCCCGGGATGTTGCTAGTGCCATGCTGGGTACTGATGCTTTACTACATCTTGTGGAGGGGGATTACACGACCTACCGTCACACCTACTTGATGCCTCCATTGACGGGAGTTCGTGCTCCGGTGATGAGGCCTGCTAGTATGCCATCTTCAAGCCCGGGCCCGGGCTCGAGCTGCAGACGCCCCTTCTACCAGCAGGGTTGGTACATTTAGAGGTGGGGGTGGATTGGTTCCCCCGATTCCTCCGACTCATCATTACGCTGGGTGGCCAGACATGCCGACCGAGTTGACGGGATGGCAATTCGGGACTCCCTACCCGATTCCGATAGAGCCTCCCCTTCCTGACCATAGATACGTCAGAGATCCTGATTCACCACCGGTATGCTTTACAGCTTTGATTCATCAGTCGGATACTTGGATATTCATTCCTTTACTGATAGTTTTGCATTTGTATCTACAGCCTCCTGTCGAGTACGTGGATGAGATGCTCGGGATGATGGCCGCACTCGAGGGCATGGTCCTGCGGAGGGAGGCACAATTGGCCATTATGGGTGTCCAGGTACTGTTCAGTTTCCTTGCATTTATCATATTTCCAATGACATGCTGATCTTGGACATTCTACTGTACTGATAGGCTGCTTGTGTAGAGCACATCTGACACACACCCCACTTACATACTGTATTTACATGCACCAACTTCATGTGATCTTCTTGTATCTGCATCTGATATACATGTTTGAGCTGATGTATTCAAATTGAACTCTTTATTTTCAGATGCCTCCGGTATATGCTCAGCTGCAGACCGGGCCACCTAGGCCTTCTCGGGGAGGCGAATCATTTGGGCCTTTTCGAGGAGCTGGGCCATCTAGGCCTTTTCGAGGATCCCGGGGAGGGGGGTCGTCTCGCAGACGCAGAGCACACATTATAGAGGAGGAGACCGGTGAGGATGAGGAGGAGGAGGCAGCAGATCGTCAGTCAGAGACATCTGCTGACAGAGATGAGGGTTCTGGTCCCGGTTCCAGGAGTGGAGGTGAGGCCGAGGGGGATCCTGAGGACGACAGCTCCGACTCAGATGGTGTTGGTGGTGCAGAGGCTGTCCCACAGAAGAGGACGAAGAGGACCTCTTATTCCTGCTCTTGAGAGCATTGATGCAGCTGTTCCCTTCTTTATTTTCCTTTTTACTAGTAGTTTGTAGCACAATGTACTTTATTAGGCAGCTTCACTTTTTGTAAAACTTGTACCCTCGTTTGTAAAATGTTGTAACAAAGGAAGCATGATGGGATGAAACAGCTTTTTGAAAAAGTGTTGTATTTTATGCTTTCAGCATCGTATCGCATCATTTCGCACAAAAAGGAGATTTGAATGGAAATGTGCACTGTGTATTTACCAAGTCAGGTAATGAACCGACGCAACAAACTTAAACCACTTAACTCACTAAGAAAAGACGAGATCTTAGCAAGTTTACAACCCGATAAACAAGACACAACAGTGTTGACAATTCGATAAACAAGACTCAACAAAATTGTTTAAACAAAGAGTAATAACTCAAAACATGAAACACGACAGCTCGACAAAAACTTACAACTCGATAAACAAAACATTTCGACAAACAAAACAACAACTTGATAAGCAAAACGACAACTCGATAAGCAAAACTTAACAAAACAAAGTGCATTTCGGACGATGTGGGCAACGGAATGCATCCGAAACAGAGGGAAATGGAGGCCTTTGACACACCCGGTGCATGGAAATGCTTGGAACTTTCTTCTGGAGGGTAAAACAGGACCAATGGCACACTTGGCAGCATGGCCGGCCACTTTTGGGAGTTGGCCGGCCAGCTTTTTGCATCTGAGGGGAGAGGGGTGGCCGGCCTGCTAGAAAAGGTGGCTGGCCGGCCACTTAGCTCAGCAGCCGCCAAATTTTTGGACACGTGTCCCCCGAATAGTGCCCTATCCTCTTTTCAAAGTGTCAACTTCGGGGCTCATTCATTTCATCTTAGTTTTACACCAAAATGGAGGCATTTCTCGCCGAAAATCTCACAGTTTGGATGTCTTCTTTAGATGGCTCGGAAAAGTTGAATTTCTGGGGTTTCAGCTTGAACGCACTATTCACGTTGAGCCGCACTCCGCTGCACTTCCCCTTCCTCCACGCTGCGGCGAGGTTTTGGAACCCGGTAACGCATGTTTTCAGTTTCGGCAGGCAAGAGGTATGTCCAACTTTCGAAGATTTTCAAGTTTTGATGGAATCTGAACGTTGTGAAGAGATTTTGGCTCAGTTTCGCTTTGGCCACGCTCAAGCTTTAGGGCAGATGTGTGGGCTCACCATGCATGATGCTCGGTCTCTGATCTGCAACGGGGAACTGGACATCCTCAGCTTGATCCATCGTTTTTCTGATGCCGGTGACCGCAGCAACCATTATTGGCAAGGTTTTCGGCAACACGCCCTTTGCTTGTGTATGCTATCTCACTTTTTGCTTGCCCCAGGCTTCAGTGGACCTAGCATTCGTCTGATTGAAGTTGCTCAAGGCTTGAAGGAAGGAAAGAGCTACATTGCTATGACATTGGCCGAGACACTGATGGGCTTGAATGCTTTCTATCGTCGGGAGACGACCAGATTTGCGGGGAGCCCACTACTGCTGCAGGTATTGTTTCCCACCCAATCTTACATATATATGGCTCACATCACTCGGCCCTCAGGCTCAGTTTTTCTCACAAAACCCTTCCCTTACTTTTCTCTCATCGTACGTCTCTTTATTCTTTATTCTCTCATTTTTCGTCCCTCCCCAGGTATGGTTGATGGATAAATTGCAGGTTGTAGACTCTTGCCCAGCCTATTCAGCCCGCAGCTACTTCTTTCGACAATGCCTAGTCGATGCCCCTGACGAAGGGTGGTGGTTTGATTGGATGTGCAATTTGTCCGCAGATCGCATTGCTTGGCGTTGCCCTTGGCTCAATCTTCCGGCGATGAGCTATAGCATGTCCCGGCTGATCGGGATCCAGTTGATTGGTCTGACCCACTGTGTGTTCTACTTTCCATTCCGATTCCAACGCCAGTTTTGGTCATGATCAGACTTGCCCGCCAGAGGGGATTGAGTACCCGGCTGCTTTCCTGGTCCGAGGCGCACAGCTTGCTCGGTATGCCACCGCATGGAGGACTCGAGAGCTCCTGGCCCCTGCTTCTACTTTCAGTTGCACTTTGTCTGACGAATACTGGGATTGGCTCAATGAAGAGGCACAGATTGGGCCCAGCTTGGCGTCAGAGGCTTCGACTAGCTCTGGGAGGGGGCGCAGGGACACCTGACTTGACTATGCCCCGGATTTATTGCTTTATTAGTACTTTCAAGTTTTCTTTATGAGTGTAATAAAAAGCAACTTCAATTTGTATGCAAGAGCAGGAGAACTCTATTTTGAAATCAATGAAATTGAAGGTTGTGGGTACTGAAAATTTTCCGCTTTGGTCCAAAAATGGTCTTAGTTGTAAAAAGATTAATTTGAACAAAGTCAACTTTTATTAAAACTTTTCAAAATCATTTTCGGTATGGATCAGAACTAGACACGCCTGAGATCTGTCACTGAGATGCACAACCCCGATCCCTGCAACTGGAAAGTTGCCCCTAGTCTGCATAGTACCGCGGCACTGCACAGCAACGGAAAGTTGCCCCTAGTCTGAAAAGCACTACACCGGAGATCACGATGAATGCTGATGGACAAAGATGGCCGAGATGATCAAAATGGACAAAGTTGATCGGGGAAAAGTTTATGGCTGAACTCCAGGATGAAGTTGCCTACGTATCCCAAAAGATGGGAATCAAGCCTTACGTAGTTCAGGCTTAGGTTCGCTCGGGTATTTTCACTCTCCTTTTACGCTCTAACTTTTGCCAAGGTCGCCCTTTGCGGATTTTCAACCTTGCGAGCTCAGTTTTTATAATTTCAAATTTTTTTGTGCTCTGAGTTTTGCCTAGGTCGCCCTTTCGGGTTTTCGGCCTAGCGAGCCTCTCAAGGGTAATATTTCTTCAACTTGTCCATATTGATCGGCTGTGAGAACTCTAAGCCATCCAGGTCCATCAGAACCACAGCTCCACCTGACCAGATAGACTTAATGATGCAGGGACCCGTCCAATTGGGTCTGAACTTGCCCCTTGGGTCGTGGATGGGGGCTCGGTTGTCCTTGAGCACCAAATCTCCTTCCTTTAGATTTCTGGACTTAACTTTCTTGTTGAAGGCCCGGGCAATTCTGCGCTGATAACCTTGAACGTGGTACAGTGCTTTCAGTCTTCTTTCATCAAAGAGCATGAGTTCCTCAAACCTGCTCTGCTGCCAATCTGCCTCGGCTATTTGACACTCAGCCAATTACTCGCAATGACGGGACCTCAATCTCAATAGGTAGAACGGCCTCCATCCCATAAACCAATGATTACGGAGTTGCCCCAGTAGAAGTTCTGATTGAAGTCCGGTAGCCCCACAGAGCAAACGGCAGCTTATCTGGCCAGTCCCAATAGGTTTCCACCATCTTCTGCAATATGTGTTTGATATTCTTGTTGGCGGCCTTAACCGCTCCATTGGTTTGCGGTCGATAGGTAGATGACTTATGAAATGCCACGTTGTATTTTTCCAACAAGTCAATCACTTCCTTCTTGAAGTGGGAACCGTTATCTGAAATTATCTCGTTTGGGACCCCATAACGACAGATGATGTTGTTTCTGATAAATTTTTGCAACGTGCGAAGCCTTCAACACCGCATAAGATTGGGCATCGACCCCACTTCGTAAAGTAATCTATTGCAACCAGGATGAACTCATGCCCATTCGACCCCTTCGGAGTGACAGCCCCGATCACATCAATCCCCCAGACTGAAAATGGCCATGGCGAAGTCATATTGTACAGCTTCGACGGCGGAATGTTCATCCGATTTGCATGGATCTGACACTTGTGGCATCGCCGAACAAAACTGATACAATCCTCCTCCATGGTGGACCAGTAGTAACCCTGTCTGAGGATCTTCCGTGCTAGCATTACTCCATTCATGTGCGCACCGCATTCCCCTCCATGGATGGCTTCCATTAGGCGCTTCGACTCTTCGGCATCGACACACAGCTTATGCATTCCCAGATGGCCTCTCTTATACAGCTTACCTACACAGATGATGAACTGAACGGCCATTCTTCTGATCGCCCTTTTATCCTTGGCATTTACCCCTGGCGGGTATGTTTCCTTCTCTAAGAAATTCCAAATGTCGTAGTACCAGGGATTTTCGTCCTGAACCTCATCTATAGCAGCAATCGACTCATAAGCTGGCACAAATTTCTGGTCAATGATGACTGGACACATCCGGACTCCGAATGGGATGTCTATCATGGAAGATAGAGTTGCTAAAGAATCTGCGAACCTGTTGTTCTCTCTTAGTAGATGAGTAAAACTTAGCTTCTCAAACTGGGGAATTAACAAATCCAAGGTCTGGTGATACATCATCATCTTTTCTCTTTGACTTTCTAGTCTCCTTTTGCTTGAGACACAACAAGGTTCGAGTCCCCAACGACGTCCAACCGTCTTGCCCCTAGTTCCAGGGCTGCTTCTAGACCAGCAATGCATGCCTCATATTCTGCTTCGTTGTTCGAGACTTTGAATCGGAGTTTGAAGGCTAGAGAATACGGGATTTGTCGGGCACTATCAGCAACACTCCTATCCCGTACCCGTACTGATTTGATGCTCCGTCAAAGTACATCGTCCAAGTTTCATCGTCGATGTGCAAAATGGCCTCATTTGGGGAATAAGTACTCGACTGCTTCACCCCCTTCTACTGGATGGTCGGCTAGGAATTCTGCTACTGCTCTTTCTTTGACTGACTTGCGTGTTACATACTTTAAATCAAATTCGGAGAGCAACAGCAACCAACGAGCAAGCCTACCCGTAAGTGCCGGTTTCTCGAAAAGATTTTGATGGGATCGAGTCGTGAAACCAACATTACGGAGTGAGCTAACAGGTAGTGCCGCAGCTTCCTGGTAGCCTATACCAAAGCTAAGCAAGCCTTCTCTAACGGTGTGTAGCGAGTCTCATACTCTAGCATTTTCTTGCTCAGATAGTAGATGGCTCTCTCCACTTTGTCTTCGGATTCTTGCGCGAGCATACAGCCCATTGTGGTCTCGGTCACTGAAAGGTACAATATCAACGGTTTCCCCGGCTCTGGCGGTGACAACACGGGCGGGTTCTGTAAGTATTCCTTGATCTGTTCAAAAGCAGCTTGGCATCGGCCGTCCCATTGGAATTTCTTGCCTTTCTTCAGGAGACCAAAAAGTGGTTCACAAGTCAAGGTTAATTTTGAGATAAACCGTCTTATGAATTGCACTTTACCCAGGAAGCCTCGCACCTCCTTTTCAATCCTTGGTGGTGGCATTTCTAAGATGGCCTTGATTTTGGAAGGGTCGACTTCGATGCCTCTCTGTGTAATCAGAAACCCCAGCATTTTTCCCGCTGTAACCCCAAACATACATTTCTGAGGATTCAGCCGCAACCGAAATTCTCTGATCCTTTGAAAGAACTTTTACAAGGCGGTGTAGTGGCCCTCTCTATTTTTGGACTTGACAATCATGTCGTCCACGTACACCTCAACCTCTTTGTAGATCATGTCATGCAATATTGTAGTCGCGGCTCGTTGATAAGTAGCTCCAGCATTCTTCAGCCCAAACGGCATGACTCTATAGCAGTATGTCCCCCACAGGGTGGTGAATGCAGTCTTTTCCCGGTCTTCGGGTGCCATCACTATCTGCTTGTAGCCTGAGAAGCCATCCATAAAATGAAAGCAACGCGTGCCCTGCTGTGAAATCCACCAACTCATCAATATGCGGTAAGGGAAAGTCGTCCTTCGGACTGGCTCTGTTCAAGTCCCTGAAATCTACGCACACTCGAATCCTGCCATCCTTCTTTGGCACCGGAACAATGTTGGCCAACCAAGTTGAGTATTCTGATACCAGCAGGAAGCCTGCGTCGATTTGCTTGGTGACCTCTTCCTTAATCTTGAGAGCCCAATCCGGGTGGATCCTCCTGAGCTTCTGCTTGACGGGTCGGGCCTCGGGGTCGAGAGGGATCCGATGCTGTATAATCTCAGGATCGGATTCCAGGCATGTCTTCGTAGGACCACGCGAAAACATCTTTGAAATCTTTTAATAAAGCGACTAAGCGCTCGCGTTCCTCCGAAGACAACGTGGACCCGATCTGGACCAGGCGCAGGTCCTCCTCAGTACCAACATTCACGGTAATGATTTCATCCATTAGGGGTTTGACAAATCTCTCCTGCTTTTGTTCAATTAAGCGTTGCAAAACCGGAGGAATTTCTTCCTCGTCGTTTTCATCAAAATTTTGAAAGTCTGAGTTCATGCAATAAATCAAGGGCACAGAAAAGTACTCAGAAACCACAGATATTTGATTCTCATTAAGCACATCTAAATCGTCTGATCCCTCGGTTACAACAGACTCAAATGAGAAAGAAAAAGACGACCTGGACAAGACTGTGGCATCCGGGTTATCATCCCCAGGATTACCAGACTCAGACTCAGTCGAGCTGGAACCTGATTCCGACTCACAAGACTCGGTGGAATCAGATTCCGGCTCACTACCTGACCCGGTGTTGCTGGACAAAAATCCCTCTTCGTATTGCCAAGTGAGAGAGGGTGAGATAGATGCATCCAAAATAGTCGCTGGTAGGCCCGCAGCCGTTTCATCCCCAATCATGGAAACCGAGAAGTTATCCCCCCAAGCACTTTTGGTCGATCGGAGGATCTAAAAGTAGACATGCCAGTGCTACCCCCATTTCAATTTCAGCGCCCTCGGAGTCCACTGCCTTACACTACTCAACCTCAGCTGATGGGTCTGTCTGCTCTTCGGCAACGTCATCCCCGGATAATTGCAAGTCGAAGAAGATCTGGAAGCCTGGCACGCGCTTCTTCTCCTCGTTCAGCCACGGCTCTGGGAAGCCGCAAAATGGAAAGTCCTCCCCCTCCCGGACGAAGCGTCCGTTCAGGGTACCCTGAATGGGCCTATGCATCAGCTCAAAAGGCTTCCCAGCCTGCTTTGCTCTGGCTCTTCCAGCCATTTCCTTTCCCTTCCTTATCCAGTCCTCTTTGGTGGGCAGATAACCCAAGCCAAAGGTATGAGGGTTGTGTGGCACTTCGGCCAATGCTGCGACGCCCTTCCGGCCGCTCCTTCCTAATCCCATCACGGGGATGTGTTGTAGCTTGTTCATGAGGTATACAGATTGAGCACTGACATATACTCCCTCATTGACAGCCATGATATTCTGCACAACCCGAACCTCAGCCAGAGT